>VZQC01013662.1:427627-532582 GCA_009823505.1 Rhizomys pruinosus | reverse complement strand
AAAAAAAAAAAAAAAAAAAAAAGGCCTTATTAAGTGTGCTAACTCATGTCCTGACACCCATAAGGAAACACATACATCATCATCTTGGAAGCTAAAAAAACATCAGCATGAACTTCACAATGTCAAGGTCATTTGACTGCTGAAATAAATTGCCTATTTTAAAAATAAACACATGATGGGGCTGGAGAGATGGCCTAGGGGTTGAGAGCACCAACTGCTCTTGCAGAGGACCCGGGTTCGATCCCCAGCACCCACATGGCGGCTGAGAACCGTCTGTAACTCCAGTTCCAGGAAAACTCCAGTTCCAGGGGAGTCTGACACCCTCTTCTGACCTCTGCGGCATTGCACGACACGGGTGCACAGACCTACATACAGGCAGTACATTCATACACATAGAAAATAAATAAAAATTTAAAAAATTATTATAAACACATGAGCAAGGCATGTTGGTGCACACTTGCCATCCCAGCACTTGAAGATGCTGAGGCAGGACAGTGCCTTCAAGGCAAGCCTGTGCTACACAATATACTTTGGGGGAGTAGGAGGAAGGGCCTCAAAAAAAAAAAAAAATCAGTGAGATGTATTCATTCTCTTATTCTGCTTCCAATAAGATTAAGAAATGGTTATTTCAATAGTTCAGAGACCAGGCATGTATTCCAGTAGGAAGATCTTGAATAAGAGGACAGCTGGGGTCTAAACCAAACAGGAGGCCATGAAAGCAACAATAACCATGTTGTGAAGTACAAGGTACAAAAGCACGACTGCCGGCTGCTATCACCAATGCTATTTATAAGAAATCTGTAGTGCATAGAGCTTAGACAGGGATTTCCCAGGACCACCTGAAGCACCGGCAGAGCTGGGTGCTTCAGCCAGACTTCCTCTTATATATACTATCTGGCCCGTTGGAAAATTCTCGATTGGTTTGATTCAATGGTCTGCTGTGGCTGTGGGGGGTGTAGTCTTCCTGCTAGCTGGCATAAAAGGTGGGCCTGTTGACACTGTGAGACCTGAGTGCACAGAGCTTAGATCCGGGATTTCCCAGGACCACCTGAAGCACAGAGTACTCCCCCTCCCCCTGTCCCTGCCAACTTGAATTGCCTTGCCAAGGGAGTGTCCAAGTGGATTCTTTGGGGAACCTTCAGAACAGAAAGGGAAGAGTTAGACTTAGACTTCCAATAGAAAAGCTAAAACTTAGACAAGTCAACAGTCCATAGCAAGGAGAAAAACAGATCAAACAACGAAGGCATCTGAAGGAGGCAAGCAAACCAAGCCTTCAACACAGTGAAGAGGCATTTAGGATTCGCACTGGAATACAGGCAAAGAGAAACTCACATGCCAGGAACACAAAGAAGGGACAACATGGGAAAGGTGCAGGATAATTCCAAACCTGTGGGAGATTCTCTACAGTGGGATCCCCCTGGGGATGGTCCAGGACACAAGATCTTAGAGGAACAATTGTGGACATATACAAAGAAATAAAAGAATATAAAGAACAAGTCAGAGAACTAAGAAAAGAGAATGAAAAACTCAAGAAGGACCTAGAGAGAGAATGACAAACTCCAGAAGGAAGAGGAAACACTGAAAAGATCCCATGTTAAAAAAGAAAGGAAACCAACCAGTGAAGCAAAGAGATACAGGAAGAGACTGAGAAGCTCTAAAAGGAAAGTGGAAATACTAAAGAAATCACAAGATGAAATGAAAAAGGAAATCGAACACTCATGCAATCAAGAGGAAAGGAACAGAAAAAGCCTCTGAAGTAGAATGGGGAGGAAGCAGAACAAAGAATATCAGACCTGGAAGATAACAGAACAACTAAAAACCTCAAGTAAAGATTATGAAAATTTAAAAATACACAAAAGTGGAACAACCAGGAACTGTGGGACACTATGAAAAGATCAAACCTCCATATCATAGGGATAGAGGAAGCAGAAGAATCCCAAGAGAATGGTATTGATCAGATCTTCAACAGAATAGATGAAAATTTCCCCAAACTAAAAAAAGACAAACCCACACAAATACAAGAAGCATACAGAACTTCAAACAGAAGAGAAATTCTCCACACCATATCACAGTTAAAATGCTAGACTCCCAAAACAAAGACAATATTCTGAAAGCCACAAGAGAAAAACAACAAATTACATAAAAGGGGAAACCCATCTGAATTACAACTGACTTCTCAGTGCAAACTATGAAAGCAAGAAGAATGTGGAGAAAGGCATTCCCAGTGTTAAAGGACTATGGATGCCAACCCAGATTACAATACCCAGCAAAAATGTCAATTATAGTTGGAGAGAGAAAAATCTTCCATGACATAAACAAGATGAAAGAATACATGTCCAACCCTTCAGAGAATACTTGAAGCAATTCAAAGGACAGAAGAAAGGAGCAACTATCCCCAGGCACCTAGAAAGAGAAACTAATATAAGCATAACTGCTGAAGTAGAAACCTAGACCAAAAATGCAAATGGATAATAAGGTGAAAGGAAGCAACACACATCTTTCAGTTATAACCTTAAATATTAATGGACTAAACTCTCCAATCAAAAGACATAGACTGGGAGACTGGATTAGGAAACAGAATCCATCCATATGCTGTCTGCAAGGTTAGGCACCACCTTAAAGTAAAAGGATGGAAAAAAATATTCCAAGCAAATGGTAACAAAAAGAAAGCAGGTGCTGCTATTTTAACATCAGACAAAACAGACTTCAAAGTAAAAGAAATCAGAAGAGACAAAGAAGGCCATTATATCTTATCAAAGGAACAACTGACCATGAAGATTTCACAATCATGAATATATATGCACCAAACTTTGGTGCACCAAACGTTATAAAGACAATTCTCCAGGACCTCAAGGCACAGATCAACCCCAGTACACTCATCATATGAGACTTCAATACCCCACTGAGCCGTTTGGACAGGTCAACCGGACAAAGAATAAACAGAGAGGCATTTGAACTGGATGATATGATTCACCAAACGGACCTCACAGACATCTACCAAATATTCCACCCCAATACCAGAGAATACACTTTCTACTCAGCACCCCACGGAACATTCTCCAAAATCGACCACATACTGGGACACAGAAGAAACCTCCACAAATACAAAAAGATTGAAATAATTCCATGCAGTCTATCAGACCACAGTGCAATAAAACTCATTATCAACACCAGGATAAGCCCTACTATCTACAAGAATACATGGAGACTAAACAACACAATCCTGAATAAGGAATGGGTCAAGGAAGAGATAAAGAAAGAAATAAAAGCATTCCTGGAACTGAATGACAATGATAATACAACACAACAAAACCTATGGGATACTTTAAAAGCAGTACTAAGAGGGAAGTTTATAGCCCTGGGTGCCTACATTAGAAAAACAGAAAGAGCACAAGTGAATGATCTAACACTACAGCTAAAAGCACTTGAGAGGCAACAACAGATGAACCCTAAACGCAACAGACAGGAAGAAATAACAAAAATCAGAGCAGAAATCAATGAAATAGAAACAAAGAAAACAATACAAAAAATCAATGAATCCAAAAGTTGGTTCTTTGAAAGAATAAACAAGATAGACAGACCTCTAGCCCAGTTAACAAAAAGAAAGAAGGAACAACTCCAAATCAATACAATCTGTGATGAAAAGGGAAATATCACAACGGACAAGGAAAAGATCAAGAAAATTATATGGGAATATTACAAGAACCTATATTCTACCAAGTTTGAAAATCTAGAAGAAATGGATGAATATCTGAAATCCTGGGAATCACCAAAGCTTGGCCAAGAGGAGACCAGCAGCTTAAACAGACCCATAACATATGAAGAAATAGAGGATGTAGTAAGAAGCCTCCCAACTAAAAAAAGCCCAGGCCCAGACGGTTTCACAGCAGAATTCTATAAAACATTTCAAAAAGACCTACAACCATTATTTCTGAAACTGTTTAGAAGTATACAATCAGAGGGAATTCTCCCAAATTCCTTCTATGAAGCCAACATCACTCTATTACCAAAACCAGGCAAAGATCCAACTAAAAAGGAGAATTATAGACCCATCTCCCTCATGAACACAGATGCCAAAATTCTAAACAGAATACTGGCAAATCGCATACAGACCCACATCAAGAAGATCATCCATCATGACCAAGTTGGATTCATACCAGAGATGCAGGGATGGTTCAACATACGAAAATCAATAAACATCATCAAACACATAAACGGAATCAAAGACAAAAACCACACCATCATCTCAATTGATGCTGAAAAAGCCTTTGACAAAATCCAGCATCCCTTCATGCTTAAAGTCCTAGAAGGAATTGGATTGGAGGGATCATTCCTCAATGTAATCAAAGCCATATACAGGAAACCCACAGCCAATATCATCCTAAATGGGGAAATGACAGAAACATTCCCTTTAAAGGTAGGAACTCGGCAAGGCTGCCCCCTATCACCACTCCTCTTCAATATAGTGCTTGAAACACTTGCTAGAGCAATAAGGCAAGAAAAGGATATTAAAGGAGTACTAATTGGAAAAGAGGAAGTCAAACTATCCCTATTTGCTGATGATATGATTGTTTACTTAAGGGATGCAAAAAACTCCACCAGAAAACTCCTAGAAACGATTAACAGCTTCAGCAAAGTGGCAGGATACAAAATTAACCTTAGAAAATCAATGGCCTTTCTTTACACCAAGAACAAGCAACTGGAGAAAGAATTCAAAGAGACCTTCCCACTCACAATAGCCTCAAAAACAATAAGATACCTAGGAACAAACCTAACCAAAGACACCAAAGACCTCTACAACAAAAATTTTAAACCCTTAAAGAAAGAAATTGAAGAAGACCTCAGAAGATGGAAAAACCTCCCATGCTCATGGATTGGGAAAATTAACATTGTAAAAATGTCCATTTTACCAAAACTCTTGTATAGATTTAACGCAATCCCAATCAAAATCCCCAAGAGTTTCTTCACAGGCTTGGAAACAAATGTTCTTAAATTCATTTGGAAAAACAAAAGACCCCGAATAGCCAAAACAACCCTGAGTGAAAAGAGCTACACAGGGGGGATCTCTATACCAGACTTCAAACTATACTACAGGGCTATAGTCATAAAAACAGCCTGGTACTGGCACAAAAACAGACCTGTTGACCAATGGAACAGAACTGAAGATCCAAACTTGAACACATACAATTTCAGCCATCTCATATATGACAAGGGGGCCAAGAAGACACAATGGAGGGAAGACAGCATCTTCAGCAAGTGGTGTTGGCAAAACTGGATCACCACTTGTAGAAGAATGAAATTAAACCCCTACCTCTGAAGGTGATAGAAGAAAAAGTTGGCAGCAGACTACAAGACATAGGCATAGGAAAAGACTTCCTAAATCAGACAGCAGCTGCACATGAATTAAGGTCAACAATTGACAAATGGGATCTCATTAAACTCAAAAGCTTCTGTACATCAAAAGAAACAATCAAAGAAGTGAAGAGAAAACCCACAGAGAGGGAGGAAACCTTCACTGCAGATACATCTGACAAAGCATTGGTTTCCAGAATATATAAACTACTCAAAAAATAAAGAAGAAAGAAAACAAATGACCCACTCAACAGATGGAGCAAAGAGCTGACTTTAAGATATCATCTTACTCCAAGAAGACTGGCTAGGATCAAGAAAACAAATGATACCAAGTGCTGGAGAGGTTATGGGGAAAGGGGAACACTCATCCACTGCTGGTGGGAATGTGAACTCATAGAGCCACTATGGAAAGCAGGGTGGAGAACCCTTGGAAGACTTGGAATGAACTTGACACCTGACCCAGCCATACCACTCCTTTGTATGTACCCACAAGACTCATCTTACTGCAGAGATACATGCACAGCATGTCTATTACAGTTCTCTTCACAATAGCAAGGAGCTGGAACCAACCCAAGTGCCCCTCAACTGATGAGTGGATAGAGCAAATGTGGAACATTTACACAATGGAGTTCTATGCAGTGGTAAAGAAAGATGACATCGGGGCTGGAGAGATAGCCTAGTGATTAAGAGCACCGACCGCTCTTGCAGAAGACCCGGGTTCGATCCCCAGCACCCACATGGCGGCTGAGAACCGTCTGTAACTCCAATTCCAGGAGAACTCCAGTTCCAGGGGAATCCGACGCTCTCTTCTGACCTCCGCGGCATTGCACGACACGGGTGCACAAACCTCCATGCAGACAATACATTCAAACACACACATAAATAAATAAATAAATAAAATAAAATAAAATAAAAAGAAAGATGACATCATGAACTTTGTGAGTAAATGGATGGAGGTAGAAGATATCATGCTAAGTGAAGTAACACAGTCCCAGAAAAACAAAGGACGAATGGTATCCCTCATCTCTGGATGCTAGCACCAATTACCTAATTGCATGGCAAACTAAGCAATGTCAATGTGATCTGAAAACTGTGCTCTTATATTGTAGAATCCCTTAAAAAAATAAAGAAAAAAAGAAAAATAAATAGAAAAATGGGGCTGAAGAGATGGTTCAGCAGTGAAGAGCACTAACTGCTCTTGCAGACAACATCGGTCTGGTTCCCAGCACCCACATGGCAGCTCAAAACGTCTGTTACTCCAGTTCCAGAGGACCCAATATCCGCTTCCAACCCCCTAGTGGCACCTGGCACATATGTGGCACACATGCATACATGCAAAAACTCATACAGATGATCCAACACCCTCTTCTGACCTCTATAGCCACTATACACACATGCAAGCATAGAACTCATACACATAAAGTAAAAATAAATAAAAATAAAAATTGAAAAGTTGGCAAAACATGTAAGTCCCAAATCTGGAAGGTAAGTAGATATTCAACTGCTTATGGTGGAACTTTTCACCATAGAAAGTTAAACATGTAATTTTGGAGACTGAGTTAAGAGGTCACCCAACCTCAAGTGTGAATGAGACTCCATCTTGGGAAGAAAAAAAGTAAAGAGAAAAGAAGGGTCAGTGGTTTTACAGTTTGTAATTCTGAGAATACAACTCAAAACCTTCTAAGGAACCAAAAACATGTGCTAGCGATTCCAAATAAGAATGTTCTGGGCCGGGCGTGGTGGCACATGCCTTTAATCCTAGCACTTGGGAGGCAGAGGCAGGTGGATCTTTTTGAGTTCAAGGCCGGCCTGGTCTACAGAGTGAGTTCCAGGACAGCGGGGGCTACAGGGAGACCCTGTCTCAAAAAGACAAAAAAAAAAGAATGTTCTGATAGATGTGGTACCTAAGCCTGAAGGCCTCTATGTACAAGTTTGAAAGGTTCACATAACAGCCAAGGGTGGGAGGAGTGCCTCAGCAGTACAGAGCCCTGGGTCTGATCCACAGCAACACCAAAATGAAAAATAAAAAAGGGGGGAATAGCTCCACTCCTATAATTAAGCACAGTTAATGTCCAGTTATTTCACAATCCTAGAAAATCCACTATCATAAGTTTCAAATGGATATCTAAGATCTTCAAAGTTCAAAACTCTCACATCAATTTAAATACAAAATCATTACATCTACCACCTGTGGTTTTAATCAGAAGCATCCCATCATCAAAGTACTTGAAACACCTGGTGGTACTGTTTGGGGAGTCATGTGAAACTTTTAGGAGGTGTAGCCATGCTGGAAGAAGCACATTACCGAGGGTGTGGGATGCAGGTTTTGAGAGTTCACAGCCTCATCCCATTTCCAGTCTGTCACTCTGCTTCCTGTGTCTGCTTGAAGATGTGAGTCCTCAGCTTTCTCTTCTGGCTGCCTCCTGCCATGTCCCACCATGAAAGACTTTTTTGGGGGGATGGGGAGGGAGGGTCTCCTTGTAACTCCAGCTGCCTTGGAACTCACTGTGTATGTAGACCAGGCTGGCCTTGAACTCATGGAGATCAGCCTGCCTTCCAAGTGCTGGGATTAAAGGCATGTATCACCAGGCCCAGCTCCACCATGAAAGCCTCTAATGCCCCTGGGAACTGTAAGCCCAATCAACTCTTCCTTCTATAAATTGCATTGGTCTTGGTGTATTATCACAGGAACAGAAAGGTAATATTCCACCAAACACCAAGTTTTAATAATGGAACTCTTAAGCATGAACAACAACAACAAAAAAAAAAAAATCACATGGACCATAAACTTAAATAAGGAAAAAAAACCTCTCTACACTCCTGAAAACAGTACTCCGTTCTACATGTGGACACCACACACTCTAGAACTGTAGGCAGTACCTCTAACTTCTACGTGCGGACACCACACACTCTAGAACTGTAGGCAGTACCTCTGACTTCTACATGAGGACACCACATACTCTAGAACTGTAGGCAGTACCTCTGACTTCTACATGCGGACACCACAAACTCTAGAACTGTAGGCAGTACCTCTGACTTCTACATGAGGACACCACATACTCTAGAACTGTAAGCAGTACCTCTGACTTCTACATGCGGACACCACAAACTCTAGAACTGTAGGCAGTACCTCTGACTTCTACATGAGGACACCACACACTCTGGAACTGTAGGCAGTACCTCTGACTTTCTCACAAGTCTCAGGATCTTACCAACCAACTGCATAGGTCACACTCACCAACTATGACATTACCAGACCTGCTACTGCAGCGGAGACTAGCTTGTACAAGGAGCTCAGGCACAGTAACTGTGGGCCTGAACCCTCCCAACCCTGTGGAAGCACAATCAATGACTGGTATACCAAAGAGTTTAGGTTGGCTGGTCATCATCCAAACTCCTAAGAACTATGCTCCAGGGGCTGGAGAGATGGCTCAGTGGTTAAGAGCACTGACTGCTCTTGCAGAGGACCCGGGTTCAATTGCCAGCACACGCATGGTGGCTAAGAACCTTCTTAGGCCAGGAGTGGTGGTGCACACTTTTAATCCCAGCACTCAGGAGGCAGAGGCAGGAGGATCTCTGTGGGCTCTACATAGCGAGCTCCAGGCCAGCTGGGACTAAAAGGAGACCCTGTCTAAAAAAAAAAAAAAAAAAAAAAAAAAAAGAATATGCTCCAAATCCTGAAACTTACCAAGAACTAGACTGTCTCAGATTCAAGATGACCTCCCAGATACTTTATACTAACAAGATGACTCAGAAGGGGGAGGGCAGGAGGTCATACCAGAAAGACCAAAGAAGAGACTCTAGAAGGCTGGAGTTTTGAGGCCCAAGAAACAACCAAACTCTAAGGAGTAGAGTTTGACCCCAATCATTCAATCAGCCACCACACAATGAATCAATATCCTGCAAATATACAGGCTCATGGAGCCTTCCTGACTGACAAATGCTCCACATGCTTAGTTACACACACACAGGCCAGAAGAGTGCTCCCACTTGACCCCAGAGGATGATGCCCTCACAGAGTTAGCCTTGAGCATCTCTTCTTTTTGGTTTTTTGTTTGTTGTTTGTTGTTTGTTTTTTTGTCGTTTTGAGAAGACAGGGTTTCCCTTTTATCCCAGCTGGCCTGAGCTCACTTCTGTAGACCAGGCTGGCCTTGAACTCACAGGCGATCCGCCTGCCTCTGCCTGCCTCCAGAGTGCTGGGATTAAAGGCTTGCGCCATCATGCCTGGCAAGCATCTCTTCTTGACTGGTCCTTTGTATCCTTTTTTGATAAAAAGCTATAACCACAAATAATTGTATTTTCTGGAGTTCTGTGGTTATTTTATCAGTTATCAAACCACAGTGATGTGAGGACCAGATAAGAGATTGTGATGTTCTATTTCTGGTCTTCCTTCTTTCCACTCATGACTCTTTTACCTGAGAAATTTTTATACAACTCCAGGTAAGGGTACAAAAAAAAAAAAAAAAAAAAAAGTACACAATAAAAAAAAAAGAAAAAAAAAAAAATGGTGGGAGAGATGGCTTAGCAGTTAAGAGCACTGGTTGCTTTTCCAGAGGACCTGTGTTCACTTCTCAGCATCCACTCAGCAGCTGGCTAAACCTCCAATTCCAGGGGATCCAATGCATTCTTATGGCCTCCACAGACACATGTAGGCAAACACTCATACATGTAAAATAAATAAGGCCCAGTGTGGTGGTACACACCTTCAATCCCAGCACTTGGAAGGCAGAGGCAGGCAGATCTCTGTGAGCTCAAGGCCAGCCTGGTTTACACAGCAAGCTCCAAGCTGGGGCTAAAGGGAGACCCTGTCTCAAAAAGACCAAAACAACAACAACAAAATGCACCTTCCCTTGGCAGAAGATCCAAGCTCAGTTCCTAGCACCCACACTGGGTGGATCACAACTGCTTTTAACTCCAGCTTCAGGGGATCCAAGGCCCTCTTCTGGCCCCCAAGGGCAACTGAACTGACATATCCCACACACATGAATACACATAAAAATAAAAATAGATCTTAGAAACAAAAAGCTTCCATCCATGGATCAAATATCAGATTTACAGTATACTTACAGAAACAGAAGCTGAAGATACAATTCGGGAAACTCTTCCAAGACTTTGCAAATTAACTATAAATTAGAATTCCATACTCACGGAGCTGGAGAGACGGCTCAGAAGTTAAGAGCACCCGGGTTCAAAACCCAGTACCCACATAGCACCTAACAACTGTCTGTAACTCCAGTTGCAGAGGAATCTAAACCTTATGACCTCCTCCCTGGTCACTGAATGACACGGTTGTATTTACACACTTGCCGGCAAATACACTCATATACCAAAACAAAAAATACTTAAAAAAAATAATTCTATATTCATTAAAAGCATTTTTCAGGCAGCATAGTGGCTTGAATCTATAATCCTTGTGCTAGTGAGGCTGAAACAAGAAGAGGGAGAGTTTCAGGCCAGCCTCAGCTGCACAAAAGACTGTGTGAAAGAACCAGAAGACTATAAGAACACTGTTCTACAATTTGCTTTTCTTTGCAATTGTTTCTCATCCAATAAAGTGAGTTCCTACCAACCTCACTTATTATTTTTTTTAATTTATTATTTTATGCATATGAGTGTGCTGTCTGCATGTAGGTAGGTGCACCCATGTTGTGCGGTGGTATGGAAGTCAGAAGAGGGCATCGGATTCCCCTGGAACTGCAGTTAAATATGGCTCTTAGCCGCCACGTGGGTGCTGGAAATGGAAGCCAGGTCCTCTGCAAGAGCAGTCTGTGCTCTTAACCACTGAGCCATCTCTCCAGCCCTATTTATTATTTATTTAGACAGGGGTCCACGTATCTCAGACTGGCCTTGAACTCCAGAGCCCTCTAACTTCACTTCCTGCATGCTAGAATTACAGGTGTGTGCACTAGCCCCATTTTATGTGGAACTACAGGCCAAACCAAGGGCTTCCTGCACAGTGAGCAAGCACTCTATCTTCTAAGGTACATCCCAGTCTCAATCTGTCAAATATAAAAAAAAAAATTTTTTTTGGAAGAGCGGGGTCTTTTTGAGACAGGGTCTCCTCTAGCCCCAGCTGTCCTGGAACTCTCTATGTAGACCAGGGTATCCTTGAACTCAGAGCAATCCACCTGCGTCTGCCTCCCGAGTGCTGAGATTAAAGGCATGTACCACGACGCCTGGCTTCAATCTGTCAATTTTTAAGAGGCAGAACATCCTAGTGATGATATAATCATCTTTTATTTCACCTTAGCCCATCACTGAACAACTGTTTCTGGTTTTTCCCTAACACAAACACTGCCATAATGAAGAACCCTGTATGTACTCAAGTATCTGTAAACTCATCTATACAAAAAATTTCTAGGGTGGAACTGCTGGGTAAATGCCACATGTGCATTTTAAATTCTGTCTAAGCACAGTGAAAGCCCCTCACTGAACTGCAACTGGCTATGTAGCCCCAGCTCTGAACTTAAATCCTACTGCCTCGGCCTCCTGGTGGATCCAAGTACAGGCCAGCACCACCAAACTTGCCTTAAAATAAACCTTAATCTTTTGCTGAAACAATTTAATGGAAGAAAAAAAAAATCCCATAAGGTCAAACAATAATACCAGAGTAAACAAACAAAATGAACTATAGCTTTTAGTCAAATTAATTCTAAATAAGGAAAAACCCAATAGGTCTTACCTTTACTCTTATTTCATAGTACTCCAGATGTTTAAATAATGTTTATTTGGGGGAGATCCTTTTTAAGACAGGATCTCCCTGTACCCCAAGCTGGCCTGGAACTTGCTATACTATGTAGACCAGGGTGGCCTCAATCTCACAGAGATCCACCTGCCTCTAGAGTGCTGGAATTAAAGGTGTGAACCACCATGCCCAGCTTAATTTTTTTTTTACCTTGAGAATCCTTAAGAAAGAAAATTCTGCAAATACTGAGTACAGAATGCCTTTAATTAAACACCAGCTGCCCTTACACATATGTCATTGTTATAAACAAAATTATGCTTCAAAAATTAACCTTCAAAAGCAGGGTGAGGTAGTGCATGCCTTTAATCCCAGCACCTGGAAAACAGAGGCAAGTATCTCTTGAGAGTTCCAGGCCAGCGATGGCAGCACAGTGAGACCCTATCTCAAAATAAATAAATAAAAATAACCTTCAAAAATAATGCCAACTGGGGTTGGCAAGATGGCTCAGAGGGTAAAAGCACTTTCCCTATAAGCCTGACAATCTGAGTTTGATTCCTGGGACCTACGGTGTAAGAGAGAACCAGACTCCTGAAAGTTGTCCTCTGACCTCCATGAGCATGCCCCCCTCACCCCACCACCCAACCCCCGCCACATATGCAAATAAAATAAAATATTTAAGTACCAAAGGTTACAAAAAGGGAATAAAAAAATTATAAAAACTTAACCTAAGAGGTGGTATTGATTGATACTGGGGGTGGGGGGCTGTAATCACAGTACTTGGGAGGCAGAGCCAGGAGGATCTGAAGTTCAAGGTCATCCTTGTCTACAAAGAGCAGGTTGAAAGCCAGCCTGAGCTACTTTTGAGACCCTGTCTCAAAGTACCAGAAAAATAAACTGATACTCGCTGGAGTTCATCAACGTGTATGTCAGGGAGGAGTAGATACCACAAACTGGAGGCGAGGGATGTGGACAGCCATCCAGCAAACACGAGTCTTGATGGTCTTGGCTCTTGTGGAGTTTATAGACTGTTTTTCTCCATATAGCAGGTCAAAATATTTCTAATGGTACCTACTATAGCACTTAAAAACTTTTCAGAAACCAGATAATGAAATATTGGGTCGATATTTACAGACAGAGAAAATGAGGGCACCCGCTCTGACAAAGACAAGGCACCCTTCAAGAAGGTCACGCCCCACCCCCCCAAATGGGGCACAGGAAGGCGCAGGTCTGGCCTCCAAGCTCCCAATCTGTCCACTGCCACATACAAGGAACATCAATCTTAGTAAATTAGGTGCAGCAAGGCCATTTTTCCCACAAGGACTGAAAAGCAGGAAGTCACTGTTCAAGCACTGGGACTGACAGGGCTTTTACTTAGTCTCTCCTTTTCCTTCCTCTTCCTCACCCTAAAATTGTACTCAAATTCCCATTACTTTTAGACAAAGTGAGTCCTTCCCTGTGCTAGCCCACTAAGATCCAACTTGCAATGTCACTAACAGTGACTTTCCTAGGAAGTTGCCACAGCCACTGAATTTTATTCTTTCATATCAGCTGCTGTTTATAACTCTTTCTCAGCTCTTCCCAACCTCTCTCTTCCCTGTCAGTAATTCTCTAGTCCCATCTGAAAGCTTTTCTAACTTGGTCTTGGAAAATAACTAAGCCAGGCGTGGTGGCGCACGCCTTTAATCCTAGCACTTGGGAGGCAGAGGAAGGTGGATCTTTGTGAGTTCAAGGCCAGCCTGGTCTACAGAGAGACCCTGTCTCAAAAAGACAAAAAAAAAAAATAACTAGAGCCAGGCATGGTGGCACACGCCTTTAATCCTAGCACTAGGGAGGCAGAGGCAGGCGGATGTTTGTGAGTTCAAGGCCAGCCTGGTCTACAGAGTGAGTTCCAGGTCAGCTGGGGCTACAGGGAGACCCTGTCTCGAAAAGACAAAACAAAAACAAACAAACAACAACAACAAAAAAAACCTAGAAACCAGACCAGTGAACTAACAGCATACAGAAAAGAAAATACAAAAATCTAATGCATGCCTGTAATTCCAACACTTTAGAGGCTAAGGCAGGTGGATTGCTAGTTTGAGGCGTCTGGAATACACAGCAGGTTCTAGACCAGCCTAAGCTACATGCACAGTAAGACTTTGTCAAATAAATGGTTGTTCTACATCCCAGACATGGAAAAACTTGCCTTTGGGGTGCCTGTGAAATCTTGGGCTTCTACACTCTCAGAGGGGGGGGGGCGGGGGGGTTAGGAATCATTAGAGTTAAGATTATTAAATCATTTAGCATTGATCTCAAATCAACAGATGAAATTCTGCTACATTTACAAAGCACTACTATTGATAGCACACACACAAAAAAAACAACTGAGCCCTATGGATTAGGCCAAGATGGGAATACCGAGCACGAAATTGATGATCTTCGTAAATGGAGTCTATCAGAGGAAAAGGACCTCTGACTGGCTCTGGGTTCCTTCTTTCTTTCAAGGAGTGGGAGTCTGTGACCTAGAGTCAGCAAACTGAGAGCCAACACTGTTTTAGCCTAGATATAGCTCAGTGGTAGTATTTGTCTGGCAAACACAGGCCCTGAGTTTGCTCTCCAATACCATAAAACAGAATGCCTGTTCTGACATTTTTGTCAGAATTCTAGTCACAATAGTTGGAGCAGCTAGTTTTAATATGCCCACATTTCAGTTTTAGGGTCATAACAAAGGAGTCAATCACACAGCTCATACTTCACATTATTGCTTTGGTTGTTTTAATCTGGCTGAACTGAACCACATCCCCTAAATTTCCTTTCTGGCTTGATGGGCCTTGAAGCAGCTTTGCACACTGCCCCAATGGTTGTGCATACCATGTCCATTTCTGGCTCACCTCTCCCCAAACAACCCTTAGCCTCTCAGCCTCCTGGGCTAAATGTAGGTATTCTGCCCTGTGCAGAGAGCTCTCCTTCTACAGGCTACCCACACAACCTTGCCCAACAAGAACAGGAACTGGTGTGGAACAGCACTCCCCTCCCCTTTGCCTGCCTGTGGCCCCCAATGTGCTCTTCCCCACTTGACATCCATCCATTTTCCTTTAAATGCCCACCCTCTGGACTTCAAACTCCAGCACTGACAAAAAGACAAATGCGTCACAGAGGCTGTCGAGCTAGCCCCTGCGCTAAGGAAACTCAATGTGCTGCAAAAAGTCCTTGAAATCATATCCTCGCCCACTTCTTTTCACTGTCCTAGTGGTGATTTTCTGACTGGTCCCTAACTCCGTGACTCTGAAAAGCTCCAGGGCCAGGTACAGGCTCAGAGCAGAGTGCTAGGCACATTGAAGGCCCTCAGGTCCAAGCTTCAATATTAGAAAAATAAAAACTGTGACTGTTTACTTAGCAATCATCATACGATGGATATCCAGTAGTAGATCAAGACTTTTAGACCCACAGCCTTGAATTTCTTATTATTTAATCCAACCTACTGCACAGAGTAGTTTCGCCAGACACTGAGCTAAGTCCTACAAAATGATGGGCAAAACCAGGGCCAGTCTCTGGTTTCACAAGCCCAACCTTTCTCAGAAAACTAAAGTCAATATTGTAACACTAATTTTGAAAAGAATCTGGAGTACTTTAGGGAGATCAAGAAATTCAGGAACTTCAGAGAACTGGTGATGACTGTTGTAGCAGGTAACAGGCATTAGTGGGGAATAGTACCTCCAATTCAATTCATATGAAAAGAAACATCATGTAAAGTGAAACTTCAGCAAGAAACTCTAGGGGCTGGAGAGACAGCTCAGTGGTTAAGGGTACTGGCTGCTGGGTTCAATTGCCAGCACCCACATGGGGACTAACAACCATCTGTAACTCCAGTTCTAGGGGGATCTGACTCCCTCATCTGACCTCCATGAGCACTGCGTGACACACGTGCACTTATACACATGTGGACAATGTACTCACACACATAAAATAACAAATAATACTTTCTAAAAAAGCATTCCAGGCAGAGGAAAAGAACCAATAATCAAGACCTTGGAAGGAGACAAGGCTGAGTAAAGAAGCAGAGGAAATGGCATACAGGTCGCCTCACCCTCCATCACCGGTGCTACTGAGGACTGGAAACACTAGGTGTAAACTGCAGTGTTCTGAGCAGCAGGACCAAACTCTGGCCTGTGCTGCCAGGACAGTACTTTCCCCTCTCCATCCTTCCCATGCAGTGCACTCATTACCCACACTGAGGCTGGTAAGCATGGGGTGGTTAGCAGAGTCACTGGTGCAGCATCAAAGTGCTCAAATCCAAAGAACCCAACAGGAAGGAGTAAAACACACAGTGATGGTGACAACCTAGACAGGCCAACAGCACAAAATCCTCCAAAGCAAAATGTGGAGTTAAGACTGAAAAAATACAGGTTTGGCAGCTTAAAGCACTTGCTTCCAGAGTACCTGAACACCCATATTAAGCAGCTCAAAACCACCTGTAACTCCAGCTCCAGGGGATCCAACGCCCTCTTCCGGTCTCTGTGGACACCTGTATACATGCACAGAAATAAAAAGAGCCAGGCGTGGTGGCACATGCCTTTAATCCCAGCACTCAGGAGGCAGAGGTAGGCGGATCTCTGTGAGTTCAAGGCCAGCCTGGTCTACAGAGTGAGTTCCAGGCCAGCTGGGACTAAAGGGAGACCCTGTCTCAAAAATTAAAAAAAAAAAAGAGCAAAAATTAAAATTAAAAAAAGGCAGGGCATGGTAGTGTATGCCTTTAATCCCAGCACTCAGATAGCAGAGGCAGGCAGATCTCTGAGAGTTCAAGGCCAGCCTGGTTTATATAATGAGTTCTAAGCCAGCTGTGACTACATAGTGACATTCTGCCTCGAAGTAGTAAAAAAAAAGTATATACATAAATGTGCTATATATACATATATATACATATATATGTATATATATAAAACTTGTCCAGACCTATGGTAAGAATGAATTTTCTAGGGCTGGGAAGATGGCTCAGTGGTCAAAAGTGAGTGTTGTTCTTTTATCAGAGGACCTGAGTTCAGTCCCCAAAATCCATGTTGGGTAGGTCACAACTAAGTCCAGCACCCTCTTCTGGTGTGCATGCATGCGTGTGCACACACGTACACACACGCATACATACACACATACACATAAATGATAATTTAAAATAAATCTTAAAAGAATGAATCTTTTTGGTGATACTGTGATAGAAAAGCTTCATGTTACTTTTGCTGCTGAACTTTGACCTACAAAAATTAATCACAGTGCTTGGGAATGTTAGATGACAAAGGTGGTAAGCTTGTGGATGAGAAGCAAACGAAGTGTGATATCAACTAACTGCTTCAAAAAGCACTGAGCTGATATGAAGACACCACCAGGGCCCAGAACCAGTGACACCAAGGGACCAGCTAGAGTGGAAAAAGAGAAACTGAGTGTGTTTCTATTTACAAATAAAACTGAGTGTGTTTCTATTTACAAATAAAACTGTGTGTTTCCATTTACAAATAAAACCTCCAAAGAGCAGAAACTGGTGTAAAGAAGGGGCCAATAAAGGGCAGAATGGAAGTGAGACCACGACTTCTGAAAAAAGGGAAACTAAGTGTGTGTCTCTTTTTTTTGGTCTTTTCGAGACAGGGTCTCCCTGTAGTCCCAGCTGGAACTCACTCTGTAGACCAGGCTGGCCTTGAACTCACAAAGATCCGCCTGCCCCTGCCTCTCGAGTGCTAGGGTTAAAGGCGTGAGCCACCCTGCCCAGCATGTGTGTGTTTCTATTTACAAAATAAAACCTCCAAAGAGGAGAAACTGGTGTAAAGGAGGGGCCAATAAAGGGCAGAATGGAAGTGAGACCACGACTTCTGAAAACTGTTCTGAGTCCTGAACACAAGAATGCCCACAAGAACAAATACACATGAGGCACCTGCAAACAAAGCAGACAGCACACTATGCCATCTTACAATCACAGAACTTGCAAAGATGAAAACCTCAAGTTCAAGGCCAGACTGGGAGAGAATTGTCTCCAGCCTCAAAAAGCCAAAAGTTAAAAAGATTAAAATTGCAGGTGTGGTGGTGCACGCCTTAATCCCAGCACTTGGGAGGCAGAGGCAGGCAGATCTCTGTGAGTTCCAGGCCAACTTGGTCTACGTAGTGAGTTCCAGGCCTGCTGGGCTACAGAAAGAGCCTGTCTCAAAAAGACCCCTTCCACCCAAAAATTTAAGAAACCCTAAATGGTTAAAAAATTTTTAAGGGGCTAGAGGGATGGCTCCACAGTTAAGAGCACTGGCTGCCCTTGCAGAGGATCCAGGTTCAATTCCCAGCACCCACATGCAGCTAACAACTGTCCATAACTACAGTTCCAGGGGAAGTGATGCCCTTGTCTGACCTCCATGGGCATTGCATGACACAAGTGCTCTTACACCCATGCAAGCAATACACTCTTATACAAAATAAAAATATTTTTTAAAAGGTAAAAGAATTGTTAAGTCAAATATAAACCTAAGGTTGTTTCGCTTACTTCTATTTTCAAACATCTACATCTGTACCAAGACAGAAAATCACATTAAAACTGTTAAGACTCCAAATTTTCAATGTCAGAGAAAAATACTAAAAATGTAAGACCCTGAAACACTAAATTTACCTTAAAGGAACACATACGTCCCAAGTCAGTCCAATGGAAGTGGGACATGCAGCAGGATTAAGGGCATAGAGAGCAGACAGATCTGAACTCCACTCCTCCATCAAAGGAGCTTAAAAAATGCTCCGAGGTATTTGGCAGGAAAAGCACAATGTAAACCTCAGACACTGTATGTCAGGAAGCAAAAACACTTCAAAGATTAACCTGTCATGTCAAAGGAAAGAGGTAGCTTGAAAGGACCAAAATGCTCACGTTGTGACAGGCTGTTCAGCCTGACTATGATTTAAAACCTATGTTTTTTAAAATCCATGGGTCTACAATACTCCTAAGAAGCAAGCAAGCAAGCAAGCTGAAGCAATTGAACACCACCCCCCCTTTCATTTCTGTTGCTGTAATACAATACTCTGGACAAAAGCAACTTGAGTGAGAAGGGTTTCAGAGCTCAGGGGAAGAGAACAGAAGGCAAAGCAAACAAGAGCTTGCTGTAGCTGGTCACATGACATCCCCAATCCGGAAACATTGGAGGATCAATGCCTGCTGTGGCTCAGCTATCTTCTCCATTTACAGGGTCCGGGATCCTGGACAGCCAGGAAAGGCATAAGCCTTTGCACCTCAATTTACATAAGACAATCAGCCACAGGCCTGGCTAAAGGTGACTTCAGGATCTGTCAAGTTAACACTATTTATCATAAAAAGGGAAAAGGAATATTCTTTCCCCATCACCAGTAATAGTTTGGATTTATGATTAAGCTAAACACCGAAACATAGACCCAAACATAAAGCCTGAATTGTGTAAGGCTATAACTACAGGCAAAATGTGAGGTATGGTAGCATTCACCCAGAACCCCAACACTCTCAGCACTTGGGAGGCAGAGGCAGGAGAACTGGAAGTTCCAGGATAGCCTGGGCTACATGAGACCTTGTCTTAAGAAACAAAACAGAAGCCGGGCGTGGTGGCGTACGCCTTTAATCCGAGCACTTGGGAGGCAGAGGCAGGTGTATCTTTGTAAGTTCAAGGCCAGCCTGGTCTACAGAGTGAGTTCCAGGACAGCTGGGACTAAAGAGAGACCCTGTCTCAAAACGACAAAAAAAAAAAAAAAAAAAAAAAAAACAGAAACCACAGATAACTGAACAACTTAACTACAAATATACCCTAGGCTTTAAAAAAAATGAAATCTCTGCCTTTAGACTATTACAATCTAAAAAGAAAAAAAAATCTCCCACAGTATTTTTAAGATGCCTTTCTGTCTTGAGGCCTTGCTCACCCTAAAGCTTTGGGCTTGATCCTGCACTAGGAAAAACAAGCTTTCTTCTCTTCACTTATTCTGCCAACATTCAGCTGATGTATTATGTTGAATGGACCACACAGCAAGACATGAACACTCTCAGTCCAGACCAACTCTCCAGCCTCAGCTGACTAGACCCCTCTCTAGCCAGGCCACTAGCTAACTGTTCCTCCAACCCATGTTCAATGTTTCCTCTGACCTAAAAACAAACACCAACAACATTCTTGTAAAATGCAAAATTCAAAATCTAGGCCCAGATCCATCCCAGATGCATCAGCCATGTGAAACCACTCGTGGCAGTGCCATCCTGAGTGTCCACTGTATTCACATGTGCCAGGTGCTCTGGCCATCACTGTGGTGAAATGAAGCCCCATTCCTGGTGAGGCAGGCAGGTCTCATGGGTAAAAGCTAACTCAGGCAATCTTCTATCTGGGATTCAAAGCCTAATTGGAGAAGTTTCTCCCAGCAAAGACTTAATTCTTTTTTTTTTTAATAAACTATTTTTCTATGCGTATGAATGTACTGTCTGCATGTAGGTTTGTGCACCCATGTCGTGCAATGCCGCGGAGGTCGGAAGAAGGCATCGGATTCCCCTGCAACTGGAGTTAAAGACGGTTCTCAGCCACCATGTGGGTGCTGGGGATCGAACCTCGGTCCTCTGCAAGGGCAGCAGGCGCTGTTAACCACTAGGCCATCTCTCCAGCCCCAAGACTGTTCTTTTTTTTTTAATTTTTATTTATTTTTGTATGTGTATGAATGTACCGACTGCATGTAGGTCTGTGCACCCGTGTCGTGCAATGCCGCGGAGGTCAGAAGAGGGTCTCGGATTCCCCTGGTACTGGAGTTCTCCTGGAATTGGAGTTACAGACGGTTCTTAGCCGCTATGTGGGTACTGGGGATCGAACCCGGGTCCTCTGCAAGAGCAGTCGGTGCTCTTAACCTGCTCTTAACCGCTAAGCTATCTCTCCAGCCCCAAGACTGTTAATTCTTAACTGTCTCCACCTACCACTTAAGACTTCTTTCCTCTCTTACTTAAATACTCTTGGCCCACAATTCCCTTCCCACAATTCCTGGGCATAGAATTCCATCACTGTATTAAATGGTAAAAACACATCTCTCCTTATATACTTGTGGAAAGGACTGAAGTATTTGAAATTAGGCACCCAGTAAGGACTTAAACTGGACTGAAATACTTACAAGCAAGCAGTTCACTTCAGCAGACAGGAGGAGGACATGGATAACTAAGGCAAAGCTGGAAAAGGAAGGAAGTCAACATTTACTTGTCCAGCTGTACTTCTGGAACTACTGGGCCGAACTCTAAAGTCTTCACAGCCTTGTATGTTTGCTGCCCAGAACTGAAGGCTTTAAAAGGCTGTGGGATGACCCTACTGTGTGTTTGACCAGTATGGAAACTGACTTCAACCCAGCCTAGAGTCTGGAAATGCCAGTCCAGAACCATTCTTCACAATGCCACCTTTCCAAACTGAACAAAGCAACTGGGTAAAACAGCTTCTTCCAGATCCTCATTTAAGAAAGGGAAAAAACATGCATTTTATTAGAAATACTTACATTTAAACGCTCCTCAGCAAACAGATTCTAATAGGCATATCCACATTATTTCCGACCTCTGAATAACACAGGGTTAGCTCTCTTTTGGAAAACAATGGCATCCCATCCATATAAAGAATTTCTTAGGTGGGAGGGGGAAACAGTTGCTCAGTTGCTCAGGCTGGCTTGAACCTTGGTCCCTAGCCCAGGCTGGCCTTCAACTTCCACATTCTCCTGCCTCTGCCTGCCCAAATGCTGGGATTACAGGCACAAGCATCTTTAGCTTCTTTATGTATTTCTAACATTGCTAGATGCCAGTTCAGAAGCCAATTTTTAGACACTACCCACAAAGGGGAGATTACACATAAACCACATCAACAAGACAGCTCAGTTCACAAGAGGGAGGCAGTGTAAGGAGAAAGCCAACTAAAAATCACAGAAACCTGGGGCTGGAGAGATGGCCTAGCAGTTAAGAGTGCCGACTGCTCTTGCGGAGGACCAGGGTTCGATCCCCAGCACCCACATGGCGGCTGAGAGCCGTCTTTAACTCCAGTTCCAGATGAATCCGACACCCTCTTCTGACCTCCACGGCACTGTATGACACGGGTGCCAGACGCTACATCCATACACATAAAATAAATGTAAAAAAAAGTTTAAAATAAAAAAAAAAATCACAGAAACCATTGTCTTCAAGCAGTGTTTGAAGGTTCCAATAGACCAGATGAAAACTCAAAATGGAGTCACTCTTACTGAAGTTAGCCAAACTGAAACTAAGTTATCTGACCTTTGGAAAATAAAGACAACCAAATTTCCCCAAATGGGCCAGTTGAAATCCACATGACAATGAGCTTTCTTTCCTCTTTAATAAATTAGTATCCTCAAGTAATCTGGGGGAATTAAGCTTTCTTCTAGTGTTCTAGCAGTCCCCATTTTGCAAGGAAATAACCCACCAATCCCCTTAGCCCTTTGTTTCTACCTTCAGCACTTCTCAGTCCTGTGGAAAGGTTAGCTGTGAGCCTTTCCAGGGAAAGGACTGAGCACTGTGTCCCAGACTTGTTTTCCCTGTGGACCTGAGACCTAGCATCAGAAAGAATGGCACCTCATGCACACTGCTTCCACAATTGTTATTGACATTCCATACTGTGATTTGTTTGGAACTGGTAATTAAAGGCACTATCAAAACAGCCAGCCCTCCCTATCCATAGATTTCACCCCCTAGGGACCCAACCACCTGAACGAAACCTCCTCATTCTCTAAACAATCCAGGCTGTTTGGCAAGTACTTACAAGGTACTGGAGGATAAACAGGGAGCTGAGCAAGTGCAGGGGAGCCCTCTACCACTGAGCTAGATCCCCCGCTTCTTCCTACTTCTTAAGACAGGATCTTAACTAGTTAAGTTGCCTGACCAAACTGGCCTTGAACTTCCAGTAGCTGGGTTTACAGGCGTGTTGTCACCAAGCCCTGCGGTAGTACAGTGTGTATCCACAGATGTCCCTGTGTCATAGCTGGGATGCAGAAGGCGGGAAGACAGTGTATGAGCTTTATGTGAGATTCAAGCATCAGATTTTGGTTACCCCAGGTTTAAAAGTAATCTCCCTTGCACACGAAAGTGAAATTTACCAGCGAAATTCTAGAACGCGGCAAAAATGTTTGAAAAATCTTAAGCTTAAAAAGACGGCTCGGCATAATGGTCCAGTCTGCAGTCTCCGGGCTGAGGCAGGAGGATGTTGAGTTCAAGGATGGTCTGACTCAAAACACACACAACACAACACAACACAACACACACACACACACACACACACGCAGACTCAAAATTACAGATAGAAATGGCCCTTTTGCTTGACCCATTTCATAGCCATTTTAACAACTTTTGCTATTCAGAAGACCTCAAGGAAATTCCATTTTACTTGGTATAAACACTACCCATTTTTATAAGCATATTGCGCAACGTTTATAAGTAATTATCAACTCTGATAATGAACATCTTGTAAATTACAGAGGCACTGCAATTTTGGGGGTTTCTGACCATTAACTAATGCTGAGGGAGTGAGAATCAGGGCTAGGGACACCGCCTCCTCCACCTTTCCTAAATTTCATCACCTCCAACAGTGCACTGGGCATGAGCAGGTATAAACATCCAAGTTCAGGTTTCATTTTCATTGCCTAACAAAAGCTATGCAGCATGCAATCAATCCATCCAGGCTGCAGTTTCTTCCAGAAAATTCTAATGCAAGTTACCGAGGAATTCACATTTCGGTATAGCTATCATCTTTGGCATGAACCACATAAGCACACTGAAATCCTTTAAAACACATAAAGGTGCCTTGTATTGCTTTTGATGCACACACTAAATAAAACAAACCTTTACACCAGGGATAATACTCCCTCACACACAGAAAAACCCCTGCAAAATCAGAAATGCAATGCACAGATAAAAAACAAATCAATACAAAAACAATTGCGTAAACAAACTTTGAGATGCGCATGGAACGTCGAGGATGGCAGAAGCCATTTCTCAGCCCGACACCCTCCTCCCTGGGGGGGTCCAGAACGCACCCTCCGCGCAGAAGCTGCCAGGTACCCGGAACCCCAGCGAGGCGCAGTGCCCGCGCACACAGCCCTCCGGGCGCATTCCGAAGCGCACACCCAAGGTCACGCAGGCCCGCCCCGCGCCCCCTGGGCAGGGCGTCCCCGAGGTGACCCCCGCGGGGGTCCCGCCACGCCCCACCCCCGCTGGGTTACGCAACGCCGCCCCCGCCCCCCCCCGCCCGGGCGGAACAAAGCGCGCGGGAAGCGGCCACCCGGCCGGGGCCGGAGCCCGGCCAGCGCCATGTTGGCGGGGGCGATGGGCACCGGGAGGGGGCGACGAACAAAGGAGCGCGCGCCCGCCCCGGGCCCAGCACGCCGCGCCCCGGCCCCGCCGCGCCCGGCCGGCAGGGGGCGCTGAGGGGCGCCGCCCGCGGACAATGCGCCCCGGGCCCGCGGGCCGTGCTCACCTGGGTCCGTGCGCCGCCCGCGCCGCGAGACCGGCTCGCCCGCTCTGCACAGTCCCGCGCCCGGTTGCACGCGCGTCTCACCTGCCGGCCGCCGAGGCCGCCCACGGGCCCGCCGTGGCTTGCTCCCACTCCCCGCCAGCCCAGCCCGAGCCAGACGGCGCCTCCCCACCCCCGCTCCTCGCCGCGGCCGCCGCCCGCCCCCCGGCCGCCACAGCGCACGCGCACTGCGCCCGCCGAACTGCGACGGCCGCGCCGCCCCGGCGCCCGGCACCGCCGGTCGCATTGCGCAGGCGCGGGGAGGAGGCGGGGCCTGTGTGACGGGGCGGGGCCTGGCGCCGCTCACCTGGGGGCGGGGCGCGCGCTGGTAGCGGCCAGGTGTGGGATGGGAGAGAGCAGACTAATCGCAGACCCAGGTTCCTCCAGTGGCCCAGCGGCCGTTTGGGAAGGCGTGCGGCTCCCGTGGGGTTTTGTCTCCCTGGGGAGGAAGGCTTTCGAGAACTAGCCGCCTGCTTTGTCCAAGGACCTCACAGCCCCTCGGGGTCTTGCGTAGTGGAGATGGATAGAGCTAGTCACATGACCCTGCTCAGCGCAGGTGCGCACGCCATCGTGCGGAGCAGCAGTTCTGGGCTGCAGGACACTAGCCCTTTAAATGCATGGATCCGCTCCCAGCGCTCGCAGGAAGACGGACTGGCTAGCGGCACGCCGCACTGCGGAGAGGTCGACCCGGGGGAACTCAGCTCAGCTGCAAGCCCCAGGGCCTCACCTGCGAACACCTGCTGCAAACACCTGGCCCGGCCTGCCTGGAGCCGCGGCGCAGAACTCACCCTCCACTCGCGAGGTTGCAGACCAGGACTTCCCACGGTCGCCCTTAAGTCTGTGCGTCTTCCGTTCCAGTTAGACGCTTTTTGAGGATCTGCTTGGCTGTGTTACAGAGAAACCAGGAAAGGAAGCGTCCGGAACGCTTTCTGCTCCGGCGTTGAGTGCAGGATTCGGAGGCTCGGTCTGGGTCTGCATCCAGCCTGGCGCGCTCCTGTCTCCTCCCCTTCCCTAGCCGGGTGACTGAAGCCAGCCGGTCTCCTACCCAATTCTTCGAGTGCGATTGCACTGCCGCATTGTAATAAAGAGCCTCCCAGAATGTTGTCAGGTCAAATTACAAGACGTTATTGGAAAGCATTTTGCGCTCTCCGAACCTGCAGCACGGTTGTTAGTTCTCAATGCCCTCTGGGCTTTCACTACCACTTTTTTTTTTTTCCAAATAAGATTGATATGTGCCTGCCCAAATTAAAGTGCCTGTCTCAGATGACTAACTTAGCAGGCGCGACATAGTCACAGACCAACGACAGGGCTATTTTCAGTACAGAGACCCAACCAGCTCGTGAGTATTGAGGGATGGCTGGCTTTTATTTGTTATGTTTAATGTTTGATAACGGAACGGAGAAGGGTGTGATGGAAGGAATGTGGTGAGATAGAGTCTGAAGCACTTCCGTATTGCTGCTGAGATTCCTGGGTTTCTTCCATGGGGCTCTATTGACGTTTCAGGGGACAGAAACGTTGTGTTTCATTTGAAGCAGAGTATCACTGTGTAGCTCGCCTGGATATGAAAGCCCAAGAAGGTCTTTATTTTGAGATCTTCCTCCGTAAGCCTCCTCAGTGCCTGGCTAAAATAACAGTCTTGAGGCAGATTACCCTGTGCACTTTGGAGTGTTTAGCATTGTCCCTGGCCTCTACTCACAGGAGGCCGGCAGTAAACCCTCCCCTCCCCCTATACTGACCAACAAAACTCTCCAAGCCTTACCTCCTACCTCTCCTCCCAGCCCTTTAAAAAAAATTTGCCTCTACTGATGGTCACCAGCAAAAGGTATCTAACTGGACCAAAAAAGAAGGCGGGCCAAGTCCAGGCCTGGAGAGATGGCCCACACTGGCTGCTTTGCAGAGGAACTGGGCTTGGTTCCCAGCACTCACATGGCAGCTAACAACTGTCTCTAACTCCAGTTCCTGGGTATCCAACACCCTCTTTTTTTTTTTTTTTTTTTAATTTTATTTATTTCTGTATGTGTACGAATGTATTGTCTGCATGCAAGTCTGTGCACCCGTGTCGTGCAATGCCGCGGAGGTCAGAAGTGGGCGTCGGATTCCCCTGGAGCTGGAGTTCTCCTGGAGTTGGAGTTTCAGACGGTTCTCAGCCGCCATGTGGGTGCTGGGGATCGAACCCGGGTCCTCTGCAAGAGCGGTCGGCGCTCTTAACCGCTAGGCCATCTCTCCAGCCCCCAACACCCTCTTTTGAGCTCTATGGGCATTGCTGTGCACTTATATACATGCATGTGAAACACTCATACACATAAAATGAAAATAAAATCAGGAAAAAAAAATTTTTTTTAAGATCAGCCAAGTCCATCCACCTGTCTTTGATCCTGCCCTGTGTTGAAGCTATAGGATTTGAGGAACTTTGTATATGAATTGTATATATAATGGAAAATATTGAATCATCACTAAATCTTTCAGGTTTACTATGATTCACAAGAATGTGCTTAGGTGGGGCTAAAGAGGCTCATCGGGCGGGCTAAGAACACTGGCTGTTCTTGCAGAAGTCCTGGATTCAAATCCCAGCACTCAAATTGCAGTTAACAACCATCCATAACTCTAGTTCCAGGGGATCTGATGCCCTCTTCTGACCTCAGGCATGGCATGACTCTGGTGCACCTACCTACATACAAGCAATACACTCATACACAGAAAATAAAAATAATTTAAAGTATTCAGTATCCAGTATAGGTGCCAACTCTGCATCAGCTTAGTTGCAGATAGGGGAGAGGGACCTAAATGCCATTAAGTTACATTGTATGAAAATTGAAAAAAATTCAATAAAAGAGAAAAGCTTATATTAATGTTCAAATCAAACTGAAAACTATGTTTGCCCTCCACCCATCTCTAGACCCAGGATAAAGTCTGGACCAAAGTGGCACCCAAAATAGTAAACTGTTTCCTAGGTTGATGTGTAAACAAGGTGTAACCTAACAAGTTTATATATACCTTTGTATGCACCTGAATCTCAGCCAATCACAATGGCCTCACTCTAGCTGATCACACTCCCCTAACAGCAGCACCAAGCCCTAAGTAAGTGCTGGCTCAGCTATGCAACAGTATTGTGCACCATTTTATTTTATCTGGCCACAAACAAAACCTGCATATATGGTAGGACCAGGCATGCTTAACCAACTTTAATTGGATTGTTGCTTGGTAACTTTCTTGCTCAGAGACTCTATGCTTGCTTTCTCACCCTGTCCCCCTTTTCTGACAAAGGGTCTCACATAGTATAGATTGGCCTCCAGCTCACTATGTAGCCAAGGGTGGCCTTGAATTTCTGATCCTCCCACTTCCACCTCCAGAGTGTTGGGATTACCCACGTGCAACACCGCCCCCAGCTGTATTCCATGCTGAAGATGGAACCCAGGGCTTCTTGCATGCTACCCACTATGTAAGCACTCTACCCAACTGAGCTACGACCCCATGCCCAAAGACTTTAACATCTAACAGTCAAGAGAGGTTTGAGGGGCTGGAGAGATGGCCTAGCGGTTAAGAGCACCTGCTGCTCTTGCAGAGGACCCGGGTTCGATCCCCAGCACCCACATGGCGGCTGAGAACCATCCGTAACTCCAATTCCAGGAGAACTCCAGCTCCAGGGGAATCCGACACCCTCTTCTGACCTCCGAGGCATTGCAACATGACACGGGTGCACAAACTTGCATGCAGGCAGTACATTCATACACATACAGAAATAAATAAAAATTAATAAAAAAAATTAAAAAAAAACCTACATGCAGGACATTCATACACAAATAAAATTTTTAAAAAAATTTTTTAAAAAGTGGGGCTCAGATTATCATAGCTTGTCTGGATGGTCAGCATGGGACCACAAAGAGGGGATGAGGTAAGCAGGACACGGGAAAGAAAGGTAAGATCAGATACAAATTGAGCATAGCCAGCCAGCAACCCAGCCGTCCCTACCAGGGACCTCTCCCAATACCTGCTGCACTTGCTGGGGTCATATAGGAGGCTGGAATGGCGGAGGGTGTGTGCTCTAGCCACTATCACTTGGGTCACATTTCTCTTCCTGTAGGCTCCCCAGAGCTTTGTGCATGCTGGGCAAGCACTCCACCTCCTGAGCTACGGTCCCAGCCAGCACAGTCATTTTCTACCATAGCTTAGTGCTTTGCAACTGGACACTCTGCAGACACAAGGTGCGGTGCCAGGCCCCTCCAGGCTTCACTCCAACACTGCTACTGCTGAATGAAGAGAGTGGACAGCCTTTCCATATTGGGCTCACCCCAGGAGGGCACAGGAAGTCTGCATAAGCAAACATGTTTACACAGTGTGGAGAGGACACCATGTGGTGCTCAGGAATATTTATCAAGTGGAGAATCCAGGACAGGCACAGTGGTAGCAAGGCCAGCCCTCCTGCCACCCACCTGGCTTTCTTCCCATGTCTCCTGGTACTCTGCCACCTCCCTTCAGGTCACATTCTGCACAGTACACAAATGCTTTTAAGTGTCCCTGAAGCCTCCCTGCAGCACAGAGAACAGCACATCCCCTCTTGTTCTTTGTCCCCCATGTTCTTTTTTTTATTTATTTTCATATGTGTATGAATGTATTGTCTGCATGTAGGTTGGTGCACCCGTGTCATGCAATGCCACAGAGGTCAGAAGAGGGTGTCAGATTCCCCTGGAACTGGAGTTTAAGACGGTTTTCAGCTGCCGTGTGGGTGCTGGGGATCGAACCTGGGTCCTCTGCAAAAGCAGTCGGAGCTCTTAACCGCTAGGCTATCTCTCCAGCCCCTGTCCCCCATGTTCTATGGCACTGAACCATCATCTGCTACACCGTGTTGCTTTATTTGCTTTATTTTCTGTGCCTTCACCCCATTGTAAAGGCCAACAAGCAGAGGTAAGATCTGCTTTCAACAGGAGGAGCCAACCACTGTTTGTCATAAATGACTGTAGAGCAGCTTGTCCCAGGGATACTAAGTCACCATGTTAGGACATAGGGCCTATGAAGGTCTTTGAAAATAAGAATATTAGTGTTAGGTTTGTGTTGGCGGAACCACAAATGAAAGAAAAACACCAGACCTAGGCACTCCAGGGCAAGTTTACTTCAGGGAAAGCCAGGACTGAGCTCTTAAGAGTGAGAAGAGCAGCCGGCACCAAAATGGCATCTGGCCAGGCCTTTTAAGAAGTCTTGGGCAGGAGGGCTGGAGAGATAGCCTAGCGGTTAAGAGCACCGACTGCTCTTGCAGATGACCCGGGTTCGATCCCCAGCACCCACATGGCGGTTAAGAACCGTCTGTAACTCCAATTCCAGGAGAACTCCAGTTCCAGGGGAATCCAACGCCCTCTTCTGACCTCCGCGGCATTGCACGACATGGGTGCACAAACCTACATGCAGACAGTACATTCATATACATACAAAAATAAATAAAAATTAAAAAAAAAAAGTCTTGGGCAGGAAAGCAGGCGAAGAGGAAGTGAAGTCACTGATTGACAGTTTCTTGAGGGAGTGGAAAATCCCTGTGTGATCTGATAACGCCAGCCATAAATTCCAGATTTTGGGGAGAACTGGGCCTAAAAATCAGGAGGGTTTAAACACCGTTTTACTCATTTTTACAATTATTTCAAGAATCAAAATAAGTTCAGAGGGCTGGGAAATGGCCCAGTGGATATAGTGCTTGCTGTGCAACTGTGAGGAGAAAGTGACCCACATGAGAGCCAGGAGAGTCTGGTGGTTACTCTGTAATTCCAATGCTCGGAGGCTCAGGAGGCAGAGACAGGGTCCTTGGGGCAACACAGGTTGCTATACTAGCCCATGAGTGAGCTCCAGACTCATCTAGACACCCTGGAGATAAAGTGGAACGAAAGTAAGGGTGACACTCAACACCAACCTCTGACCTCCATACTCACATGCACACACATCCACACACGTGTGCCCACACATGCAAGGCACTCATGCACACACAAAAAAATAAGTCATGTAGAGAACTACAATGAAAGGAGGTTCATTATAGAGCAAGAAACAAAGATTTTCAGTATGATTGGTGAGATGAGATGTGCTAAATCAACCTACTTCTGTTTAAAATGCTTTTGAAGTTTTAATATAGAAGATGTGTAGAAGAAGCTTTCAATAAACATGGACTGGAGGAGGGTGAGCAGGGTTTCTTTATGTAGCTCAGGCTGGCCCTGAACTTTCATGACTCCTGAAGGCATCAACATTCTGAGTGCTGGGATTACAGGTACCTGCCACCATGCATGGCTTGGAATAAATTTTTGAGAACAATCTGAATTGATGGATTGTTTTTTGAAAGGATAATATAATCACAGTCTGCAAACAGGACATTAGAAGCTATGTAGACTTTTCTTGGGGGGCTGGGGATGGTGGCATCATAGATCATAGTTGGTGGGGGGGGGCATCTTCATCATCTAGAGAAACAGCCTGAGAGATTTTGGCCAACGTTGATATGACATGAGGTTTGGCTGACCTCTCTCAACATACTAGTTTTGGCTACCCTGGAACTTTATATAGATGTAATCAGGAACCTACACATCACATATTCTTTCAGTATTATTGATGTGGAGACAAAGAACTCCAAAATAAAAAGCAAAGTCTCCCACTCACTAACAATCAGACCCTGACTGTGTGGAGCCTGACACAGTTACTTGCGATGCTTTATACAGTCAGTTAGATCCTGGCTCCTGATGACCACTGGCACCTCACCCCAAATGGACAGTCCCAAGAAGAACAGATAGTGTTATAAAATTTAGTCCTAGTTTCATTTCTGTTCCTGTAACAAATATCTTGACTCAAAGCAGCTTATGGGAAGAAAGGAGTTACCCAGCTTTCAACTTCAGATTACTGCCTATCCTTGACGGAAACTGAGGCAGGTACTCCAGCAGCTAGTCACATCACATCCATAGTCAAGTGCAAAGAGAATAAAAGCATCCTTGCTTGTGTCCTCTCCACTAGCTTCCTCCTCTCAACCTGTTCAGGAACCTCTGCTAGGGTGTGATGCCGAGCCCTGTGGCTGAGTCTTCCCACAGCAATGAACAATCTAGAGAATCTCCCTCAAGCCAGCCTGATACAAATAATTCCTCATTAAGACTCTCTTCCTAGTGATTTTAAATTGTGTAAAGTTGACAGTGAAAATAAACCAGCACCTCTAACAGGTCAGCAAGCTGCTTACCTCTTATCTATTCAGATAGATCCCATACAAAGGGCCCAGTTCAGATAACTTCTCTTAACTTAGAAAAGCACCTGGCTGAGTATGGTGACACACGCCTTTAATCCCAGCACTTGGGAGGCAGAGGCAGGTAGATCTCTATGAGTTCAAGGTCAGCCTGGTCTAAATAGCAAGTTCCAGGCCAGCTGAGGGTCCTACAAGGCTCTTTGGCTGGCTGGGCTGCCCCCCTAACTCTGTGCCTGGGAGGGAAGAGAACAGCAAAATAGCCCAAGAGGGAAAAACACTGTGTCCTTGGGAACAGCTAGAAGGTAAACCATTTCAACGGTTGCTCATCCCGTGATGTAAAAGTGCCTGCAACGGGAAAGAGAAGCTGGAAGCTCAGCCATGAGAGAAAGCTCAACCAGGAGCTCCAGCTGACCACCTCAGCTTCCCCGCTCCAGCTGACTGCCTCAGCTTCCCAGTTGGCTTCTGCTAGATGTTGAGAATGTCCAGCTTGATGATGTACCTAATTTGGTGACCAAATCTAGCAACCAGGACTTGATAATTTTCCTCAAGGAAGTTCAGTCAACCATCTTTGGGCACAAAGGTTGTGATTTTTCTTGGAGCTCTTGATTAGTTGGACCCTGACACATTTTCCTGACAGAATTTGGCTGTTTAGCTTCTACCCCTGCTTTTACCAGCACAATTCCCTTTCATGAGAAGTGCCTCTAAATGAGTTGGCTGTGCCCAAATAGGCTTTCTTGTATTGTTTACCATGCAATTACTAGTCCCATCAGTGACTATGGAGCTTCCTGGCAGTACAAAGGCCACATTTGCCCATCCTGCTGGGACCATGGACTTGAGTGAAAGCACCTGGGTGGAAGGCTCATCCATTGTCCTAAACCTGCAACCACTTTGTATTGCTGAACAGCAGAACCTTGACAGATCACCCCAAGAAGAGGCCATGCCCAAGCAGGCACATTCATCCACAGGCGCTGTGTGTCCCCTCAAGAGGCAAGGATGTCTCCAGGGCTACCTTGCAGAACTAGAAACAAGATGATCAGCCAGGCTCAAGTTTAACCAAGACTTCTGAATTCCACATACATCCCCTCACTGTTGTTATGTCTGGGCTGCCCAGAATTCCAAGGGACACACAGATGCCCACTTCCTCCAGAGGCTGTCAATCTTCTGACCTCTTCCCTTGAACCTGAGGTCCTGACCCATGGCTATAAATGGGTGGGCCCCAGTCGCCATCTTACCCCTGCTCCTGCTCCCGTTCCACCAGGTGCCTACAAGTGGCCCACTCTGGCAGTTCCAATGGAAGTAAACCATGTTCCCAGAGTGACTTAAGTCTCATGTGCCTTTTTATCTGGGGGTTCGCACCTTTATAACATAATATAATGTTGCCGTGACTCTGTCAGAGGTTGAGATTGCCAGCTCTACCCCTGAAAAGAACCACCTAACTTTCTTTTGGAACCGCCTTGGAACCTGCCAGCAGCATATTTCTCCAAAGAACCAGCTTCCACATTTCACAATAAGGTACCATTCTCTCTCTCTCTCTCTCTGTCTCTCTCTCTCTCTGCTCTCCCACACTCTTTCTCCCTCCCACCCTCCCCACTTCTGCCTCTTGTGCTTTCTCCCTCCTCTCTCCCATGTTTCTTCTCATCTTTAGGCTGCCGCCATCTTGAACTCATTGAGATTTTTAGACTTGAGTCTGCCACGCTCTGTAATTGACCTCCCCTGTGTTCTCAAGACTTTGAATCCACAAGCATGTGGGTTGCATTCTGTAGTTGACCTCCCCTGTGCCACAAGGACACTGGGCTCACAGCCCCGTAGGTCCCATCTATACTTCTGAGTTTAAGTAAGAATGCTTCCTTAATACTCAAAGTACTTCTAAGGCTGAGTTTCCCTGCTCTTTGCTTCCCCCCAGCCTGCTCTGATATCTATCTCTCCTTCTCTCCCAAACTCCCTGCAAACTTAGCAGATTTCTGCAGTAAAAGATTGTACCCTTAAATCCAGGCTTTTTTTTCCTCCTCTTTTTTTCTTTTTTCTTTATTTTACTATGGCTTTTCCACATTCAAACAGGAAAGGGCGAGGCTGTGTCTGCCCTTGCCCAATTTGCATGGTAGGTGTGTCACCAAACCACACCCACCACTTCACAGTGGCCATCTTAGCTGTATTTACTGCTTCCGTGGTATGAAACTGCACCCAGTGAGCCACCATCTTAACCACATGGCAGGAATGCCTTATTGGAAACTTGAATTTAAATCAGAACTTATAACAACTAATGCCATGTTCTAATTCTTTTACAATTTATTTAATAGCATGTTCTGATCCTTTAACAATTTTGGCTTTTGGGTTTTTTTATTTTTTTTTATTTTTGTATGTGTATGAATGTATCGTCTGCATGCAGGTCTGTGCACCCGTGTCGTGCAATGCCGCGGAGGTCAGAAGAGGGTCTCGGATTCCCCTGGAACTGGAGTTCTCCTGGATTTGGAGTTACAGACGGTTCTCAGCCGCCATGTGGGTGCTGGGGATCGAACCCGGGTCCTCTGCAAGAGCGTCGGTGCTCTTAACCGCTAGGCTATCTCTCCAGCCCCAGGCTTTTGGGTTTTTATGTTAGATTATTATAAACAGGCAATTGAGATTCAATTAATGTATTTTTCTTACAGAGTAACCAAGTTTTGTTTTTACCGTTTGTTGTTTTTGTTTGTGCTTGTTTGCTTTTCCCCTTGAAAAAGAGATCTTGCTAGCCTGGAATTTTGTGGTAGTTTCCTGCCTTAACCTCCTGAGATCTGAGATTATAGGTATGAGCCACCACACCAAGCTTTAGGTGGATGAAATCAACAGATACTGGAAAGGATTCCCATCCTGGACACCTTTGACTAGGAAACATTGTTTTCTCTCTTACAACAGAAGGAGGTACAAAGACCTCCATAAATCTTCTGTCCCCCATGACATGTCCCCCTTTCCTTAAGAAACATCTCTTCTCAGCTGGTAAAATAGATCAGCAGATAAAGATGACTGCTACCAAGCCTAAGGATTGAGTTTGGTCCCCAGAACCCATGTCAGAGAAGGAGAACCAGTTCCTGCAAGTAGTTGAATATGACCTTGAATTCTTTTTTTTTTTTTTGAGACTAGTTATCACTAAGTAGACCTGGCTGACCTTGAATTTACAGAGATCCACCTGTCTCTGCCTCCCAAGTGCTGAGATTAAAGGCATGTGCCACCACGCCCAGAAACTCTTTTATTTTTAATTTAAAAATATTTTTTATGTGTATGAGTGTATTGCCTGCATGTGTAAAAGTGCACCCATATCATGCAGTGTCTGGAGATTTCAGAAGAGGCGTTGGATCTGCTGGAACTGGAGTTACAGATGGTTGTTAGCCACCACATTGGTTCTGGAAACTGAACCCAGCTCCTCTGCCAGTGTAGCCAGTACTCTTTACTGCTAGGCCATCTCTCCAGCCCTTGAACTCTTGATCCTCCTGCCTCTACCTCCCACATGCTGGGCTTACAGGTATGTACCAACAGGTCTAGTTTATATGCTGCCAACTGAGCTGTATCCCAGTGCTCTTTCCTTTTTTTGAGTTATTTTTATTATTTGAGAAATTTATATATTTATATGTTATGTTTAAATCAAATCCATCCGCACTCCCTCCACTCAGTTCCCATTCCTTTCCAACACTTTTCCCTCCCAACTCATGTACCTTTTTTTTTTAACCCATTGAGGTTGTAAGACCCAAATCGAGCCTTACCCTTGAGAAACCCACGAGTGAGAGACACGGAGACAAGACTCGCTGCAAAAGCAAGAGGTTTGTTACTCTGGTGCACCGGGGTTCTCCTGTACAATGAGTAGAGGCAAATCCCGAGCAATCTCTGCATACAGGTTTTATATACTTAGAGCAGGGCAGGAATCAAACCATGGTCTCCTGTGTGACAGGCAGGGATACACAGCATGCCTGGGTCTGCTGGTGGCTTGGAGCCAGGGCCCTCAGGGTGGTTCTTCCTGGAATTTTCTTGTTACCTGCTGACCTAGGGAGGGGTTGCTATTTGCTAACCTAGGGAGGGAAAAGGCTCCACCCCAGGGTCTAAGGGAATCTTGGTGGGGTTTGGGTAACTTCTAGCCTTATTGGATAATAGTAGAGTTACAGCTCATGGTTAGGTCAGCCCACCTGCCCCCACATACCAAAGGTTATCTTCAGATACAGTCTTGGGACAGGAGCAGAACCAGGTTTAGGGGAATTTTTCTTTATCGGTTCATACCTGTTTCCCAAGTCTGGGATGTATCTGGTGGACTTCAGCCTGAGGGAAAGTGAATGCTTAACCTTTGTCCAGAGTAGAAGTCTGGAATCAACTCTTATCTCTTCAAGGTCACTTAGTGCTGCCAGTTTGTGCTTGGTGTGGGGTGTAGGGCCGTCCATCGGATGGGCAGCCTACCACAGAGCCCTCCCAGAAGGCTAGGGATCGTTGCGGAAGTGGGGCAGATGTGTAGATGTGGGGAGAACAGGGTTTTCTGGCTATGGCGGGCCATCACACGTAGGCATGAGCTAGCAGCGGCGGGCAGACCCAAGACAAGCTTCCAGCACAGATGGGGGGGGGGGGGGNATCTGCCGTTGTTGGTTATTTGTTTTCGTTTTTGAGGACAGTTATCTCTTTGTAACCCAAACTGGCCTGGAACTCACCCTATAGCCCAGACTGTGTTCATAATTATGCTAATCCTGTTTTACTCTCCCAAATGCTGGGATTACAAATTCAAGCTACCACACCCAAAATGGGTTTGAATCTTCATTCTGTTGAGTTCCTTGCAGAATTATGGAAAATAACTCCTCTGAGTTTTTGTCTTCCTATCTACAAAAAGAGGAATACTATACAAAAAATCTAGATGTATTTCACTAAGACTACAGGCATTAAAGTAGGTAGCTTACATGAAAAGATGTTCTTTTTTTTTTAATTTATTTCGTATGTGTATCAATGTACTGTCTGCATGCAGGTTTGTGCACCCGTGTCGTGCAATGCCGCGGAGGTCAGAAGAGGGTCTCGGATTCCCCTGGAACTGGAGTTCTCCTGGAATTGGAGTTTCAGACGGCTCTCGGCCGCCATGTGGGTGCTGGGGATCGAACCCGGGTCCTCTGTAAGAGCGGTCGGCGCTCTTAACCGCTAGGCCATCTCTCCAGCCCCAACAGGCTGGCCTTGAACTCACAAAGATCCACCTGTCTCTGCCTCCCAAGTGCTAGGATTAAAGGCGTGAGCCACCACGCCCTGCGAGTACATCATTTCTTAATCAAATCTAGAGTCACTTCCCTTTGCATGCCCCTCCACCCCACCTGAGTTCCCACACTCTGCCACACATGTCCTGTATCTCTTTCCGAGTCCTTCCAGAGTTGTTTTTTTTTTTTTCAGTTCTTTTGTTGTTCTCCCCAACTTGTGTAAAGGCAGTGCTTCTCATTGCTGCTTGTGTACCTCAGTAGCCTACATCTCTCCAGTCAATATGTTACTGACACAGATTCATCCGGGTGGTGCAAGTTGTGCTACACAGGTCTGTATGCTGTGCAGACACTTATGTCCCTTGGGTATTTGTGCCACACAGGCACCTATGCTGGCTAATTTTTGTCACTTGATTATTAAATATTTTATTTCATTATGTTTTGAGGCAGAGCCTCACTATGTAAACGTAGCTGGCCCAGAACTTGCTATATAGCTCAAACTGGCCTCAAACTTCCACTATTTCTCCTACTTCTGCCTCCCAAGTGCTGGGACTACAGGCATGTACCAGTATGCCCAGCATGATTGTATTTGCTTATCTATTTCTTTTTGTTTATTTCTGAGACAGGGTCTCTCTACAACCCCAACTGTCCTGGAACTCACTATGTAGACCAGGCTGGGCTCAGTGTCACAGAGATCTGCCTCCTAAGTGCTGGGATTAAAGTTGTGTGTCACCATACGTGGCCTTGGATGTTTTATTTTAAAGGAACAGTTTCATTAGAAATTTGAGCAGATCTGTATGCTTAGTATGCAGTGATCCCTCTACCTGCTCAAAATAGACCATTTTAAAAAGTGTTTTAGGGTCACAGCACAGTTGAGCAGGAGTTTCCTTCTTGTCTTACCACTTTATAGCTTGTTTCTTTTTTCTTTATTTTTATTTTATGTGTATGTCATGCAATGCCTGAGGAAGCAAGAAGAGGGTGTTGGATTCCTTGGAACTTCAGGCACTAGAAACTGAACCTGGGTTCTCTGCAATAGCATCCCATCCTCTTAACCACAGAGCCATCTCTCCAGCCCCACTTGTTTCTCTTTTAGTGAAAAAGGATGTTCTGTTGTTTGAAATAGTGGCTATTTTTACATCTAAAAATAGATGTGAAGTGCTTTACCCAGCGCTCCTTCATTGGCCTTAGAAGGATGCACAAGAAACTAGAGCTAGTGTATCCCATTGCTATGGAAAACTCCTCCCAAAAGCAACTCAACAAAGAGATTTTTGTTGCTCATAGACTGGAGATATGTCTCCAACATGGTGGGAAAGCGCTACTCACACTGCATCCAGGCAGGAGCAAAGAAAGATGAAGGCTGGTGTCTGACTGCCTTTCTCCTCTTCTTCAGTCTGGGACCTCAGGCTGAAATGGTGCTGCCCAGGTTGGGGAAGGTTTCCACCTTAGTAGAAACACTCTGAGACACCATCGAAAGCTGTGCCACCCAGGGGATCCTACGCCCCTTCAAGCTGACAGAGTTAACTATCAAAGGTGACCGACCACCCAGGTGATCCTACGCCCCTTCAAGCTGACAGAGTTAACTATCAAAGGTGACCACCCAGGTGATCCTACGCCCCTTCAAGCTGACAGTGTTAACTATCAAAGGTGACCACCCAGGTGATCCTACGCCCCTTCAAGCTGACAGTGTTAACTATCAAAGGTGACCAGTGTAGCTGGGGAGAAAGAACAGTGCTGAGCAGCTTTTTCATCTGTTGCTGGCAATGTCTACTTGTCCCTGTCCTTCCTGATGCCATTTGGTGGCTTTCCTGTTAGTACTCTATCTGTAGTGCTGGGGATGCCAGGGCCTTGTGCACACTGAAGTACTCTCCCACTGACCTCTCAACCCAGACTTTGTCATAGTAATATCTGACTTAGTGACTAGTTTCCAATCCTTAAAGTTTCTTGTTTTCAATAAAATAAATCCCACTATAATTGGCTTTCAGCACTGTTCTCTCCACTCTGTACCTTCCCTTCTGAATTATGTTGACTTTTTTTTGGGGGGGGGTCTTTTCGAGACAGGGTCTCCCTGTAGCCCCAGCTGTCCTGGAACTCATTCTGTAGACCAGGCTGGCCTTGAACTCACAAAGATCCACCTGCCTCTGCCTCCCAAGTGCTAGGACTAAAGGCGTGCGCCACCACACCCAGCTTATGTTGACATTTTTGTCATTGTTTTCCATTCAACGTCTTCCACCTGGGAGTGGTTCTGTCCTTTACCTTTGTGTGGGTTCTCTCCTTCACCTTTGTGTGGGTTCTGGGGGTTGACCTCAGCTCACCAGGCTTGCATCGTCTGTGGCCAGTGCCTTTACCCACTGAACCTTCTATTGGCCCTCATTTTATTTTTCTAAGGGCTTTATGATGTACATATAATTACTCTCACCACTGAATAATGAGTAAATCGAGGCCCAGAAGCATTTAAGGACTCACCCACGTCTCTGTGGCTAAAAGCAGCAGGCTGGTATTTAAAGCCCCATAGCATCATGACTGGCCTTAAATCTGTACACTGTCATTAGCTACTATCAGAACTTAAAATTGTTCAGCATTAGTGACATTGCTGTGTTCTGAATATCCATCTCTCAAAATCTCATCCCGAAAGGTGGTGGTATTAGGTCATGGGCCTTTAGATGGAAATTAGGTAATGGGTACCCGATTCATCTATTTTCTTTCTTTCTTTCTTCCTCCTCCTCCTCCTCTTCTTTGATAATCGTTTCCTGTAGCTCAGGCTGCCCTTGAACTCACTGTGTAGCCAAGGATAACCCTGAGTTCCTCCTCTACCTTTTAAGTCTAGAAGCACATCACCATGCCCAGCTAGTCTGTTTTATATGAGTATAATGAAATACCTGAAGTGGATATTTTATAATGAAAATAAGTTTTCTTCCTTCCTTCCTTCCTTCCTTCCTTCCTTCCTTCCTTCCTTCCTCCCTCCCTCCCTCCCTCCCTTCCTTCCTTCCTTCCTTTTTTTGTCTTTTTGAGACAGGGTCTCCCTGTAGCCCCAGCTGGCTTGGAACTCACTCTGTAGACTAGGCTGGCCTTAAACTCAGAGATCCACCTGCATGTGCCACCATGTTTGGCTGAAAATAAATTTTCTTAATTCACAGTTCTGAGAGTTCAGCTCTGATGGGGCTCTGGTGGTAGAGGACCTCCCAACACTCAAGACTGACTGTGCAAGACTGAGAGACTACCAGGTGAGTTTCAAGAGGCAGAGACTAGGGAAGGGCTAGGCTTTCTCTTCTGTTACAGTGCTCTCTAGAACTTAGCAAGATCCCTTGAGACTTACGTAGGGTCCTTATGAGGACACACACTTCACCAGACCACAACTCTGGACAGTCCTGTGCCTGCAACCTCCATACTGCAGATCAAATCCCAGCAAATGGGTGTCCTGAGGAAACAGACCCCATGCATGGTATGCACTGTGATCCCAGCTTGTCACAAAGCTGGTCAGCTGCTTTAGCCTGAGCATTTTTTTTTAATTTTATTTATTTTTGTATGTGTATGAATGTACTGTCTGTATGTAGGTTTGTGCACCCATGTCGTGCAATGCCATGGAGGTCAGAAGAGGGTCTCGGATTCCCCTAAAACTGGAGTTCTCCTGGAATTGGAGTTACAGACAGTTCTCAGCCACCATGTGGGTGCTGGGGATCGAACCCAGATCGTCTGCAAGAGCAGTCAGTGCTCTTAACCACTAGGCTATCTCTCCAGCCCGGTTTTTGTTGTTGTTGTTATTGTTGTTGTTTTGTCTTTTAGAGACAAGGTCTCCCTGTAGCTCCAGCTGTCCTGGAACTCACTCTATAGACCAGGCTGGCCTTGAACTCACAAAGATCCACCTGCCTCTGCCTCCCAAGTCCTAGGATTAAAGGCATGCACCACCACGCCCGGCCTAGCCTGAGCATTTAAGACCACCCTGCCCAATGATAGTAGAGAGATACTTTCAAAACCCCCCCCCAAAAAAAGAATCATTTTAGCAATTTAACAACTCTGACATCTGTTATCTGATCAAGTCACCTGTCCCCCACCTTTGACAAAATGGTGAATTCTTTTGGCCTGATTTTGGAAAGAACCCTGGGCCACTGTGTTATTTAGTGTTCTGTCACTATGAAAAGCCTGAGGGGGCTAGAGAGATGGCTCAGTGGTTATGAGCACCAACTGCTCTTGCAGAAGACCCAGGGATCTATCTTCCCAGCTCAAAGTTCCAAATGCCTCCACAATCCTTCCCCAAAACACCAAGGTCAGGACTGTCACAGCAATACCCCACTCTTCTGGTACCAATTTCTGTTCTAGTTTGTCTTCCATTGCTGTGACAAAACACTCTGACCGACACCAACTTGGGGAGGAAAGGGTTTATTCAGCTTACATCTCCTGGGTCACAGTTCATCACTTAGGGAGCCCAAGGCAGGAACTCAGGGCAGGAACCTGGAGGCAGGAGCTGAAGCACAGGCCATGGAGGAATGCTGTTCACTGGCTTGCTCCCCTGGCTCATGCCCAGCCTGCCTTCTTATACGGTACACAACAACCTGCCCAGGGTGGCACCACTCATTGTGGGCTGGGCCCTCCCACACTGCTCGACCATCAAGACAATACTCCACAGATGTGGCCACAGGCCAATCCAATGGAGCCAATTCCCCAATTGAGGCTCCCTCAACCCAGGTGTGTCAAGTTGACACTAAAGCTATCCAGCACAATTGACCCCTTGTCAACTTGACACACAAAACACATCACTATTAAACCACCACCTTTCCAGTTCTTATCCCCAAAGTATGATGTTAACATTAATCACAACCTAAGACAGTACAACCTTAAAAGCCCCACAGTCCTTAAAATGTCCAAACACTTAAAAGTTCACAGTCTGTTAAAAGTCTCTTAACTGTGGGCTGCTGTAAAATCCAAAACAAGTACTGTCTTATTTCAAAGGGAAGAATCAGGCACACTCAAACAAAACCTAAGTCCAGCAAAGTAGCTCAAGGCTGGACACCTGGGATTCACTCACGATCTTCTGGGCTCCAAAGGGTTTCGGCAGCTCCCCCTCTCCGACTCTGCCGTCCGTGGCACACTCATCTCGCAGGCCCAGGCCGACTCCATTCTACACCTACCGCTGCTCTTGGTGGTCGTCCCAGGGTACCGGCATCTCCAAAAAGCTGGGGTCGCTACTGAAACTGAGGCAGCACCTTCACCAATGGTCTCTTCTGACCTCTCCTGGTGCAAAGCCTCAGCTTCTCTCCATGACCCCTGCAATCCTGGGGTCTTCACAGCAACCGAGGTGCACTTCCACCAATGGTCTTTCCTGACCTCTCACAGTGCCAAGCCTCGGCTGCTCTCTGTGACCCCCTCAAATTTCAACACCGGAACCATATAGGAGACTCTTACACGTTACCAAGTCCGGCTTCTGGCTCGAGATGGAGGCTCAGGCCCTTTCTGGGTCACAGCTTCTGTGTGCTGACCTTGAAGATATTCTCCCCAGAAGATTTCACCTCAGTGATGCTGGTCTCTTGTTACTTACAGCTGATTTTTCAGCCCCAGCTAACCAGCATCAATTGCCCCAGTACCACAAAAGTTTCACTTCAGGTTCTGGTCTCTTGTTACTTACAGCTGATTCTCCACAGCCCCAGCTGACCAGAACCCACAGATTACACAGTCCTGATGATCTCTGCTCTCCTTTGAAACTAGAAACTTCACAAGCCAGGCCTCCATCTTCTACAACTCCTTCAGCAAAACTGCTCCAAGCTCCACAGCAACAATCTTTAGGCATTCAATGATCTTCCCAGCCCAAAGTTCCAAACGCCTCCACAATCCTTCCCCAAAACACCAAGGTCAGGTCTGTCACAGTAATACCCCACTCTTCTGGTACCAATTTCTGTTCTAGTTTGTCTTCCATTGCTGTGACAAAACACTCTGACCGACACCAACTTGGGGAGGAAAGGGTTTATTCAGCTCACATCTCCTAGGTCACAGTTCATCACTTAGGGAGCCCAAGGCAGGAACTCAGGGCAGGAACCTGGAGGCAGGAGCTGAAGCACAGGCCATGGAGGAATGCTGTTCACTGGCTTGCTCCCCTGGCTCATGCCCAACCCACCTTCTTATACCTTACACAACAACCTGCCCAGGGTGGCACCACTCATTGTGGCCTGGGCCCTCCCTCACTGCTCGACCATCAAAGACAATACTCCACAGATGTGGCCACAGGCCAATCCAATGGAGCCAGTTCCCCAATTGAGGCTCCCTCAACCCAGGTGTGTCAAGTTGACACTAAAGCTATCCAGCACACCTGTAATCCCAGTACCCAGGATGGACAAGGAGTGTGAAATCAGCCTGGGCTAGAGAGACTCTGGCACTATCTCTATGTACCCATCTCTCTCTATCCATCTATCTCTCTGTATCTATCAATGTATTATCTATCTATCATCAAGCATCAGAGTAATTTTTTTTTTTTTGGTCTTTTCAAGACAGGGTCTCCCTGTACCCCCAGCTGTCCTGGAACTCACTTTGTAGACCAGGGTGGCCTTGAACTCACAAAGATCTGCCTGCCTCTGCCTCTAAAGTGCTAGGATTAAAGGCGTGTGCCACCATGCCCGGCAGAGTAATTTTTCTTTAACATGGTTGAGAAGGAACTAAGAAATGGCTGCTTGTGTCTCTCGTTCTGTTCCTCCCAATGACTGACTACTGCCAATGTGGCTTTGCAGGGGAGAGCTGCCTGTTTCTTTATTTAGCAAGATAGCACCAGTCTCGGAGTCTCATCTCTCTCCTCCCTGACCACAGAAGAACGTGTAAGGAAAGAGCATGTTTAGTAGAGTAGATGTGGTTATTCACAAGGTGGTTTGTAGGAAAGTAGGAAGTCAAGTGGTTTTACTTCTTGGTTCTCAGAGGAGAAACACAGTGCTTCTCAGCTGGAGAGAAGAGAGGTGGGGAGACTCAAAGCAGTGGACAGCCTTGCTCAGAGCGTGTATGTGTCCAAGTTTATGTCCTTGAGAGCAGCAAGGTCATTGTATCCATCTCAGCTAATTCTCAGGTTTCAGACTTATTATATGTGGAAGAGTTTTCCAGGGGCTCCCGCATAAAAAATTTAACAACTCTTTTACAGAAAGAAAGACAAGAAGGAAATGAAAAGCTGGATTGATTCATGAGCAAACACAGGTTGGGTATGAGTGTGCCAATGCTACTCTCGTAATCAGCCATCCCAAATGCTGCTCAGTAATGGAGAGCAGTCCGTTAAGCAAGGCAGGGTGTGTGGGAGATGTGGGTGCAGAGTCGGGATGAAATGCTTGTGGCCAAGGAAAGCTCTTCTCCTGTGCAAACAAAGCTACTAAATGGTCCTGCACATTTTTTTCTGGATGGCTCCTCAGCCTGTGTTTGACACACAGAATCTCCAATATCAAGGAAAGGGGCTTTTAGTTGCCTTTTTGAGGCAGGGTCTTACATAGCTGGGCTGACTTTGAATTTGCCAAGGATGACTTTGAATTCTTCGTCCTCCTACCTCCACCTCTCCAGTGCTGGGATTATAGGTGTGCATCATCATGCCTGGTTCTACACAATTTTAGGGATGGGATCCAAGGTCTTTATTTTATTTTATTTTATTTTATTTTTTTGTATGTGTATCAATGTACTGTCTGCATGCAGGTCTGTGCACCCGTGTCGTACAATGCCGCGGAGGTCAGAAGAGGGTCTCGGATTCCCCTGGAACTGGAGTTCTCCTGGAATTGGAGTTTCAGACGGCTCTCGGCCGCCATGTGAGTGCTGGGGATCAAACCCGGGTCCTCTGTAAGAGCGGTCGGCGCTCTTAACCGCTAGGCCATCTCTCCAGCCCGGGATCCAAGGTCTTGAGCAGCCAGATAAACACTTCGCCAGCTGAGCTTTAGCTCCAGTCTCAAAAGAACTTTTGTTGATGCCATTGGAAGGGAAGTTACAGGGTCCGGACACAAAGACTTCTCAATCAGCTTCATTGAAAAGACTGTTAAACCATCAACTACACAGGCCATAGACTGTATGATCTCCACAGCAAAATAGAGTTCTGGAGATAATATATTTTAGATAGGAAATATAACTTAGAGGGAAAGAGTGAATCTAAGTGCCAACATATCCCAATACAGTTTGATTATTCCTTGCAAACGTTCTACATGAAGTACAGACCAGGGCTGAGATAGAGTGCTTGCCTAGCATGTGCAAGGCCTTGTGTTCCTATGTCTGAAATCACCAAACAAAGGAATAAAATAAATTTCAGACTGTATGAAGATTTACACTAACATTTATGTACATTTGTATGTATGTATGTATGTATAGATTTAATGTGATGCGAAGGATGGTCTTTTTTTTTTTGAGTCAGGGTCTCCCTGTAGCCCCAGCTGTCCTGGAACTCACTCTGTAGACCAGGCTGGCTTTGAACTCACAAAGATCCGCCTGCCTCTACCTCCCAAGTGCTAGGATTAAAGGCATGCGCCACCACGCCCGGCTGAAAGATGGAATTCTGTCCCATCTGTGCATACTATACCTGCATTATGTGGCTAAGCTACTGCTCCAGCCTTACATGAACATTTTGGTGAGTGTCACTTCCTCTGACCTGGAGAAAGAACCCAATGGTCAAGGAAAAAGAAGAGAGGAGGAAACCGGTGGCTACAGAAGAGGCCGTTCTTGTCACTCTAAAACCGTAGACTTTGTCAGGGAAAGATAAAACTGTAAATACCAGATTAGTTAAAAAGAACAAAACACAGTCTAGCATCTAGATTGTTTTTTTTCTCCTGGATGAAGAATGCATTTGTGGTTATTTGGAAAGGATTTCTAGATGACAACTTTCTTCCAAGAGCTTGCCAGTTGTGGATGTAAGTTCCTAAGTTCATGATAAATATTTAACTTTTCTGGCCCCAAGTTGTTTGGGGTGATGGGGGCTGAAACTCATGCTTTTTTGGACACTAAGCAAATACTGTTACCCCATCCCTGCCTCTGTGTCCCTAATCCTGCTCTTAAAAGTGAAAGAGGAAGTCAGCTAGTAGAGTGTTAGTTCTGCACTCCTACATCTGTGCAGTTTATGGCTTCACAGTCCTCTCTAAATCTGTCTGTGGAGGCTGGAGGGATGGCTCAGTGGTTAAAAACACTGGCTGCTCTTTCAGAGAACAGTTCCCAGCACCCACATGGCAGCTAACAACCACCAATAACTCCAGTTTCAGTGGCTCTAATACCTTCTTCTGTCCTCTGCAGACATTGTACAACATGGGTACACATTCATACACATAAAAATAAATAAGTAAAAATATGTGTGTGTGTGTGTTTTCCTGTGTGTGCATGTGGACATGCATGTGGCAATGAGCATGTGTGTGGAGACCAGAGGATAACCTTCAGGGCCAGTCCTCACCTTCTACCTTGTATAAGACAGAGTCTGTTGTTCACTGCTTTGTAGGCCAGGCTGGCTGGCCTTGTAAGAGAGGACCACACTGACTCCATTTTGGGTGTAGCCACCATTTGAAGCAATTACTAGAACCTGCCCAATTCAGGGAAAAGGTCAATTGCTCAAGGTCAGTTGCTCAAGGCCTTGAGAACAGCTAATAAAATTTAAACTTGTCTAAAGATAACTGTTGGTACTGTTGATTTGTGAGGACTGGTGGACTGACTTAACATTTCCTCCTTACTATCCCAAGACTGCACCTAAAGATAATCTTTAGTATGTGGGGGCAGGTGGGCTGACCTAACCATGAGCTGTAACTCTGCTATTATCCAATAAGGCTAGAAATTACCCAAACCACCTGCAGACCTAGGCATGCTGTGTTTTTCCTCCTGTCACACAGGAGACCAGGGTTCAATTCCTGCCCTGCTCTAAGTGTATAAAACCTGTATGCAGAGATTGCTCGGGGTTCGCCTCTCCCGGTTGTACCAGCGAACCCCATTGTACCCCGGTGCACCGGAGTAATAAACCTCTTGCTTTTGCAGCGAGACTTATCTCCGCGTTTCTCACTCAGGGGTCTGTCTCTCAAGGGTAAGGCTTGATTTGGGTCTTACAGAAACAAGGAAACTGTGGGTTTTTTGTTTGTTTGTTTTTGTTTTTTTCAGACACAACAGGGCAGTTGTACACAAGCCCATAGTAAAGATCTTTATCAACAGCCCCAGAATAGAAGGCATTTTCGTGATTGTTGAGTGATGCCAGAGGGTCATCCCTGGGCAGGCTATCCTGGGTTTTATTAAACAGCAGGCTGAGCACAGGCCAGGGTAGCAAGCCAGTAAGTAGCATTCCCCTGCGGTCTCTGCTTCAGCTGGTCCCTTGACGTTCTTGCCCTGAGGGCCTGCCCTGGTTCCCTTCCATCATGAACTGTAAGCTGTAAGCTGAGGTAAACCCTTTCCTCCTATTCCTCCTAGTTTCTCTTCAATTATTGTGACAAAACACTCTGACCAATACCAACTTGGGGAGGAAAGGGTTTATTGGTCTTACATCTCCCCAGTGACAGTTATCACTCAGGGAGCCTAAGGTAGGAACTCAGGGCAGGAACCTGGAGGCAGGAGTTGGAGCACAGGCCATGGAGTAACGCTCCTTACTGGCTTGCTCCTTGGCTCATGCTCAGCCTGCTTTCTTATACAATACAGGACAACCTGCCCAGGGATAGCACCCCCCACAGTGGACTAGGCCCTCCCACATTGCTCAACAGGCAAGAAAATACTCCACAGACATGGCCACAGGCCAGTCCAATGGAGACAGTTCCCCAATTGAAGTCCCTCAGCCCAAGTGTGTCAAGTTGACACTAACTGTCCAGCCCACCTCCCTGGGTTGCTTTTGGTTTGTGTTTATCACAGCAACAGAAAGTAACTAGGACACCAAGTTTTAAAGCATTTATCTTTTGCAGGGGTGGAGATGGAACCCAGGGCCTTAATGGACACTAAGCATGCACTCTTTGACACACTGAGCTACATCCCCAGAATCATGACTGTCAGAGTGTGAGTGTCAGAAGCCCATTGAAATGCAGACACCTAAGACTGGGTAGTGCCCAGAAACCTGCTCTACCAGGCCAGACTTTGGTTATGGAAGAATGGGCCATCACCGCATACTCAGGAATCTTCCGCCTTTTTGAAAGCCAGCAACTTCTGCAAAGTGCACTACCCACCCCCACTCTCACTGAAGCCCATTCCCACCTTCTCCCTTAAATTCCCAGGCCTGATGCCATTCAGTCTGGCTCTATCTTTCCCCTGAGCCTAGCCCCGGCCGCCCTGAATTAAACTTTGTTCCAGAGAGCCTCATGGTCTTTTATTTCGGAGGGGAGCACACCATAACCTAACAAGGACCTGTTCCTTTTTAAATTAAATTGTTATAAAAGACATGTGACACAATGAACCACTGTCAGGACTGTAAACAGCCTAGTGCCATGAGGCGTCCTCAGCACACATACCACAGGTCTCCCTCACCATGCAAAACTAAGTATTTTCCCTCTGCCTCTCTAGGCTTTTCACATGGGACCCTGAAAATTAACCTGACAAAAGACAGATTAGCAGTAGAATAGCAAATTTATTAACATGTGCTTGAGTGGAGCAGGCTCAGGATGAGTAGTTCCAGGTGATTTGAAACAGGGCCTGTATACCAGCTTATCAAATGGTAATAAATGTGTGAAGGGAGAAAACAGGAAGGGAGTTTATGTCACAAATGGGGAGGGATAGGAGGGGTGAAGGATGCAGGAAATAGGTAGATGAGGGCTGTTTTCTTGAGGTCTGCTACACAGTCCTCCCAGTGCTGACTCTGGGCTGTGAGGTCTCAGGAGATGAACGATTAACACCTTAACACTGCTTTTTTTTTTAATCTTTTCAAGACAGGGTCTCCCTGTAGTCCCAGCTGTCCTGGAACTCACTCTGTAGACCAGGCTGGCCTTGAACTCACAAAGATCCGCCTGCCTCTGCCTCCCGAGTGCTAGGATAAAAGGCGTGCGCCACCACGCCCGGCTTAACACTGCTTTTAAACAAATAAAGGACAAGGTAAAGAAGAACTTTTTGACAAATACTGCTTTCAATGGCTTCAGCTCAAAATAAGAATTCTATTAAAGAGCCATATTTCCAAGCCGGGCATGGTGGCACACGCCTTTAATCCTAGTACTCGGGAGGCAGAGACAGGTGGATCTTTGTGAATTCAAAGCCAGTCTGGTCTGTAGAGCGAGTTTCAGGACAGCTGTGGCTACAGGGAGACCCTGTCTCAAAAAGACAAAAAAAAAAAAAGGCATATTTCCCTATTAAAAACTCCTTGGTTTTACTTTATGAAGAAAAATCTTCCAAACATATCAGAGACTTTGTAACTCATCTTTTATTCCCAAATCGCCAGGTTTTCTCTTCCCTACACCCGTGTTTACACTCGTGTCCCTCCTCTGTAGCTCTCGTTCTTTTGTATGTGGTGATCCTTGGTTGTTTGTTAAAAAAGTGTCCTCAGAAGTTCATGGAATTGTTTTGCAAGAAGGTCGTGTCTCCCAGGGGATCTTTGCAAAGTAGGTTTTGATTAGGGGCTCAGGGAACCACACCTTGTCAGGCCTCACTTTAGGTGATGTCCCCAGAGAGCCCCCCCAAAACAAAGACAACTTTGTTCTGACCAGCAACACTTGTGCTTATAGCCCTGTCATCTTTTATATTTTATTTATTATTTTTGTTTTATGTGCATGAGTGTATTACCTTCATATGTGTGAATGCACCCATGTCATGCAATGCCTGAGGAGCCAGAAGAAGGTGTTGGAGTCCCCTGGAACTGGAATTAACAGACGAGGGTTAGCTACCATGTGGGTGCTGGGAGTCAAACCTGGGGCCTCTGCAAGAGCAGCCAGTGCTCTTAACTCCTCAGCCATTTCTCTAGCCCGCCATCTTCATTCTTATTCTTGTTCTGCATCCTGCCTCTCACTCTGGAATCACCTCACTTTGTTAGGGTTCGAGAATCCACACCAGACACACCGAAGGATGGAAAACCAAGACTTTATTTCCGGGGGGAAAAAGTAAACCAGCACACTGGGGTGGGAGGGAATAGGCTCCGACCCGATAGCTTGGCTCACAGGCCTTTTATACAGGGTCTAGGGGAATCTTAGTGGGGTTTGGGTAACTTCTAGCCTTACTGGATAATAGCAGGGTTACAGCTCATGGTTAGGTCAGTCCACCTGCCCCACATACCAAAGGTTATCTTTAGACACAGTCTTGGGACAGGAACAGAACCAGGTCTAGGGGAATTTCTCTTTCTTTTTTTTTTTTAATTTTTTATTTATTTTTGTATGTGTATGAGTGTACTGTCTGCATGTAGGTTTGTGCACCCGTGTCATGCAATGCCTCAGAGGTCAGAAGAGGGTCTTGGATTCCCCTGGAACTGGAGTTCTCCTGGAATTGGAATTACAGATGGTTCTTAGCCACCATGTGGGTGCTGGGGATTGAACCCGGGTCCTCTGCAAGAGAAGTTGGTGCTCTTAACCACTAGGCTATCTCTCCAGTCCCGGAAATTTTTCTTTATCGGTTCAGAAGTACCTGTTTCCCAAGCCTCAGATGTATCTGGTGGACTTCAGCCTGGGGAAAAGTGAATACCACTGGGCCTGTTTCTCAATGCTCTGGATGCATCTGGTGGACTCCAGCCTGGGGGAAAGTGAGTGCTTAACCTTTGTCCGGAGTAGAAGTCTGGAATCAACTCTTTTTTTTTTTGGTCTTTTTGAGACAGGGTCTCTGGAATCAACTCTTTTTTTTTTTTTTTTTTTTTGGTCTTTTCGAGACAGGGTCTCCCCGTAGCCCCAGCTGTCCTGGAACTCACTCTGTAGACCAGGCGGGCCTTGAACTTACAAAGATCCGCCTGCCTCTGCCTCCTGAGTGCTAGGATTAAAGGCGTGCACCACCACGCCCGGCTATAAGAATCAACTCTTATCTCTTCAACTTAACACTTTAATCAGGAGCCTCATGTCTTAGTCAACCAGAGAGAGAGACCCCACATATGAAGGTGGTTCTCTTAGATTATCACAGAGCTGAAAACTCCCAGTGCCCAGAAATCTGTAGGAACTTGAGTTTATGTAAGTATGCTCTAGGCTCACGGAACAATGAATCAACAATGGTCTACTCCTCAGACAGTGTGCCCATCACTACGTGTCAGCCATCGCTGACGTCAGCCATTGCTGATGTCAGCCATGTCATATTGTCTTAGGTGAGCACACCTTGCACTGTGTATGTGTTCCATCTTCCCCGTCCATTGATCACCACTCTTCTCTGGCCTGACACCTCATTTGTTACTTCAAAAATAGAGAGAAAGAGGCAAAAATAAAAGCAAAACTCCCCACTCTCTAGTGTCAGCTCTAACTGCTTAGAGCCTGACCCCATGACTTGTGATGCCTTTAAGTAATTAGAGCCTGACTCCTAATGGCCCCTGGGGCCTCATCCCAAATGGCCAGTCTCAGAGTGGACAAATGCTGTTATAAGATTTACTATGCCAAGATATTGAGCTGCCCTCTTGAACTCTACTTAAATATGACCCCACTCAAATGGCTGAGAAGGCCAGCCTGGGTCAGTTCTCTTAAGTGCTATGAAGGGACTCCATCCCCGCCAAGGGCATAGATCTCTGTCTCTCTGTCTTTCTCTCCCTCTCAGAATTCACCCACTACGTTTTTGTCCAAAGCACATAGTCTATATTAAGCCCCATCAAGGCTTTTATGGTGATTGTGGTCTGGTCGGTACTCTTATCCATAAGCCTTGTAGTCATCATTCCTGTCATTAACTCTCAATTTTGTATTTGAAGCGTCAGAAAGAGAGACGGTGAGGATGTCTCACCTGCCATCCTGCCGTCCTCAATTACAATTCTGGTTTGTTTGTTTATTTGTTTGTTTGTTTGTGACAGGGTCTCCCTGAAGTGAAGCCAGCCTGGAATTCACTATGTAGACCAGGCTGATAGTGGTCGATAGATCTGTTGGCCTTTACCTTCTGAGTGCTGGGATTAAAGGCATATAGCAGCACACCTGACCCTCTGTCTCTTTTTCTTAAAAAAAAAAAAAGTCTGGCATTGCACAAAGCTTCAATAAAGATTCGTGCCGATGATGCACATGTGTAGAGGGCAGAGGACATTTGAGTGTCAGTTGTCACCCTCTCCCTTAGGACAGAGTCTCTTTGCTGTTCCCCACTATGTGCACAAGTCCAGCTGGTCTGCTAGGTTCTGGGGACCTCTGACTCTGTCTCCCATCTTGCCATAGGAGTACTAGGACCATAGATGTATGTACCATGTGCGGCTTTATGTAAATTCGGGGGATTTGAACTCTGGCATGTGTGTGTGTGGGGGGGGCTGTGTGTTCATGCGTGTGTGCACATCTAAGTGAGGTAGCCAACTGAGGTAGAAGTTCTGAGAAAGTTGCTGCAACCAGGCTCCTACTGATACTGATCCTAAGCCTCAGTTTGCCTTGAGATGCTTCTACTGATACCAGCCACAGATCCACCTATGCCCTAATCCCTTACCTCCTCACCCCCACCTCCTTGTAAACTCACTTCCTTTTGTGCGTGTGTATAAAACTGCCATTCTGGGGACATTCTAATGCTGGCCATTCTGATCCCAACGTAGGCAGGCCAGCTGCCATGCCTGGAATAAACCCAACTTCATTTTCAGCGGAGTCCTGACATTTTCTCCTCTCTGCACTGAGTCTTCCCTCAAAATGACCCTAACACTAGCTGTGTGCACATGGAGACATGGAGGTGACATTAAGAGTCTTCCTCAGTTGCTCTGCACTGTGCTTGTTGAGACAGGTCTCTCACTGAACCTGAAGCTCTCCCCAGGACACAATCTCTGCCTCTCCAGTGCTGGCATTACAGGTTAAGTGCCATCGTGCCTGGCTTTTTACACAGATGTTGGGGAACTGAACTCGGGTCACCATGTTTGGGCAGAAAGCACTTTAACCTCTGAGCTATTTCTCCAGCCCTTTAGCCTTCTTTCTTGTGGACATTAAGGTTGTTCCACTTGGAGACTGGTGCTGGGGCTGGAGCCTAGTGTGCTCTCTATTGAACAGGCATATAGAATCTGCTTTTTCTTTTTTTTTTTTTTTTTTTGGTCTTTTTGAGACAGGGTCTCCTTGTAGCCACCCCAGCTTGTCCCAGAACTCGATCTGTAAAAAGATCCACCTGCCCCTGCCTCCCAAGTGCTGGGATTAAAGGCGTATGCGACCACGCCTGGCAGAGTCTGCTTTTTCTATAAAGCACTGACTCCTCACTTGGGCCCACAAAGTGACTGTTGAGTTAGAAATGCCACTCTACCAAAGAATCTCTCAAGAGGCCAAAAATTGTGGAGGAAAAGCTTTAATAAAAGAACATTACGTCAAGGAAAAAGTACAGAACATAACACAGAGACAGTGACAGAGACAGATCGATGTGTCGGGCCGAGCCTACTCCAATGGGACTGGAGGGCAGCGGCCCCGAGGCCCAATCCTCTCCCACTTTTATTCCCAGTTAGGGGATTTCCACTGCAGTTATGGTGACCCTTTCTCTGATTGGTGGGCCCTTGGTGGTTGTGGACCAGGCGGTCTTTCATTGGATCAGTCCACCTGTTTTGGACTCTCTTTGTTCTTATCTATAGAGCGTTTAACCACAAGAGGGGAGCTGGCTTGAGCTATCTCCTGTTTGGCAGAAACAATGGTCAGCATGAAGCCCCTTGGGGAGTGGATGCACTCCTTCAGGGCTGGGAAAGTTCATCCTGACCTCAGGTAGCTGTGGCAACAAATAATTCAAGGTGGGAGGGAGTAACTATGGGAACCAGACCTGCTTCAAATAGAGTTGCTCCTGCAAGGTTAACCCTTTCCTTTTGATTAACTCTTTCTGACCTGGTCCTAACAGTGACCAACTGCAAGTGAAAGTCTGGTATCTCGGCTTCATTTTGTGTCTCCATTCTGGCTAAGGGCACAGAGACAAGGGATAGTCCTCAACCTTTTCTCTCTGTTCACCTCGAATTCCCAGAAGAGCAAAACCTCCCAGGACAGAGCACCCCTTCCTCACCCATGTAAGAAATATTATCTATGGGAACAAGGCTGTGCCCTCAGGATTAACAGAATAATGACTTCTCTGACCACTTTGCAGGAAAGACCAGAACTGTTAGGATGATGGTCAGTGTTGGGTTGGTACCTCACCCTGACTGGAATTGCTTAATTAAGCCTGTCTTACTGAGATACTCTTCAGAGTCAGTTCTAGCTCCATTGCTCCAAGTTCTGTGTCCGAAGTATGTTCTGTTTTCAACAATAGGGTTTTACCTTCAAGTTCTAGGAGGAAATCAAGGGCCGTGTTAACTGCCTATGTTATTTTTAGAGTCTCTTACACTACCCTGACCAATAATAATTCAAGGGGAGGTTTCTTCTGTCTGGCACTGTTTCTTGTTATATAGCCTTCAGGTATACACAGACACTCATGTTGAGCGTATGTGTATTTTTAGTAGGCTTTTGAATGAATACATTCCCTTCTGGGTTTTCACACCTAAAGCATTATTTATTTCTCCTCTCTCTCCTGGTCTCACCCTTCCCCAATTTCCTCCCTCTCCTCCTTTGTCACACCTGTCACACCTCTCTCAGCTTCTTTCCCTTTACTCTCACGGTTCCTTTCCATTTTCCTGGCTCCTGCAGTTACATCAGGATATATACTCACATACAAGGAGAGGGAACAGATGTTGCTCGTTTTTCTGAGTCCGTTACTTCACTTAGTATAACAGTTTCTAGTTCCATCCATTTATCTACAAGTATCATAATTTTGGTTTTCTTTTTTTTAATTTTTAATTATTAATTTTTTATGTGTATGAGTGTACTGTCTGCATGTAGGTTGGTGCACCTATGTTGTGCAATGTCATGGAGGTCAAAAGAGGGTGTCGGATTCCCCTGGAACTGGAGTTAAAGACGGTTCTTAGCCACCATGTGGGTGCTGGGAATCGAACCCGAGTCCTCTACAAGAGCAGTAGGCGCTCTTAACCGCTAAGCCATCTCTCTAGCCACAATTTCTGTTTTCTTTACTGTTAAGTACAACCTCATTTTGTAAATGTACCATGTTTCCAGTATCCATTGTCAGTTGAGGGACATTTAAGTTGTTTCCAGTTCTTAGCAAGGTAGTCTGGAGGTCTCTGGCTGGACAATCAGGGAGGGGCCTAAGGCCAAGGCAGGAGTGGAGACAGTGTGATCAGGAAGGGTCTCACTAGATAGAGTAGCTCTGGTCCCTGGAGCAGGAAAATCTCTCTCTTTTCATTTACTTTGGTTTTTTTGAGACCGTGTCTTCCTGTAGCCCCAGCTGTCCTGGAACTCACTATGTAGACCAGGCTGGCCTTGAAGTCACAGAGATCAGCCTGCCTCTGCCTCCCAAGTGCTGGGATTAAAGGCGTGCACCACCACACCCAGCATTACTGATTTCTTATATTGGCATTTTAGGGAGGAATGGAAGAGTTTGTTGGGCTACTGAAGCCCAGGCTCTGACCTTAACAATTCTGAACCACTACTAAGGAACTACCCCCCACCATGCATCCATTTCTTTGTGTGATGAACACTTTCTCTAGACAGACACCCAAGTATGTACAAGTTCGAATGTTCCTGTGTGGTAATTTTTTAGAAATATATTGCTCTCATATAGTATATGTGTACTTGGTAAAGACCTCTAAACAATTCTGCTAAGAATCGCTACATCCAATTCCTACCAAAGCTGTATGAGCAGACCGTCTTCCCATCCACAACCATGAGCAGAAGTTACTAGGAACAGCTACCCCTAAGGTAAAGCTTCCAGAAGACATGTTGATCCCCCTTTTTTTCGATCTTTTTTTTGTCTTTTTGAGACAGGGTCTCCTTGTAGCCCCCAGCTAACCTGGAACTTGCTATGTAGACCAGGCTGGCCTTGACCTCACCTGCCTCTGCCTCCCTCTGCCTGCCGGGATTAAAGGTATGCACCACCATGCCTGGTCTCATCTGTAATCTTAATAACCATTGATTGTCCACCCTATATCCAACTTAATGTCCTTGTCCCCTAGTCATATAAAACCTTCCTGAATGTATTATAACATACCAGTAGCTTCCTCCAGCCCTCAAACTAAGGCTGTCATCAGATAGCATCTGAGGCCCCCACAGATTTCTCCACTTTGCTGTAACCTGCTGGCTGGATATCTCCACCAGTGCGTTTGAAAGATGACTTCATTTATGATTTTATTTTGTTCCATAAAAATGTTAGGAACCTGTTTTTACTTTGGAACATGTAATCTGGTTCAACTTGAATCCACATTCCCTGGCCTTGGTCACTTGTATTTGGAATAAACTCTCTTATTCTGCTTGAGGTGGGAGCTGCACTTGGTGTGGACAAGGCATGCATATGTTAATACCATGTGGCAATAATTTTAAAAAATATTTTATTTATTTTATTTTATGTGGATGAGTGTATTGCCTGTGTGTGTGTAAGTGCACCATGTCATGAAATCCCCATGGAGGTCAGAAGAGGGCTGTGGCTTTAGATCCCCTGGAACTGGAGTTATGGATGCTTGTTAGCTGCCATTTGAGTGCTGGGAACTGAACCTGGGTCCTCTGTAAAAGCATCCAGTGCTCTTCACCATGGAGCCAGCTTTCCACCCCATTATAGGGGGAAAAAAAAAAATATATATATATATATATGAAGATGTATGTCATAAAGAGGTTTTCTTTCCCCAGAGAGACAATTGTCTCAACAAAGCCTTGATTATGATCCAAGTTTTTTCTACATTTTCTGAACTATAGCCTTTGTCACATACTAACTTCCCATTGTTTGAGTTGCCTTCATTTAAATAGCAAACTCTGAATGTTGAGACTACTGGTTATGGGAAGAACCACATTTTTCTTGAAATATTGCTGTCTGCTTTGCCATCTCACAGCACTCGGTGTTCCTATCAATCCATCCTTATGAGTCTCCTTGGGAAATTTTACTTATTTTCTTTTTCAAGAGAATTCTGGAATTTGGCTGGGCTTGGTGGCTAAGGCCTGTCCCCCAGATACTTGAGAGACTGAGACAGGAGGATCCCAAGTTCATGGCCAGCTTAGGTTATCAGATGAGTTCAAGATCATCCTGGACAATTTAGAACCTGTAACAAAATAGAAAATTAGCAAAAGAGCCAGAGATATGGCTCAGAAGTAAAGCACTTGCCTAGCCTGCGTGAGGCCCTACATCAAATTCCTAGTACTGGAAATAATAATGCTGATAATAATAATGATGAAAAATCTTGAATTTACTTTTCAAGTTCTGCTGGATTTATGATTCCTTGAACTTGTGGATCAAATTGTGTGTCAACTTGACACACAAAACACATCACTATTAAACCACCACCTTTCCAGGTGTTAACATTAATGTTTCCAGATGTTAACATTAATCACAACCAAGATGGTACATCCTTAAAAGCCCCACAGTCCTTAAAATGTCCAAATGCTTAAAAGTTCAGTCTATTAAAAGTCTCTTAACTGTGGGCTGCTGTAAAATCCAAAACAAGTACTGTCTTATTTCAAAGGGAAGAATCAGGCACCCTCAAACAAAACCCAAGTCCAGCAAAGTAGCTCAAGGCTGGACACCTGGGATTCACTCACGATCTTCTGGGCTCCAAAGGGTTTCGGCAGCTCACCTTCTCTGACTCTGCCGTCCATGGCACACACAGCTCATCTCACAGGCACAGGCCAACTCCATTTCACACCTGCCACTGCTCTTGGTGGTCATCCCCCAGTCCCGGCATCTCCAAAAAGCTGGTGTCGCCACTGAAACTGAGGCAGCACCTTCACCAATGGTCTCTTCTGACCTCTCCTGGTGCAAAGCCTCAGCTTCTCTCCATGACCCCTGAAATCCTGGGGTCTTCACTGCAACCGAGGTACACTTCCACCAATGGTCATTCCTGACCTCTCAGTGCCAAGCCTCGGCTGCTCTCTGTGACCCCCCCCCTCAAATTTCAACACCGGAACCATATAGGAGACTCTTACACGTTACCAAGTCCGGCTTCTGGCTCGAGATGGAGGCTCAGGCCCTTTCTGGGTCACAGCTTCTGTGTGCTGACCTTGAAGATATTCTCCCCAGAAGATTTCACCTCAGTGATGCTGGTCTCTTGTTACTTACAGCTGATTTTTCAGCCCCAGCTAACCAGCATCAATTGCCCCAGTACCACAAAAGTTTCACTTCAGGTTCTGGTCTCTTGTTACTTACAGCTGATTCTCCACAGCCCCAGCTGACCAGAACCCACAGATTACACAGTCCTGATGATCTCTGCTCTCCTTTGAAACTAGAAACTTCACAAGCCAGGCCTCCATCTTCTACAACTCCTTCAGCAAAACTGCTCCAAGCTCCACAGCAACAATCTTTAGGCATTCAATGATCTTCCCAGCCCAAAGTTCCAAACGCCTCCACAATCCTTCCCCAAAACACCAAGGTCAGGTCTGTCACAGCAATACCCCACTCTTCTGGTACCAATTTCTGTTCTAGTTTGTCTTCCATTGCTGTGACAAAACACTCTGACCGACACCAACTTGGGGAGGAAAGGGTTTATTCAGCTTACATCTCCTGGGTCACATTTCATCACTTAGGGAGCCCAAGGCAGGAACTCAGGGCAGGAACCTGGAGGCCATGGAGGACTGCTGTTCACTGGCTTGCTCTCTACTGGCTTGCTCTCTGGCTCATGCCCAGCCTGCCTTCTTATACTGTCACTGCTCAACAATCAAGACAATACACCACAGATGTGGCCACAGGCCAATCCAATGGAGCCAATTCCCCAACCGAGGCTCCCTCAACCCAGGTGTGTCAAGTTGACACCAAAGCTATCCAGCACAATTGACCCCTTGTCAACTTGACACACAAACACATCACTATTAAACCACCTTTCCAGTTCTTATCCCCAAAGTATGATGTTAACACTAATCACAACCTAAGACAGTACATCCTTAAAAGCCCCACAGTCCTTAAAATGTCCAAACACTTAAAAGTCCAGTCTATTAAAAGTCTCTTAACTGTGGGCTGCTGTAAAATCCAAAACAAGTACTGTCTTATTTCAAAGGGAAGAATCAGGCACTCTCAAACAAAACCTAAGTCCGCCAAGTAGCTCAAGGCTGGACACCTGGGATTCACTCACGATCTTCTGGGCTCCAAAGGGTCTCGGCAGCTCCCCCTCTCCGACTCTGCCGTCCGTGGCACACTCATCTCGCAGGCCCAGGCCGACTCCATTCTACACCTACCGCTGCTCTTGGTGGTCGTCCCAGGGTACCGGCATCTCCAAAAAGCTGGGGTCGCTACTGAAACTGAGGCAGCACCTTCACCAATGGTCTCTTCTGACCTCTCCTGGTGCAAAGCCTCAGCTTCTCTCCATGACCCCTGCAATCCTGGGGTCTTCACAGCAACCGAGGTGCACTTCCACCAATGGTCTTTCCTGACCTCTCACAGTGCCAAGCCTCGGCTGCTCTCTGTGACCCCCTCAAATTTCAACACCGGAACCATATAGGAGACTCTTACACGTTACCAAGTCCGGCTTCTGGCTCGAGATGGAGGCTCAGGCCCTTTCTGGGTCACAGCTTCTGTGTGCTGACCTTGAAGATATTCTCCCCAGAAGATTTCACCTCAGTGATGCTGGTCTCTTGTTACTTACAGCTGATTTTTCAGCCCCAGCTAACCAGCATCAATTGCCCCAGTACAACAAAAATTTCACTTCAGGTTCTGGTCTCTTGTTACTTACAGCTGATTTTCCTCAGCCCCAGCTGACCAGAACCCACAGATTACACAGTCCTGATGATCTCTGCTCCCCTTTGAAACTAGAAACTTCACAAGCCAGGCCTCCATCTTCTACAACTCCTTCAGCAAAACTGCTCCAAGCTCCACAGCAACGATCTTTAGGCATTCAATGATCTTCCCAGCCCAAAGTTCCAAACGCCTCCACAATCCTTCCCCAAAACACCAAGGTCAGGTCTGTCACAGCAATACCCCACTCTTCTGGTACCAATTTCTGTTCTAGTTTGTCTTCCATTGCTGTGACAAAACACTCTGACCAACACCAACTTGGGGAGGAAAGGGTTTATTCAGCTTACATCTCCTGGGTCACAGTTCATCACTTAGGGAGCCCAAGGCAGGAACTCAGGGCAGGAACCTGGAGGCAGGAGCTGAAGCACAGGTATATTGGTCAGGGTTCTCTAAAGAAACAGAAGCAACAGGACGAATATATAGCTATATACAATTTATTGATTTGCTCACGTGACAGAGTTCAAGGAGTCCAACAGTAGCTGCACCACACTGGAAAGGCTGAGAATCCAGGGAACTGCTCAGTCCACAAGGCTGGATGTCTCAGTAGTCCCAATCTAGTGCTGAAGGCCTGAATGGATTCCAGGAGATCTGCCGGTCTCAGTACATGCTGGGATCCGAAAGGTTGATCACAGCAGCAAGACAAACTCACCAGATGAGAGAGGCAGCCACAGGAGGAAAGGGACCAGCTCCCGCTGCTGGGGCCTTAAATACTGCCTGTCGGCAGAAGGTAACGCCCACATTTGGGGTGGGCCATCCGGGTTGAGGTGGTCCAATCAGAAGACCCTTTTTCTCTTATTTGTTCCTTATTTCAGTCAAATTGACACCCACGATTAACCATCACAACAGGCCATGGAGGAATGCTGTTCACTGACTTGCTCCCCTGGCTCATGCCCAGCCTGCCTTCTTATACTGTACATAACAACCTGCCCAGGGTGGCACCACTCACTGTGGACTGGGCCCTCCCACACTGCTTGACCATCAAGACAATACTCCACAGATGTGGCCACAGGCCAATCCAATGGAGCCAATTCCCTAGTCGAGGCTCCCTCAGCCCAGGTGTGTCAAGTTGACACTAAAGCTATCCAGCACACTGCTCTTACCCACTGACCTGCCTCCCCAGGCCCTGAATATTTCTTGAATGTAGGGAATTTCATGGCTATGGTTTCTTAGAACTATATCTGTTCATGTTCTGTCACTTCCCTGTTAGCTCTTATTGATCGATTGATTGATGTTTTTCCTCAGCAGTGGAAGACGTTCTGACTCAGGCTACACAGCACTGTAAACTATTTTTGGAGCCCTCTCTATTCTGGTGCATTTGGGCTCTTAGCTTCACTACAGAAAAGAATTTTAGGACAATCCAGTGTGAAGCAGAGACTTTCTTTTTATTTAAACAAAATATCTTATTATTTTTCTAATGTTTTTTTTTTAATTTTATTTATTTCTGTATGTGTATCAATGTACTGTCTGCATGCAGGTCTGTGCACCCGTGTCGTGCAATGCCGCGGAGGTCAGAAGAGGGTCTAGGATTCCCCTGGAACTGGAGTTCTCCTGGAATTGGAGTTTCAGACGGCTCTCGGCCGCCATGTGGGTGCTGGGGATCGAACCCAGGTCCTCTGTAAGAGCAGTCGGTGCTCTTAACCGCTAGGCCATCTCTCCAGCTCTTTTCTAATGTTTTTAATTGAAGTTTTGTGTAATTCATACAACCTTTCTCAGTCCAATTTAAACTCATTCCCCTTTACATGCCCCCCCACCCCACCAGTGTTCAAGCATTTTCCATACATGTCTTGCAACTTTTTTCAGTCTTTTTAAAGTTTTTCTAAGCAGAGATTTATTGTTTTGGGTTGAAGTTTCCTGTTTCAGTCAGTTCTTTGACCCAGTCCTTTTGTTGTTTTTCCTCCAATTTGTATCGCTCCAAAATATGATATACGTTCTTCATACATATACCAAAATTATGACGTCTGAAAGTAAACTGTATATTAATTCCAAAACATGTTTAGGAATTCACATTTTCCCCTTTACTTTTATGTTACTCTAAAGTATGCATACATACCCTCCCCTCATATACCACAATTACAAAGTCTGAAAATAAAATAAGTGGTAGATTAAGTCTAGATCCCGCTAAGGTATTCACATTATAATGGCACAGTTGCTTTACTACTAGGTACTTGTTACCAGCATCCACAAATGAGGGATACCATTTCTGGTTTGTTTTTCTGGGATGGTGTTACTTCACTTAGCATAATATCTTCTAGTTCCATCCATTTACCTGCAAAGTTCATGATGACATCTTTCTTTACCACTGCATAGAACTCCACTGTGTAGATGTACCACATTTTCTCTATCCAGTCACTGGCTGCGGGGCCTTTGGGTTGGTTCCAGTTCTTTGCTATTGTGAAGAGAGCTGCAATAAATATAGCTGTGCATGTATCTCTGCTGTAGGATGAGTCTTGTGGGTACATGCCCAGGAGTAGTGTGACTGAATCAGGTGGTAAACTAATTTTGAGTCTTTTAAGGGTTCTCCACTCTTTCCATAGTGGTTGTGCGAGTTTACATACCCATCAGCAGTGGACGAGAGTTCCCCTTTCCCCACAACCTCCCCGACATATATGTGTATGCATGTGTGTGTGTATGTGTGTGTGTGTGTGTGCATGCCACACATCATATGTGCAAGTGCCCATAGAGGCCAGAAAAGGGTACCAATCCCCTGGATCTGGAATTACAGGCAGTTTTGAACTGCCTATATATATGTTTCCCTGCCTAATGTGGGTGCTGGGGATGGAATCCAGGGCCTCTGGAAGAGCAGCAAGCTCTGCTGAACCATCTCTCCAGCTCCCAGAGTTGGATTTTCAAAAAAGAGATTTTAACACAGATTTCAGCACAAATTCAGGAGGAATAGAAAGAGAACTGGTTAGGGAAAGTGAGGTCCATTCATGCTGGGTGTGTGCTACTCAGGGAAAAGCACGGCACCTGTCTCTACTGAAGCCATAAATACGATCCTAGTGGCTCTTCAGTTACATCTCAAATGGTTACTAAGAAACTTTTTCTTTCTCCCCCCTCTCCCCCATTTCAATAAATGAGATTATAGGACAGAGGCACCTTGCAGAGGACCAACATCCTTCACAGGGTGAACAGGGTTGCTATTGAGATTCCTGGACAAATGCAGGTTACAGCTGAGAAAGGAAAGTCATGAATGCCTGACCTTAAGCCCGAATCACTATTTTAGTGTTCTTGTTTAAAACAGTCCTGTATAGAAGGATAGTTTCCATGTTGGTGACTGTATAGAAGGATAGTGTCTCCATGTTGGTGACTGTATAGAAGGATAGTGTCTCCATGTTGGTGACTATATAGAAGGATAGTGTCTCCATGTTGGTGACTGTATAGAAGGATAGTGTCTCCATGTTGGTGACTGTATAGAGAATAGTGTCTCCATGTTGGTGACTGTACAGAAGGATAGTGTCTCCATATTGGTGACTGTATAGAAAGATAGTGTCTCCATGTTGGTGACTGTATAGAAGGATAGACTCTCCATGTTGGTCACTGTCTAGAAGGATAGTCTCTCCATGTTGGTGACTGTATAGGATAGTGTCTCCATGTTGGTGACTATATAGAAGGATAGTCTCTCCATGTTGGTGACTGTCTAGAAGGATAGTGTCTCCATGTTGGTGACTGTATAGAAGGATAGTCTCTCCATGTTGGTGACTGTCTAGAAGGATAGTCTCTCCATGTTGGTGACTGTATAGAAGGATAGTGTCTCTATGTTGGTGACTGTCTAGAAGGATAGTGTCTCCATGTTGGTGACTGTATAGAAGGATAGACTCTCCATGTTGGTCACTGTCTAGAAGGATAGTCTCTCCATGTTGGTGACTGTAAAGGATAGTGTCTCCATGTTGGTGACTATATAGAAGGATAGTCTCTCCATGTTGGTGACTGTCTAGAAGGATAGTGTCTCCATGTTGGTGACTGTATAGAAGGATAGTCTCTCCATGTTGGTGACTGTCTAGAAGGATAGTGTCTCCATGTTGGTGACTGTATAGAAGGATAGTGTCTCCATGTTGGTGACTGTCTAGAAGGATAGTGTCTCCATGTTGGTGACTGTATAGAAGGATAGTGTCTCCATGTTGGTGACTATATAGAAGGATAGTGTCTCCATGTTGGTGACTGTATAGAAGGATAGTGTCTCCATGTTGGTGACTATATAGAAGGATAGTGTCTCCATGTTGTTGACTATATAGAAGGATAGTGTCTCCATGTTGGTGCCTATATAGAAGGATAGTCTCTCCATGTTGGTGACTGTCTAGAAGGATAGTCTCTCCATGTTGGTGACTGTATAGGATAGTGTCTCCATGTTGGTGACTGTATAGAAGGATAATGTCTCCATGTTGGTGACTGTATAGAAGGATAGTCTCTCCATGTTGGTGACTGTATAGAAAGATAGTGTCTCCATGTTGGTGACTGTATAGGATAGTCTCTCCATGTTGGTGACTGTCTAGAAGGATAGTGTCTCCATGTTGGTGACTGTATAGAAGGATAGTCTCTCCATGTTGGTGACTGTCTAGAAGGATAGTGTCTCCATGTTGGTGACTGTATAGAAGGATAGTCTCTCCATGTTGGTGACTGTCTAGAAGGATAGTGTCTCCATGTTGGTGACTGTATAGAAGGATAGTCTCTCCATGTTGGTGACTGTCTAGAAGGATAGTGTCTCCATGTTGGTGACTGTATAGAAGGATAGTCTCTCCATGTTGGTGACTGTCTAGAAGGATAGTGTCTCCATGTTGGTGACTGTATAGAAGGATAGTCTCTCCATGTTGGTGACTGTCTAGAAGGATAGTGTCTCCATGTTGGTGACTGTATAGAAGGATAGTCTCTCCATGTTGGTGACTGTCTAGAAGGATAGTGTCTCCATGTTGGTGACTGTATAGGATAGTGTCTCCATGTTGGTGACTGTATAGAAGGATAGTGTCTCCATGTTGGTGACTGTATAGGATAGTCTCTCCATGTTGGTGACTGTCTAGAAGGATAGTGTCTCCATGTTGGTGACTGTATAGGATAGTGTCTCCATGTTGGTGACTGTATAGAAGAATAGTCTCTCCATGTTGGTGACTGTCTAGAAGGATAGTGTCTCCATGTTGGTGACTATATAGGATAGTGTCTCCATGTTGGTGACTATATAGAAGGATAGTGTCTCCATGTTGGTGACTGTATAGAAGTATAGTGTCTCCATGTTGGTGACTGTATAGAAGGATAGTGTCTCCATGTTGGTGACTGTACAGAAGGATAGTGTCTCCATGTTGGCAACTGTATTAGCTACTCTTCTGTTGCTATGACAAAGCACCAGGTCCAGGGCCACTTATAGAAGGAAGAGTTTATTTGGCTTATGGTTCCAGAGTGATCAGAGTCCATCATGAAGGGGAGGTATGGTGGGAGAAGCAGCCAGAGCAGAAATCTGGGAGCTCACATCTTCAAGCAGGCACAAGAAGCAGAGGGAGAAACTGGAAATGGGACAGGCTGTGAACCCTCAAAGCCCACCCTGTGAGATGCTCGTTTCCTCCAGCAAGCCTGTGCCTCCTCAGCCTCTGGGGCTGTGTGCAGATACATGGAGCCCATGGCACCGACATTCTCATTCTATCCACCACAGCAACCTTCACAGCACATGTTAATTTTTTTTTTTTTGAGACAAGATGTCCCTGTAGTCCTAACTGGCCTAGAACTCTATTCTATGTAGACCAGGCTCTTGGGGGCTCACAAAGTTCTACCTGCTTCTGCCTCCCAAGTGCTGAGGTTAAATGCATGCACCACCATGCCTGGCACAGAAAATGTTAATTGTGCTGGAAATTTTGACTCTCAGTGGCAAAGACTTCAACTAGAAACCAGCATGAGAGGTTCCTTTCCTTTCCTTTCCTGTGCCCCCACAATTTCCCTGTCTACTCTGCCTCATTTCAATCCACCATTATGAATTTTGTGTGCAAAATAGTCACTTATTCCAGAATTTATTTTCAACAGCTCTTCCCCATTCCTCCTATTGCATCGATCAAGACCTCAACCACTTGGCTTTATTTTGTTTGCAAATTCAATGTTATGGATTAAAGTTGACGATTGTATTTATCATAAAACCTTAGAAATCATAACTGAAAACTAAAATTTGGTTACAGAGTCTCTCCACAGAAAACTCCTGGGAGACAAAAAGCTGAATGAATGCTGACCAAAACCAGGTGATTTCGTCAGTTAACAAAGCACACTGGGACATGCTGTTAAGGGCCACCTGCATCCATGTGCCCAGACTATGGGCAGTGTCATTTAGCCCAGGAATAAACTCTCTTTTTCCCTTTGGGCAGAGAGCTAGGTTTTTCATTTATTTTCTCTGTCAGATGTGTTCTATCCCTGTGTCTAGAATGCCTGCACTTTGGGTATAACGTCAGATCTTAAGGATGTAAAGAGACACGGCAAGCAGGGTGCAGTGAAGATGCCATCTTAAAATCATGGGTCATCTAAAAACTAGTAAACTGCAGTGCAGAAACATTTTTCTACATGGAACCCATTTTAAAAGATTTATGTGAGTATTATACCTATTATGTAAATGGTTTATACCATGTTTCTTTTCATTCAATGTTTTACATTCAAATTTTATGGATGGTAAGTATAATCCTAATGCACATTTCTATTTTGTATAATATTCATTGTATAAATAATGCAATAAAAATATTTTCCCTTAAAAGGTTTTTTGGGGCTGGGCGTGTTATCCTACAGGTGATTGTTGTCTGTCCTTTGGTTTGTGCTCTCTCTTTCCCTTTCCCTGGGATTCTGCTGTGCGTGAGTGGGTGTGGTAGGTGCCTGTGCATGTGGAGGTTGGTGTACCTGCGGGTGGTGTTCCTCAGGCAGAGTACTCCACTGGCCTGGAACTCATCAGCCAGAGCAGGATCCTCCTGGCTCCTCTTTCCGACATTGGGATTAGAACATTGCCACCTTTGGCTTTACCTGGGTGCCATCTCTCCAGCCTTCCCTGGGATTCTTTTTAGGAAGCTATTGCACTTTCTGGATTCGTTATGTGCATCTCCTATTGCTTCTGCTTCCTCTCCATGTTTTCTGGGATTTCCTAAACATCTCTGTTCACTCATACTTCTTCTTTTTTTTTTTTTTTTTTTTTTTTTTTTTTTTTTTTTTTTTTTTTTTTTTTTTTTTTTTTTTTTTTTTTTTTTTTTTTTATTTTGAGACAGGGTCTCCCTGTAGCTCCAAGGTGTCCTGGAACTCACTCTGTAGACCAGGCTTGCCTTGAACTCACAGAGACCAGCCTGCCTCTACCTCCTGAGTGCTGGGATTAAAGGTGTGTACCACCATGCCCGACCCACTCATATTTCTTATTTTCTGTTTGTGAGACAACTTTCTCCATCTCCACACTTTGCTGGGGTTCTTCTCTCCTGGCTCTCATGTTGTTCAGGATTCTGAGTTCTGGTTTTATAGACATATTGCTGGCTAAATGTTCTCCTAGGACATGGATCCGAGTTTATTTATTCATTTATTTTCCCTAGGAATGCCCTCCAAAAACTAATGTCAGTTTTACTGTTGCTCACTCTCCCCTCACAGGAGAGCCATCCTCTATGGAACATGCGCAAATGTTACCTGAACTAAATAAAGACTATGCCATGAGGAATCTGTCCTCCTAGACTTCAGTTATTACAGCTTAAGAGAGAGCTGGCAGGGGAAGAAATGCTCTCACTTGTTACAATCAGAAAGGCTCTTTTCTGCCCCTTCTCTTCCTCCTTGCTTCCCCAATGCTCGGTAATGGGCAGACTTCTTATGGATGAAGTGGGGAGTCTGCTGGACTACAGTGTCAGGCAGAAGAATCTCTCACTAGAAAAAAGAACTTGTGATGGCTGGGCCCCTGAGATGGCTCGGCCTTTCATATAAACCTCATGACTGAGTCTAACTCCAAGAGCCCATGGTGGAAAGAGAGAACACACTCCCTAAATTTGTCTCTAGACCTCCACAGTCTCTATAGTGTGTATACAACTGTACTGAGCCATACACCACACACACACACACACACACACACACACACACACACACACAGATTTTTTAATAAGAATGTGATGGGGGCTGGAGAGATGGTTCGGTGGTTAGGAGCACTGGCTGCTCTTCAAGAGGAACAAGGTTCAGTTCCCAGCACCCACATGGTGGCTAACAACCCTCTGTAACTCTAGTTCTAGGGGAATATGACACTCTCTTCTGACCTCCGAAGGCATTGCACCATATCCATATGGTGTCTTTGATGCTTTGGGCAAACCATTGTCACATTCCTACAGTGATCTGGAGTATATGGTGTGAATCCTGTATGCCCCAACCCCCACAAGGTCCAGTACAAATACCCCAGATTACAGTAATAAAACTGAGTTATTCCCTCGTGGAATTCCTCCTGGTTTCATCCTTGAGTCCTTCATTTCCTTCTTTCTCTCTCTCTTTCTCTCCCTCCCCTGGGCTTCACGTCCTCTCTCCTCCCCCTCTCTACCAGGGCTAAGACCCAGGTCATTAACCAGCTGGGCTGGGATGATCCAATCCAGGAGCTTGCAGACCTAGGAAACTGTGAGCTCTGGTCAAGAGAGGAAGAAGATCTCAGAAGGCTACCCACAAGGCATCACTTCACCACCTCCACCTTTGCCCAGCTATTCCTGACTGAGGAATGCCAGCCTCTCCAAGCCTCAGAGAAGCACATGCAAGCAATACATTCACACACATACAAAAAAATTTTTGATTTTTTTTTTTTGAGACAGGATCTCTATTTAGCCCCACCTGGCCTGTAGACTAGGCTGGTCTTGATCTCACAGAGATCTGCCTGCCTCTGCCTCCTGAAGGCTAGGATCAAAGGTCTATGCCACCACACCCAGCCACAAATTTTTTTTTAAAAAATTTTGTTGTTTAAATTTTTTATCAATTTGACAGGATCTAGAATTCCCTAGGAGACAGACCTCTGGGTCTCCTCTCTGTGAAGGAGTTTCTGTTAGATTTTTTGGAGAAGGAGAAGGAAAGATTTTAAACTTAAGAAATAAGAACCAGAGCCAGACCTGGAAAAGGCAAAGAATGTGTACTTTATCAGGAGCGTACAGCGGAGTGACCAATGCTCCCTTGTGGAAGGAGCATCTGCAACCTAATGAAGAGAGGGGGAAGATTTTGTTCACTGAGCCCAGCTGGAATGTGCTGGATGCCAAAGCTTGGTGTCCTTGGTTAATTGAAAGCTTTCTTTTAACATTGCTTTCCTGGGCTGAGCCAGGACAGTATCACATGAGACAGGTGGCTCCATAAACAGACTACCTCGGTCCTGGGAATGACTAGTTGATAAGGCTTCAGCAAGACCAGACTGCCAATTTAGGGCCAGTTAGCCGTTTCAAGGGATTTATGACTCTATGACTGCTCCTTAATGAAGCTTATGGCTCGACTGCTATTCACACATTCTATCATTCCAGACCCTGGGAACATAAAGAAAAAGAGAGCAAGGGGCAGGGTAGTACGAGGGGCAATATGTTTCTCTTTAACTACTTCCTGCTGGCATTTGGGTGACAATGGGAGAAAGGAAAAGTGTCTCTTAGAGGTGTCCATATATGAGTTTATCAAGTTTTCTGTGTTTAGGGCTGAGGGATTCTGTCCTGGATTCCTCCATCTCTGAGGCTCAGAGAGGCTCAGGCATTCCTCAGTCAGGAATAGCTGGGCAAGGGTGGAGGTGGTGAAGTGATGACTTGTGGGTAACCTTCTGAGATGTTCTTCCTCTCTTGACCAGAACTCACAGTTTCCTGGGTCTGCAAGCTCCTGGATTGTTTCAGCCCAGCTGGTTAATGACACGGGTCTTAGCCCTGATAGGGAGAGGAGAGAGGATGTGAAGCCCGGGGGAGGGGGGAGGGGGGAGAAAGAGAGAGAGAAAGAAGAAGGAAAGGATGGACTCAAGGACAAGACTGGGAGGAATTCCGCGAGGGAATAACTCAGTTTTATTGCTGTAATCTGGGGTATTTTACTGGACCTTGTGGGTGTTAGGGCATACAGGATTTCATGCCCTATACTCCTGGTCACTACAGGAATGTGACAATGCTTTGCCCAAAACATCAAAGACAGTTGGCACCAGGCAGGTTTCAAAGGCAAGCAGGAGATCAGCAGGACTCCAGCCTGAGGGCTGGGGGTTGCCAGCTGACTTCCTAAGTGCTTCTGCCAAAAGGAATCCCTATAGTGAAGTCCTGTATACTTTGCTGTAACAGATTGGGAAGAAGCTTTAGTACGTAAGGCCCCAAAAATGAGAGCCAGAATAACCATGGAGAGGGGAATTAGTCATTATCCCCAAGTATTTCTGACAGGTTGCTATAGAAGCAGTACTTTTCCAGCATTGTGCAGATGTCACCTATTTCTGAGGTGATAAGGTAATAAGTTATTTTATGTTTTGGTTATATTTTCCATTGGGGCATTTAAGACCATACAGTTAGCCCAAATTATTTTATTTTTACTATTAGGGTTGTTTGAGGATTTGGTCCAACTGATTCACTCAGGATTTGGGGGAACCCCTGACTCCTGTGGCTTTTGTTTTCCAGTTCCATCTATGTGAGGAGAAGCCAGAGAGTTCTGCTAACCAGGCTCCATGCTGGCCCTCCTGTTTGTAGACTAGACACCAGCTAGAGTCCCTTTAGTAGAGTCTCCAAAGCCTCTCTGAACAAAAGGACTGGTGACTCATTCCAATTACAGGACATCTGGAGATACCACATAGTCCCCTGGGACTTAGCTGATCTTGAACAACAAGGAACAAAAATTGTTCCTTTATGTCCCTTTTGACTACATCAGTATGGGCTTTTTTTTTTTTTTTTTTTTTTTTTTTTTGGTCTTTAAGCAGGGTTCCCTTTAGCCAAGCTGTCCTGGAACTCATGTAGACCAGGCTGGCCTTGAACTACACAGAACTACCACCTGCCTCTTCTCTGCAGTGCTAGATTAAAGGATGCGCCACCACGCCCAGCAAGATTTTATATGTTTACTTTTTATTTATATTTATAATAAACCCAAGAAGTTCGGAATATATATTTGGTCTTTTAAATTAATTATATAGTAATGTAGGAACAAAGGTGATGTGAACATAATCCAAATTTTTTTAATAAATTTCATCTAGACATATACTATTTTTTAGGGTTTAGATACATAAAGGGCTATTTATGATGAATGTAGACTAGAGTTGTGGCTGATGATAGAAAAAGATAATTAACAATATAGGTTGTCGTAGTTTGTCTTCCATTGTTCTGACAAAACACTCAGATCAATTCCAACTTGGGGAGGAAAGGGTTTTTTCAGCTTACATCTCCTCTGGGGTCATAGTTCATCACTCAAGGAGCCCCAGGTAGAAACTACAGGTAGGAAACTGAGGAGGAGATGAAGCACAGGCCATGGCGTTTTGCTCCCTAGCTTGCTCACTCCACTCCGGTTCATGCCCAGCCTGCCTTCTTATACCATACATAACTACTTGCCCAGGTGGCACCACTCATTGTGGGCTGGGCCCTTCCACACTGCTCGACCATCAAGACAATACTCCACAGATGTGGCCACAGGCCAATCCAATGGAGTCAATTCCCCAGTTGAGGCTCCCTCAACCCAGGTGTGTCAAGTTGACACTAAAGCTATCCAGCACATAGGTCAAGTAGGCATAGCCCACAAAAGGAAATTAAAATAATACTTTTAAGATTTGTCTTAAATGAAGGCTATTTTACTATAAACAGATGTGGTTAGTTTTTTCTGACCTCCCAACTCTGAGTTATAGTTTTTAGAAGGAAGGGAGGGAGGGGGTTATATTACATACCTATAGATAGGAAATAAGTTGATTAGGATTTAGACCAAGCTCACCAAAATTTTTTTTTTTAGATCATGTCATCTGGTTCCAGGAGGAAAAACCTAGTTTTTCCTGAGTTAAATTATTTTTGTTATGGGCAAGGTAAAATGTTAAGTAACATTTGTATAATATAATACAGAGAAGCATTAAGGATCTCCACTAGTAGCCATAGGTAACCTGATACTCATCTGTGTCCATTAATGGTCTGATTGGTTTTCTATATTTTATAAGTATATAAAGTATAGATATGACATATATATGTGTATTTTAAAAGGCAATAGTACCATATATATATGATACATATATACCATACACAAACATAGACAAATAAGTATATATAGGTATTTTATTTACATAGTTGCAACAGACCAGCAGAGCTGGGAGCAATCAGTCCGACAGGAACAGAGAGAAGAATAGGTGGGCAGTGATTCAGGGAGAAATGACACACAGACACCAAGAGGCTTGAGTCTGAGTGCGCTTTACTTTTTCATAAGCATTAGTTTTATACAGAAAAGTTGGCAAGAGGATCATGTTGTTTATCATGCGATTAGCAAGATTATACAGAACTCTTGAAATCAATCATTTTGAAAGTGATAGAACTATTCATAGGAAATCAAAGATTTATGTCGCTTTTGTACCCTGATGCTAGACTGTGGTTACCAAGTTTTGCAACATACTTTCTTGGCTAGCTTTTTGTCTTGTGATAACCTTTAGATATGAGTACAGTTTCCTTTTAACTTGTAAGAGTCCTTTTCTTTTGATTAATTTCTTTTTAACCTGGTCCTAACATTTCCTCCTTTGTTTGGAGAGTAATGGGCTCCTTAGGGGGTGAGAAGCACTCCTACAGGGCTGAGAAAGTTTACCCTGACCTCAGGTAGCTCTGGAAACTAATAACTCAAGGTGGGAGGGAGTAGCTATGGAAACCAGACCTGTTTCAACTAGAGAGTTGCTCCTGGATGGTTAACCATTTCCTTTCTGCCATACATCCTGGTCCTCATAATACCATCCTAACCAGTATTCTAAAGTCTGCCTAGAAGTAGATGGTGTCAATTTCAGTTAGTTCCCTGTAATTTAAGAGGCATCTAAAGTCTATTTCCTATAATGAAAGCTGGACCGTTCTTAGTCATAATTGTGGGCTGGATTTTCCCAGGGACCGTTTTATTAGCTAATTTAAGAAACTCCTTAACTTTATTTGGATTATAAGGTACAAACAACTTTTGCTGCTGCTACAGTTGGTCCCATGGATTTATATTTTTGTAGGATTTTTCTGGTACTTCAATCAAAGCTTGGAGGACAGGCGAAAAGTTTGTGGGAGGCACTTTCCCTGGAAACTCATCCATGTCCAATTTATGACTCGGATTTCCTGGAACTGCAAAGGACTTAGAGAGACCATGTCCCAGGACTGCAATACCAGAGCACATGATAATAATCAGCAAAGTACAACCAAGACCTCAAAAAGGGCTAGGAGCACACTCCACCCCAGTAGGCTAACTTCCTCGAAGCCTGCGCCTCCATCTGGTGAGCGAGTCACGCAGACTCCACTGGGGATGGCATGGCACATAGTGGCTGTATTGAACAGAGCTATATATTAGAAATGTTATTTATATTTCAATATGGTAAATATTTTAACTGGGATTTGAACTTAACAAGTAATGGAAAACAGAATTATACTTTTTTTTTTCTCTTTTTGAGACAGGGTCTCCCTGTAGCCCCAGCTGGCCTGGAACTCACTCTGTAGACTAGGCTGGCCTTGAACTCACAAAGATCTGCCTGCCTCTGCCTCCCAAGTGCTAGCATTAAAGGCGTGAACCAACATGCCCGGCCAGAATTATACATTTTATCTGTACTCAAATTTGACCATAACCAAAAGTTATAGTATGATTAAAACAAGCTAATATTTAAAACATTTTAATTAAAGACAGTTCCATTAATGGAGAAGGTAAAGAATGGAAAAACAAGATGTACGTAAAAAAAAAGTATGTAGTTTTAGTATGGCAATATAAAATTGATCTATTATTATTATTATTATTATTATTATTATTATTATTTTGGTCTTTTTGAGACAGGGGCTCCCTGTAGTCCCAACTTGCCTGAAACTTGTTATGTAGACCAAGCTGGCCTTGAACTCACAGAGATACACCTGCCTCTGCCTCCTGGGTGCTAGGATTAAAAGCATGTGCCACCATGCCCAGTGAAACTGATCCATTATTAAAAACCCATTAAGATGAACAATACCAAAAGTATGAAGTGGAACATCAGAAATGGTATTTATGAATATGACTCAATTACAGTTGTTTACAGTTCCATTTTTCCATAGTGATATGTAGGAACTTAGAAATAATGAGAGCAAAAGAGTAAGCACACACATACAGAGGCAGGAGACCCCCTCTTGGCAAGTTGGTGCTGGTTGGTGATGTTTGACAGACAGTACCTCAGGCCCGGGTGGGGGGGCTTTTGTTTCCTATCAGAAGTGAGGAGGTAAGGCTGGGAAGGAAACAGACATAAAATCATATTAAAGGATTATTGGTCTGTTGTGCATAGAGATTGGTTGCTTCTGCCAGACCAGCTAAAGCACAGGGTGTAGACTGGGTGTGTCAGCAAGGCAGATTGATGGAGTATTGAATTATTGGCCTGTTGTGCATAGGGATTGGTTGCTTTGGCTAGACCAGCTAAAGCACAGGGTACCAGCACATGGGCTAAGTGAGCAACTTGTGCCCCACCCCCTTAACTGTAATTGTGGAGCAAGTGCCCAGGTAGGACTAGAGTAAGCCCCACAACCAACCTAGAGGAACTGGCTGGCAGGAAGCAGAGGGAGGACAGTGCTCAGAGGGCATCATCCAGGTTGTTGCCTACCTAGTTTTTGGAGAACCTGGAACAGAAAGGGAAGTGTGAGACATACCATCCAATTCAAAATTGAAAGCCTGAAACCTAGACAAGTCAATACTCCATAAGCAAAGAGAAAATAATGAAGGCATCTGAAGGAATCAAGGGAAGCAATCCTTCAGCACAGTGAAGAAACATTTGAGTTTTGCATCAGAATATAATAAAAAAATGAACCCATATGCCAAAAGCACAATGAAAGAACAATATGGGAAAAGGGCAGAAAAATTGCACACTAAACTCTACCAACCCTATAGAAGATTCCTACAATGAGATCTCCTTACAGGTAACTCAGGACACAGATCTTAGAAGAACAATTGTAGACATATTCAAAGAAATCATAGAACATAAAGAACAAATAAAAAAATGAAGGGGAGAGAATGAAAAACTTGGGAAGGACCAAGAGGGAGAGAGTGACAAACTTTGGAAAGAACTAGAGGGAGAGAATGACAAACTCCAGAAGGAAGTGGAAACACTGAAAAGATCCCATGCTGAAATGAAAAAGGAAACCAACCAGCGAAACAAGGAGCTACAAGAAGAGATTGAGAAGCTCCAAAAGGAAGCAGAAATACTAAAGAAATCATAGGTGAAAAAGGAAATCAAACAGTCATCCAATCAAGAGGAAAGAATGGGAAAAAGCTTCAGGAGCAGAATGGAGGAAGCAGAAAAGAGAATATCAGACCTGGAAAACAACACAGAACAACTAAAAAGCTCAAGTAAAGACTATGAAAAATTTAAAAATACACAAGAGTGGGGCAACCAGGAAATGTGGGACACTATGAAAAGATCAAATCTCTGCATCATAGGAATAGAGGGAGAAGAATCCCAAGAGAATGGTATTGATAAGATCGTCAACAAGATAATAGATGAAAATTTCCCCAAACAAAAAATAGACAAACCCATACAAATACAAGAAGCACATAGAACCCCAAATAGACAAGATCTGAAAAGAAATTCTCCATACCATATCATAGTTAAAATGCTAGACAGCCAAAACAAAAGCAAAATTCTGAAAGCCACAAGAGAAAAACAACAAGTTACATATAAGGGGAAACCTATCAAAATTACAGCTGACTTTTCAGTGCAAACTATGAAAGCAAGAAGAATGTGGACAAAGCATTCCCAGCCCAGCAAAAATGTCAATTATAGTTGAAGGAGAAAGAAAAATCTTCCATGTAATAAACAAGATGATAGAATATATATCTGGAAAACCAACCCTTCAGAGAATACTTGAAGCAATTCAAAGAACAGAGGAGAGGAGCAACTATCCCCAAACACCTAGGAAGAGAATCTAATAAAAGCATAATTGCGGAAGTAGAAACCTGGAACAAAAATGCAAATGGATAATAAGATGAAAGGAAGCAACACACATCTCTCAACTGTAACCTAAAGTATTAATGGACTAAACTCCTCAAGCAAAAGACATAGACTGGGAGAAATGGATTAGGAAACAGAACCCATCTATATGTTTTCAACAAGAAACCCATCTCACCCTCAAGGATAGGCACCAACTTAATGTGAAAGGATGGTAAAAAAAAAAATTCCAAACCAATGGTACCAAAAAGAAAGCAGGAGTTGCTATTTTAATATCAGACCCTGTCTCAAAAAGACAAAAAAAAAAAGAACAAAGTAATCAGAAGAGACAAAGAGGGACATTATATCCTTATCAAAGGGAAAATTAACCATGAAGACTGCACAATCATAAAAATATATGCACGAGGGGGCTGGAGAGATGGCCTAGCAGTTAAGAGTGCCAACTGCTCTTGCAGAGGACCCAGGTTCAATCCCCAGCACCCACATGGCGGCTGAGAACCATCTTTGACTACAGTCCCAGGGGAATCCAACGCCCTCTTCTGACCTCTGCGGCATAGCACAACACAGGTGCACAGACCTGCATGCAGACAGTACATTCACATACATAAAAAATATATATATATGCACCAAATTCTGGTGCGCTGAACTTTATAAACACAATTCTCCAGGACCTCAAGGCACAGATTAACCCCCACACACTCATAGTAGAGAATTTCAATATCCCATTGAGCACTTTGGACAGGTCAACCAGACAAAGAATAAACAGAGACATCTGAACTGAACAATATGATACACCAAATGGACCTCACAGACAACTACTGAATATTCCACCAAAACACCAGAGAATGCACTTTCTACTCAGTACCCCATGGAACATTTTCCAAAATTGACCACATACTTGCACACAGAAAAAAACCTCAACAAATAGAAAAAGATTGAAATAATTTCAGGCATTCTATCAGACCACAGCACAATAAAGCTCAATATTAACACCAGGATACACCCTACTATCTACAGGAACACATGGAGACTAAACAACACAATCCTGAATAATGAATGGGTCAAGGTAGCAATAAAGAAAGAAATAAAAACATTCCTGGAACTAAAGGAAAATGACAACACAACACAACACAACCTATGGGATAGTTTAAAAGCAGTCCTGCCAGAGCCGGGCGTGGTGGTGCATGACTTTAATCCTAGCACTTGGGAGGCAGAGGCAGGTGGATCTTTGACAGTTCAAGGCCAGCCTGGTCTACAGAGTGAGTTCCAGGACAGCTGGGGCTACAGGGAGACCCTATCTCAAAAAGACCAAAAAAACAAAACAAAACAAAAAAAGAAGCAAAGAGGCAAGGCAGGTAATTTTGGACAGTCTGTGGCATACAGAGGGTGTATGCCTGCAGAGGGCACTGGGGAGCATACAGAGGGTGTATGCCTGCAGAGGGCGCTGGGGAGCATACAGAGGGTGTATGCCTGCAGAGGGCGTTGGGGAGCACAGATAAAGGCACTCAGGGACCCAGCAGGCAGGAGGATAAGTGCTAGATCTGTCTTCAGCAGAAAGACCTAACTTACTCCCTAGAGAAGTCCAGTGGAGAAAAGGCACTGGGCATGGTTATGACAGCATCCCCCAAAATACTTCAAAAATAAGCTCAATGCTGCTGGTATGCATTGTTATTGCTGTATCCTTTGGGGTGTGTTTGTTTGTTTGTTTGTTTGTGACAGGATCTCCCTTTTAGTCCCAGCTGGCCTGCAACTNAGAACAGCTGGAACAACAGGAAGGCCCGTTTAGAAAAAAAAAAAAAAAAAAAAAAAAAAAAAAAAGAAAAGAAAGAATAAACAAGACAGACCTCTAGCCCAGTTAACCAAAAGAAACAGAGAGCAACACCAAATCAATAGAATTTGTGATGAAAGGGGAAATATCACAACAGACAACAAAAGATCCAGACAATCATACGGGAATACTTCAAAAACTGTACACTACTAAATTTGAAAACCTCAGAGAAATGGATGAATATCTGAAATCATGGAAATCACCAAAGCTTAACCAAGAAGAGATTGACAGCTTAAACATACCCATAATATATGAAGAAATTGAAAATGTAGTAAGAAACTTCCCAACTAAAAAAAATCCCAAGCCCAGATGTTTTCACAGCAGAATTCTATATAACATTTAAAGAACATAGCCAGTCGTGGTGGCTCACACTTTTAATCCCAGCACTCAGGACGCAGAGGCAGGTAGATCTCTGTGAGTTCAAGGCCAGCCTGGTCTACAGAGCGAGCTCCAGAACAGCTGGGACTAAAAGGGAGACCCTGTTTCAAAAATACAAAAAGAAAAAAAAAAAAAAAGAACATTAAATTGCAACCATTATTACTCAAAATGTTAGGAAGGATACAAGCAGAGGGAAGTCTCCTAGATACCTTCTATGAAGCCAGCATCACTCTAATACCAAAACAAGGCAAAGATAAAAACAAAAAAGAGAACTATAGACACATCTCATTAATGAACATAAATGCAAAAATTCTCAACAAAATACCATATACAGACCCACATCAAAAAGATCATCCATGATGACCGAGTTGGATTCACACCAGAGACATGGGGATGGCTCAACATACAAAAATTAGTAAATAACATAAAAAAGATAAATGGACTGAAAGACAAAAACCACATGATCATCTCAATTGACACAGAGAAAGCCTTTCACAAAATCCAGCATCTCATCATGCTTAAAGTCCTAGAGGGAATTGGACTGGAGGGATCATTCCTCAATGTAATCAAAGCCATATAGAAGAAACCCACAGCCAACATCATCCTTTATGGAGAAAGCATTCCTCTTAAAAGCCAGAAACTTGGCAAGGCTTACCCCTGTCACCACTCCTCTTCAATATAGTGCTTGAAACACTTGCGAGGGCAATAAGGCAAGAAAAGGATATTAAAGGAGTACTAATTGGAAGAGAGGAATTCAAGCTATATGTTTTTGCACATGATATGATAGTTTACCTAAGGGATGGTAAAATGCCACCAGAAAACTCCTAGAAATTATTAAGAGTTTCAGTAAAGTGGCAGGATACCAAATTAACCTAGAAAAATCAATAGCTTTCTTTATACCAACAACAAGCACCTGAAGAAGGAATACAAGGAGACCTCCCCCCTCCAAAAAAAAAACCAAGGAGACCTTCCCAATCACAATAGCCTCAAAAACAATAAAATACCTAGAAATAAACTAACCAAAGACACCAAAGATCTCTACAACAAAAACTTGAAGCCCCTGAAGAAGGAAATTGAAGAAGACATCTGAAGATGGAGAGACCTCCCATGCTCATGGATTGGAAAAATTAATGTAGTTAAAATGTCCATTCTATGCAAACTCTTGTATAGATTTAATGAAATCCCAATTAAAATCCCCAAGAGTTTCTTCACAGGCTTGGGAAAAAAAAATCCTTAATTTCATCTGGAAAAACAAAGACCCCTGAGCAACCCTGAGCAAAAAGAGCGATACAAGGGGTAACTCAATACCAGACTTCAAACTATACTACAGGGCTATAGTCATAAAAACATCCTGGTACTGGCACATAAACAGACCTGTAGACCAACGGAACAAAACTGAAGATCCAAACTTGAGCACATATAATTTCAGCCACCTCATATTTGACAAGGGGGCAAGAAGACACAATGGAGGAAAGACAGCATCTTCAGCAAGTGGTGTTGGCAAAACTGGATCACCACTTGTAGAAGAGTAAAATTAAACCCCTACCTCTCACCCTATACAAAGACCTCAATGTGGGGCTGGAGAGATAGCCTAACGGTTAAGAGCACCAACTGCTCTTGCAGAGGACCCGGAATCGGTCCCCAGCACCCACATGGCGGCTGAGAACCGTCTTTAACTCCAGTTCCAGGGGAATCCGACACCCTCTTCTGACCTCCGAGGCATTGCACGACATGGGTGGACCAACCTACATGCAGACAGTACATTCATACACATACAAAAATAAATAAAATTAAAAAAAAAAAGACCTCAATGTAAAACCCAAATCTCTGAAGGTGATTGAAGAAAAAGTTGGCAGCAACCTACAAGAGACAGGAGTAGGAAAAGACTTCCTAAATCAGACAGCAGCTGCACAGGAAATAAGGTCGACAATTGACAAGTAGAATCTCATTAAACTCAAAAGCTTTTGTACAGCAAGAGAAGTGAAGAGAAAACCCACAGAGTAGGAGAAAAACCTTCACTGCCGATACATCTGACAGAGCATTAACTTCTAGACTATATAAACTACCAAAAAACAAAGAAGAAAACAAATGTCTCACTCAAAAGATGGAGTAAAGAGCTGAGCAGAGACTTCACAATTGAGGAATTAGAGATGGCTGAGAAACATCTTAAAAGGTGTTCAATATTGGTAATAATTAAGGAAATGCAAATTAAAGATATCATCTTTAAGATATCATCTCACTCCGATAAGACTGGCTAGGATTAAGAAAACAAATGATACCAAGTGCTGGAGAGGTTGTAGGGAAAGGGGAACACTCATCCACTACTGGTGGGAATATAAACTCATACAGCCACGATGGAAAGCAGAGTGGAGAACCCTTAAAAGACTCAAAATGAGCCTACCACCTGACCCAGCCATACCACTCCTGGGTATTTACCCACAAGACTCATCCTATCACAAAGATACATCCACAGCTATGTTTATTGCAGCTCTCTTCACAAAGCAAAAAGCTGGAACCAACCCAAGTGCCCCTCAACCAAGGAGTGAATAGAGAAAATGTGGTACATCTACACAATGGAGTTCTATGCAGTGGTAAAGAAAGATGACATTATGAAATTTGCAGGTAAATGGATGGAACTAGAAGATATTATTATTATTATTATTATTATTATTATTATTATTTTGGTCTTTTTGAGACAGGGTCTCCCTGTAGCCCCAGCTGTCCTGGAACTCACTCTGTAGACCAGGCTGGCCTTGAACTTACGAAGATCCACCTGCCTTTGCCTCCCAAGTGCTAGGATTAAAGGCGTGTGCCACCATGCCCAGCTTAGAAGATATTATTTTAAGTGGAGTAATACAGTCCCAGAAAAACAAACCAGGAACATTATCCCTCATCTGTGGATGCTAGCACCAAGTACCTAGTTGTAAGGCAAACTGAGCAACGTTAATGTTATATTCCTCGTGATCTGAAAACAACTATGCTCTTATGTTGTGAATCCCTAAACAGGTTCTAGAATTAACCTATCATTTATTTTCAGACTTTGGAATTTTGGTATATGGGTGGAGGGTATGTATGTATATTTTAGAGTAATATAAAATCAAAATGGAAAAATGCGAATCCTGAAATATGATATGGAAATAACATACAGTTTGTTTTCAGATGACATAATTTTAGTACAGATGTGAAGTATATGCATATGTTGAAGCAATACAAGTTGGAGGGAACCACAAAACAAAAGATCCAGGACAAAACAAAAACAAAACAACACACACACACACAAAATGTCTGAAACAGTGAAGTTCTCCACAAAACAGTAATCCTCCACTTTGGAAAAACTCTGGAAAGACTCAGAAAAAGATGCAACACATGTATGGCAGAATGCATGAACTTGGGTGAGGTGGGGCATGGAAATGAGTCTAAATTAGATTGGGAAATGATGTATGATGTATGAAAAAGTTTAATAAAAATAAAAAATATATTAACAAAACAACAGAAAAAAAGCAAAATTTCAGCTGGGATGTAGCTCAATGGTAAAGTCTATGATTACTGAATGAAACCCCAGCACTAAAATTAATGGAACAAAAACCAACTAGTTTGTCATGACATTGTGTCTAACCACAGTATTTATTTTATGGGAGTGCTTCTTAGTATTTCTTATACAAAGCTGCTTGAGCTTTTGTCCAATCCTTTTCTAAAATACTATACAGTAATTAAAAGTATCAGGCTGGTTTAACTTAGCCTTTCTGGATGCTTAACCACCATACTTAACACCCATACCAATTTGACCGATGGACTTAAGGGATAACTTTGTTCCTTGCCCTCAGAGGTCAACTAAGTCCCAGGGGACTATGCATGGGGGCATCTCTTGAAACGTCCTGCAAATGTGAGTTATCAGTTTTCCTGTGTAGGAAGGTCTTGGAGATCCACTAATGGGACTTCAGCCAGTGTCCAGTCTACAAAAAGCAAAGTCTGAGCTGGGTGTGGTGGCACACGCCTTTAATCTTAGCACTTAGGAAGCAGAGGCAGGCAGATCTTTGTGAGTTCAAGGCCAGCCTGGTCTACAGAGTGAGTTCCAGGATAGCTGGGCTACAGGGAGACCCTGTCTCAAAAAACACAAAACAAACAAATAATAAGCAAAGTCCGGTCATGCTTCAAAAAGGGAAGCCTAGTTTATTAAGACCTGACTTTGTCCTCTACTGGATGGAACTGGTAAATGAAATGCCAAAAGGAGCCAGGGGCTCCCTCCCTCCGTAAAATGGGAGTGACCCCTGAGGACCAGATAGATCCTCAACTGACCTTGAGAAAACAAAAACCTTGGTTAATCTGGGCTGTGTGGCCTTAAACATCCAAAAGGAAAGTATAACCAGAAATTAATAATCAATAAGGCCTGAGAAATTGTACTTCAGGTATAAAACTTGAGATCTTAATAAAAAGACAAAAAGACAAAAAAAATAAAAATAAAAAAAGCACTGTTGTTTTGCCTGTCTTCAATTCTTTCTGGCAAGTGTATCTACCCTATAGTTACCACTGCTTTTGCCATCCTTCAAAGACATGAGACACGGCTTTTCAACCTTCCAATATGGACTGTAAACTCATGTCTCTCCAAGAATCTTCCAATCCTTCAGTGCCAGATGAGGACTTCTGAGACATCTAGCTTGTGGACTCTGAGCAGCTACTAGAGTTTCAGCCTCTTCAGAGTGGAGACTGCCATTGTTGGACTACCCAGGCAGTATCATGGAGGATAGTACAGGAAGATCAAGTGCTTACTAGACCTCATTTGGTGACCATGGGAAGGGAAGACCCTAGGACTGATGGTTGTTTGGGCTTGCCAAGGAGGAGCCTTCAAACAATTCCTTAAGGAAAGCATGACATCTTTCAGCCTAATTAAACAAAAAAATCATAAGCTGAGGTTGCTAACACCTATGATGTCATAATCTTGATATATGTGTGACATGTATATTTTGGAGTGATACAATTTGGAAGGAACGACAACAAAAATGACTGGATAAAAGAACTGACTGAAATAGTAAACTTCTGCCCAAAACAGTAAAGTTCTGATAGAAAATTAAGAAAAAAAAATAAAAGACTGAGAAAAACATGACAGACATGTATGGCAGAATGCATGCACTCTCGTGGGGTGGGGGTCAAGGAAGAGGAAATGGGTCTAAATGAGCCGGGCATGGTGGCGCACACCTTTAATCCTAGCACTCCAGAGGCAGAGGCAGACAGATCTTTGTGAGTTCAAGGCCAGCCTGGTCTACAGAGTGAGTTCCAGGACAGCTGGGGCTACAGGGAGACCCTGTCTCAAAAACACCAAAAAAAAAAAAAATATGAAATAAACAAAACTTGAATAAAAAGTTGGCTTTGAACAAAAATCATATTAAAGTCCAGTGCCTAAGAGATTCACTATAGAGAACAATTTTGAGTTAATTAGTAAAGAGGTCTAGAGGTTGGCTGGTATATAGATAAAAGCACATAATAATTTTATAAAATAAAATAAACATAATAAAGTTAAAGGTAATTATTTTCAACATGTAGTTGTTTTGTTTTAGGCTTTTTCTTCAATGCCAAAGACTGGCTTAGAGGATCTTGGGATTATAGTTCTTATAGGAACAGAAGCACAGTTGCCAGGTGGGTGCCTTCAGGAGACTGGGATAGCTGTCCTAATTTTCAGAGACCCCCATTTACATAAAAGGAAAGGGAAATCTCTGTTAGTAGATCTTAACAAAAAAGGGTCAGAATCAGACCTTCATTGTTCTGAAAGCAAAGCGTGAAGGCAAAACAGAATATCAAAACCAAAATACTTTTAAAGTAAACCAACAAAAGAGATACCTTAAAACAATTATCTTGGAAGGCAAACCCAAACTAATAGGTATTTAATAAAATTTTTTAAATATATTTAAAAATTTTATCTATTTCTTTTATGTGTATGAATGTACTGTCTGCATGCAGGTCTGTGTACCCATTTAAAAATTTTAAATAACCAGTTAGCATATTGTTTTCTCTAAACAAGTAGTACCTAAAAGTTTTATGAAATAATTATTAGACTTAGAGACATTGTTTAATACATTTAAAGATGTTTAGGATACCTAGGTTTATTAGGCCTTTGAATGTAGTTTAAATACTGATATTTATATATTTGTATCTGTATATTTTCATTAGGCATGCCAAAATGAAAATGAAATCAATAACTGTTGTGCACAAATAAAAGAGTGAAGAGGAAAAACTGAAGCGGCCATACTTTAAAATTATTTTGAAACAAATAACCAATGAAGACCATTATGATAGATACATATGACATAGTTACATGAGATCTGAACACATGGAAACATGTAAAAACACATCACATGCCACTACTTTAATCCCAGCACTCAGGAGGCAGAGGCAAGTGGATCTCTCTGAGTTCCAGGCCACCCTGGTGTACATAATGATCTCCAGGACAGCTTGAGGTACAGGAAGACCTTGTCTCAAAAAACTGAAAACAAACAAACAATAACAACAAAAAACATCACGTGATTACAAGGAGTTTTAAACAACATATGGTAATGATTGTCATTGACATGTTTGACATGATTACATGAAAACTAAGTGTGCCTAAAACGTGATAATTAATAAATTTGGTTGTAATAATCTGAATTTGACAGAAAACATAGTTTAAAGAGGTTTTGGTTTTGAGTGATAGTACATAGTAGATGGAGAGAAAAACCTTAGTAAATTAAGGTTTATAATAAGTTTTATGGGGTGACAGTGATTCACCAGACAGGTTGGAATCAAAGGTTGGAGGATGGCGGTTCTATAGGAGACAGAAAACCTGGAAATAAATTTGTAGTGAGTGGAAAAACCTAAATCAGTTTCTTTAAAGGTCAGTAAAGAGCTGAATGAAATTAAGGTAAGAAAGACCAATTACATTTTAACTCACTCTATTGACCAGTATGGCCTTGAACTCACAGAGGGCCACCTGCCTCTGCCTCCTGCATGCTGGGATTAAAGGCGTGCAACATCAGGCCCAGCAAGAGGAATTAAATCTTAAAGGACAGGGAAAAGCCAATGAAGTGGAGGTGTTGGGATTTGAGCCTTAGTACTCTGTTAAGAGCGGTCAGTGTTCTTAACCATCACCCCATCTGTCGAGTTGGAGACAGACAGGGGAAATCTGTAGGTAGGCTGCTCAGAGTGGTCAAAGAGTCATAGCAGAGGAGGGATAAATAAACAGAGCCTTTGTTTCTGGCCAAATTGGCTCAGCAGAGAGAAGTAGGGTGAAAGAAATTGGAGAAAGCTAATTGGGAGGACTCAGTGACAGGCTGGCCCGTGCTTCCGCAGCCTGTCTCTGTGACTGAGTGTAGAAGTAGAATTTTTTGATTTTTTGTCTTTTTGAGACAGGGTCTCCCTTTCGTCCCAGCTGGCCTGAAGTTCACTATGTAGACCTGGCTGGCCTTGATCACATCCCGGCTCCTGCTGTCTATCTTACTGCTGCTCTACAGTCCTTGTTCTGCCAGGTGTGGTTGTGCAAGCCCTTAATCCCAGCACTTGGGAGGCAGAGGCAGGCAGATCTCTGAGTTCAAGGCCAGCCTGGTCTACATATCAGTTCCAGGACAGCTGGGGCAATAGGGAGACCCTGTCTCAAAAAGCGCAAAAAAAAAAAAAAAAAAAAAAAAAGATATAGGAAATGGCATAGAGGAGGAAAAGGAGGTAGGGGTGGAACTGAGCCCAAGGAGCTATAGAGGGAGTTGAAGATGGGGAGGGAGGAAGAGGAGGAGGGATTATTCACTCATCCTTTCCATTTTGCTTGAGCATTCCTATGTCAGCTAAAATCCAATTGTCAAAGATCTCGTACTCAGGCTAGTGAAGGCCAGCCCTCAGTGGGTATTGCAGCCAGATTCAGTTCAAGAGTTGAATGAGTTTGGTGGGTTTAAGTTTTCGAATTGAAGTTTCTTTAGGTTTGCCCTCAGAGGCAAGCCAAAGGTGTGTCTTTTGGAACTGATAATTTGGTGCTCATATTTGAGCAGGCTCTCAAGGTCTTGTAGGGGTTTGGCATAGTAGGTAGGCATTCAGAAACCTCAAAGACCCCAGTAGGTATGTTCCTGGAGCCTTGTCATGAAAGTGTATTCTGAAGCCCTGTCTGCCTTTCCTCAAGGTGTAGACTACCTGGAACCCAGTAATTTGGAACCCCTAGGGGGTAGGTGGGGGAGACAAGGTAAGTGGAACAGAGTTAGTGCCATCTCTCCAGGGCATCCCCTGGAGTTGGGAACAAGTATGCCAGGCCTGCAATTTAGGAAGGGGCATCCCCACATCCCCAAGCCTCATAAAGGTCAGGGTGTCAAAAGAACGAGGAGAGGGCACTTCAAGCCTCTGAGCCACTGGTGAGGCTCTTGGAAGGCTCCTGGAGTCTCCCCACTCTAAGGACAGGGCCCAGCAGGAGGCTTTTCAAGGTCTCAGAGCTTCTGAGTCTTAAGACAGTGGGTGGAGGAGGCATGGGATCCCCAGATCTGGCCAGTGGTGCCCCTAAGTCAGGTCCTCTGAATTACCTTGTTGCCTTTGGTGTGATAGCTGTGCAGGCCAAGAAAATGGAAAGTGGCTTCCCTTCCTGGAGGTCTGGCTAGCTCTGAAGGAAGGGAGAGAGCTGAGATTATCACAGGGAGAATTAAGAAGAGAGAAGGTGGGGAGAGGGCTTGGCACAGCCAGGACGGGCCTCCTCCAAACCCTCCTGTACAAGCCAACAAATGGTAGATTTTTGGAGAGGGAAAAGGAAGGAGTTTAAAGTTAAGAAGTAAGAATCAGAGCCAGACCTGCAACAGGCAATGGATGTGTACTTTTATTGAAAGCACACAGGACAGATGCTCCATCATGCAAAAGTAGCGTCTGCAACCTAATGAAGAGAGGTGGAAGGTTTTGTTCACTGAGCCAAGCTCGGATGTGTTGGATGCCAAGGCTTGCTGTCCTTGGTTAATTGAAAGCCTTCTTTTAAGATTGTTTTCCTGGGGGCTGGAGAGATGGCCTAGCGGTTAAGAGCGCCGACTGCTCTTGCAGAGGACCCGGGTTTGATCCCCAGCACCCACATGGCGGCTAAGAACCATCTGTAACTCCAATTCCAGGAGAACTCCAGTTCCAGGGGAATCTGAGATCCTCTTCTGACCTCCGCGGCATTGCACAACACGGGTGCACAAACCTACATGCAGACATTACATTCATACACAAAAAATAAAAAAAAAAAGATTGCTTTCCTGGGCTGATCAGGATAGTATCACATGAGACAGTTGGCTCCATAAACAGACTGCCTCAGTCCTGGGAGTGACCGGGTGATAAAGCTTCACCAAGGCCAGACTGCCAATTTGGGGCCAGTTAGCTATTTCAAGGGGTTTATAATCTATGACCTCCTTAATAAAGATTGTGGCCCCTTTGCTATTCATGTATGCTGTCAATTTCTAGACTGGATTAATGGAGGTGAGAAGACTACCCTGACTGTCGGTGGACTAGTGTCCTGGATTGAATTAAAGGGAGAAAGCAACTGAGTACTAGCACTCATCTCTCCCCTTCCTGCCTATGACATGACCAGCCGCCTACCATTGCTGCTGCCAAGACTTCTCCAGCAGGAGGAACTCCCCCTTGAACTGTGATCCAAAATAAACCCATTCTTCCTTAAGCTGCTTTGGTCTTTAATTGAGTAAGAAAAGGAAAATGAAGAGTTTCTTCTCAAAAGAGCTATGAAATGGCAAAGCCTTCAGTAAGTAATTCTGAGGAGGTTTCAACAATGAAATATCATCTTCCCACAGTATTAGTCAAGGGAGACTGATTAGCATTGTCTAGAGAAACACAACTGATAGGAGGTATGTATATGACAAAATGATTTGTTAGATAGGCTTTCATGATACAATCTAGGTAGGCCATTGCCTACTGGAGAGGCCAAGAACCTGGTAGCTTCTCAGCCTAGCATGGCGGTAATCGTGAGGTGTAAAGGCAGTGAGGGAACAGCGAAGCTTTTCCCTGGGAACGCCTTTTGTCTGTCTGTCACTGGAAGGTGTTGCCCAAACTTAAGGTGGGACCTCCTACTTTATATAACCCGATGGAGGAAATATAGGTTTGCTGGGCATAGTAACACTCTCCTGAGGCAGTGCAGAGGCAAGTGGATCTTTGTGAGATGGAGCCCATTTTGGTCTACATAGGGAGTTCCAGGCCAGCTGGTGATATGGGCTGGAAAGATGGCGGACCCAATGCCTTTTCCCTAATGGTATTTGCAACTCAGGAAGGGTTTATTGGGATTTAACTCTTGTAAGTGGAAGAACACATACATATTGGGAAACTAACAGAGGATAAGGTTAGTGTTCTCTATAGTCCAGATAATGATCAAAAAACCTTGTTTTGAATGAGTAGGTTTTACTATGCAGCAGGTCCAAGCAAAAGAATAATTAGAAAAATAGTATAGACAGATGAGAGAGAAAGGGAGAGAGAGAGAGAGAGAGAGAGAGAGAGAGAGAGAGAGAGAGAGAGAGAGAGAACAAACATCATCAAATCAGATACTCAAAACAACCAGCAGAAATAAACAGAGAAGCCCCTGCCCGTTCAAGGCAGTCAGCTGGAGCTCCCATAGAGAGGGAGTTCTGCGGAGAGCAGAGTGTCCCCTCAAGTAAAACTTTCCAAGTAAAGGGACAAATAATAACAGATAAAGATACCATCATCAAATCCAGTAGAAACTGGCTGGGGAAGTGGAGGCAGTCAGCTGGAGTTCCGAGGCAATCAGCTGGAGCTCCTCCTGGTCGACCTTCCTCTCATGGCTGAGCTTCAGTCAGCTGGAGCTCCTGGTCGAGCTTCCTCTCACAGCTGACTGAGCTTCCAGTTTCTCTTTCCCACTGCAGGGGCTTTTACATCATGGATGAACAATAGTAACAACCTCTCTCAGAAATCATTTACCAGTTAGCTGTTTTTACTCTTGGGGCTGTTTTGATCTTCTCTTCTTTCCCTGTCACAGAGTTGGGGGAGGGGCAGCCCATCTCCAGACAAGGGGCCCTAGAGGACACTGCATGGCAGACATGTTCGGGGCTGAACTGCGTGTGCACGTGCTTGGAAACGCAGCTTCCAGAGCCAGCTTCTCGGTGATCTCAAACAGCCGTGACAATTTACCACTACGATGCACAGTACAGCTCATTAGGAAGCTTACTCAAGGATGTCTCCCAGGTGCAGCATCTTAGGTGGTTCTTGTAATGAACTTGTCCTTCCCCATGGAGCCGGAGAAGACATGTTTATGCCCTGCTTACAGGCCAACAGGAAGTGGCAGACAGCCTTCCTCTCCTTTTTCTCAGCTGCCTTCAGTTCAAAATAATCTTCACATCAAAGCAGCATCTTCTAGGGTGACATGCTTTGAACATCACCAGAAAGTTCTGCAAAATCAGTATGAATCCCTCCCTCCACCCACCTTGAAGTTCAAGTTCACCCTCAACCAGTTCACCAGTTATGTCAGCTCATGGGTAACCTTCCACGGAAGGGGTCAAATTCAAATCCCCTTGTGCTCAAGAGAGTCTCCCTGGGGGTCAATGGACAAGCATCAGCAGCCAAGAAGAATGCTCCAGGCCCCTGGCATTTCCCTGCGTGAACCTAGCAAAATGAAGTGTGTCGTTATTCCTGGAAATGCTGCTGAGAGTACTTTTGCAGTGGAGTGTTAAGTTCCTCTCCTGTTGCTCCTTCTTCTCCTTCTGATGGAACTGAGCCCAGGCCCTCCTGTGTGTTAAGCATAGTTTGTGATGGAACCACTGCGCTATGTTCCCAGTCCTTAAGTCTATACTTCTTTTTTTTTTTTTTTTAACATTTTAACATTTAATAGAAACTATATACAATAATATTTTACTATTTTTTTCAGATTTCAATCTTTTTTTTATTTTTATGTATTTCATAGGAAGCATGATGGTCATCTTTATAGCCTCTTCCATTTTACTATATTTTACATATGACAGCCATCACAGAAATTTACATAAGTTAAAAGCAAGATGGATGGTTAAGGAGAGCCCAGATCTGTGAGCTTGTCTCATAGTCATGTTTCATTAGGGAAAGGGGTCAAGACTGCCCATGTATGTAGAGCTGAAGGAAGGCTAAAATGTAGGCCTTTAGATATAGATAACAGACACTGTGGCAACCAACATCTCAAGAGCACCATTCATAAACATAGCCTCCACCTAGTCATCTATGTGGATTTCTGTTCATGACTTGGGAAATCCTATTACAAAGATATCTCATCTTGTTCCTAGAGGCATAGTCTCAAATATTCATCCAATCCCAGAGGCAGAGACTACCTCACCCTCTCTTTGTAAAGAATCCTATAAATTTTGGACACTAAAGTCCATTCCATGTAAATTTAGTCTTTTTTTTTTAATTTTATTTATTTTCTATGTGTATGAATGTACTGTCTGCATGCAGGTCTGTGCACCCGTGTCGTGCAATGCCATGGAGGTCAGAAGAGGGTCTCAGATTCCCCTGGGACTGGAGTTCTCCTGGAATTGGAGTTACAGACCATTCTCAGCCGCCATGTGGGTGCTGGGGATCAAACCTAGGTCCTCTGCAAGAGCAGTCGGCGCTCTTAACCACTAGGCTATCTCTCCAGCCCCATAAATTTAGTTTTATGTTTGTCAATAGCACTCTATAACCCCAAAGAAAAATAGTGTAATTTGGGTTGCCCCTGTTTGGAGAGAAATAATCAGAGATTATACTTGTTTGAAGAATTAAGTTCAAATCCACCAGAGTCAAACAGTTCCCAAAATGAATTGTCAACTGACAGACATGAGCTCTAGTTTCCCATTTGCAGTAGCCAATCCACTTTGAGAGAATGGTGCACAGGTTCTGTCTGAATTTCGAGGTCTCTGGGATCTGGGCCCATCTCCAGCCATCTGCAACTGGCCCTATTACAAGAAATAAAGGCACTTTGGTTAGAAACTCATTCCCTGAACTTCATCATGTCCATGCATAGTGGCTATAGGAACAAGAGAAATAAAACTGGGTGGCTGTTCTGCTCACTATTCAGCTGTCCCTGAGAACCGGAAGTCATTACTGTGGCTCTGTCAACAGGAGAGAGAACCGTGGGGTGTTTCTTCCAAATGAAGTAGTCATTCTCTACTGAGTTTCCAGAATAGCCAATAAACCACAGGAAGACAGTTCTTCAGGCCTCTGCTTGAAACCAACAGCTAGTGTTTTAACTGAAGGCCTTCAGTCAGGGCCAAGTCTATACTTACTCTTTTGTGTGTGTGTGTGTGCGTGTGTGTGTGTGTCTTTTTGAGACAGGGTCTCCCTATAGCCTCAGCTGTCCTGGAACTCACTAGGTAGACCAGGCTGCCCTTGAACTCACAGAGATCAGCTTGCCTCTGCCTCCCAAGTGCTGGGATTAAAGGTGTATGCCACCATGCCCAGCAATACATATTCTTTAAAAATTATTTTTATTTTGTGTATGAATGTTTTACTTGCATGTTTGCAAGATTACCCATGCATGCAATGCCCATGGAGGCAAGAAGAGGGTCTCTGATCTCCTGGAACTGTAGTTAAAAATGGTTGTTAGCTATCATGTGGGTGCTGGGACCCTTGAAAAGCAGCCAGTGGTCTTAACCACTGAGCTATCTCTGCAACCCCAAGTTCATACTTCTTGGTTAAGCTAGTCCATTACAACCTTTCTCTACTTGAGGCTGCCTATCTCCCCAGTCCTTACTGTGCTTCAGGATTTTTGTGGTGTAGGGATAAGCCTGAAGTCCTGTGTACAGAAATAAACTTCATATATCTGATGCAATGAACAGAAAATTTAGTTAAGTTTTGCCTTTAAACTCAAGGATTTTAATGGAAATAAACTGGCTGACCACCATGTTTAGAGGAAAAAAGAATGAATTTATGTCTGATTTTTAAAACTAGATATTTGAGTTAAATTCCAACTTACTAGTCTTTACTAAAGTACTACCTAGTGCTAAACGTTGTGTGGGTTGTGGTGCTTCAAAAAAAAAAAGTATCAGCTGGGTGGGTGAGATGGCTAGATGGTGAAGGCACTTGCTTCCACGCCTGATGGCTGGATGGTGAAGGCACTTGCTACCACGCCTGATGGCTGAGTTCCTTTTTGAAGACCCACATGATGGAAGGAGAAAATCAACTCCAGCAAGCTGTGCTCTGATTTCTACAGTCCAGAGAATGATCGATCATAGCTCTGTTTTGAATTAGCGAGTCACAGTCAAAGTAAAAGAATAAATAATAGATAATGGATGGATAGACAGATTAAAAAACATTGCTCAAAGCCGGGCGTGGTGGCGCATGCCTTTAATCCTAGCACTCGGGAGGCAGAGGCAGGCGGATTTTTGTGAGTTCAAGGCCAGCCTGGTCTACAGAGTGAGTTCCAGGACAGCTGGGACTACAGGGAGACCCTGTCTCGAAAAGACCAAAAAAAAAAAAAAAAAAACAGTACTAATTGTTATGGTAGGTTACTTTGGTATAGACACAGATGTTTGGATGGTATGTCAATTCATGATCTACATTTTCTTCTGTCAAGTATGGCAGGGTCTTCGTGTAGTTTATAACATCTCCTAACCATTGCAAATTGGTTTTACATGAAGGATGCTTGTACTCACAAATTATCACCTATTGTTAAAAAAAAATGAAAACAAAACAAAACAAAAAAGCAGAGAAAGACGCAGAAAACTTACAGCAGAATGCACGATCCGTGATGGGTAGGGGTGGGGTGGGGGGGAAGGGAAGGGGATATATGCCTGAAATGAATTGGAAAATGATGTATGAAATACACAAAGCATCAATAAAAATAAATTAAAAAAAAAAACATTGCTCAAAACATGCAGCAGAAATAGACCATGGAACCCCCATTTAAGGCAGCCAGCTGGAGTTCTCTCATTACAGAGTTCCCCTTGGGCAGGGCTTCCAAGTAAAAGAACAAATAACAGCAGAAAGGTGACCTATCAAATCAGGTGCTCACGACATCCAGCAGACACTGACTGGGGAAGTTGAGGCAGTCACATGGAGTTCCTGGTTGAGCTTTCTCTCACCGCTGAGCTTCTATGGCTGAACTTCTGGCTTCTCTTTCTTGATGCAAATACTTTTACCTCATGGGATGAACAACAGTTGAAATGGTTTATCTTCTGGCTGCTCTCAAGGACACAGTGTTTTTCTTCTTGAGCTGTTTTGCTATTCTCTTCCCTTCCAGTCACAGAATTGGGGGGGGGCAGCCCATCCTCAGACAAGGGACCTTGGAGGAGAAGCTGCAGTAAGAAAGACTTTATGGACTAGAATAGGTGATCCTAAGCTCCTAGGAGGATGATGCAGCAGGACTGTGGGTTTGAGGCCAGCCTGAATACACAGTGGATGCATTCTGCCTCAAAAGCAAAATAGAATTTAGAACACTAAAGTAAACTGAGAGGCGATGAAATTGAACAGTGGCGCAGGCTGTAATCCCAGCACTCAGGAGGCTGAGGTGAGAGGATTTCAAATTTGAGGCTAGCCTGGGCTATATCTCTAGAGAGATCCTGTCTTTAAAAAAAAATCAACCAGAGGGGCTGGAAAGATGGCTCAGCAGTTAAGAGCACTGGATTCCCCTGCAGAGAACCTGGGTTCAGTTTTCTGCACCCACGTGGCAGCTAACAACCATCAGTACATCCTCTTCTGGCCACTGCAGGCCTAGCATGACACCAGGGCACTTAAGAAGAAACATGTAAACACTCATACTTATAAAATAAAAACAAATAAAAGAAAGGAGAGGGAAAGGAGGACTTGGAGCAGAAAGCTTATTGGTGATTTTATAGACCCCACGTCTTTTCCTAAGTGCTAAGACCTCACAGAATCAATCAATACCTGATATTTATTGATGGTGTAAATGTAGGTCAGTGTGATCCCTGCCTTAATGGAAGTAGAAATATTGCTGAGCTGGCAGGTCTGGTGTCCCTGTGAGATGGAGGTGCCTCTGGGAGTTATTTAATTCAGGCTAAATATAAGCCAGGAGCATTCAGAAAAGCCATCTGTCAGGAGAGTCTAGGTTAGAGCACATTGTGCTGGGACAGTTCTGATAGGTCATGGGTGGTCTTTGAGGTATGCTCAGAGGATGTTTTTCTTAGACAGTCATTCCTAATAGGTATTTCCAGAAACTCTGAAATGCTACTCCTGAGAGACATCTTAAAAAAATGAAAATGAAAAGAAAATGAGTTTGAGTATAGAAATGTAGTCAGGGCTGGAAAGATGGGCTAGCGGTCAAGAGCAGCTATGGCCGCGTAGAGGGCCCGAGTTCAGTTCCTGATACCCAACGTAGGCAGTTCACAATCACATGTAACTCCAGAACAAGGGATCTAACATTTTCTTCTGGCCTCCATGGAAACCTCCACTCAGGTACACATACCCCCTCTTCACACGCACACACACACACACACACACACACACACACACAATTAAAGAAAAAAAACCTGTAGACTCATAAAGAATTCTAGTTAATAAGACCCAAGTCGACTCCCTCATTACAGTCAATGTCTCAATAAAAAAGTTCCAATTACTAAAACTAGTGAAAATTTTCAGGTTACAGCACAAATGTCTTTTTCTCAGAGACATGAAACCATATAGCATGGTTGAAAAGGGTGAAGGGACCCATGGCCAAAGACTCTTGTAGGTAAGGCTTATGTTTGCTGTGATCCAGTGTCCCTTATCCAAAATGCTTGAATTAGAATCACTGGGAGTTTGGGGTTTTTAGAATATTAGAATATCTGCATATGTATAATGAGGTTTCAACTTGAGATTCATTTACATTTCACATACACAGCTAGAAGGTAATTACATGCAGTATTTCTCAGTATTTCTTTTTATAACTTTGTACATGAAACAAAATTCATGTACATTGAAACTTAGGACCTGTGGCTTCATGTCAGTACCACAAACATTTCAGAACTGGAGCATTTGGGTTCCTGGTGTTCGAACTGGAGACAGTCCATTGTGAAGAAGGGAGTAGCAGCCTGGCCGAAGCCCTCCTTATCCTAGTGACCAAAGGTAGGACTCTGGCTTGCCTGCTGACTCCCATGCCAGGCTATTCCAGGGAGACAGAGCCCCTGGACTTTTATATTTCTGTGTTATGTCTACATATAAAAATCGATTAAGGGGCTGGAGAGATGGCCTAGTGGTTAAGAGCACCGACTACTCTTGCAGAGGACCTGGGTTCGATCCCCAGCACTCATATGGCGGCTGAGAGCCATCTTTAACTCCAGTTCCAAGGGAATCCGATGCCCTCTTCTGACCTCCACAGCATTGCACGACACGGGTGCATAGACCTACATGCAGACAGTACATTCATACATATAAAGAATAAATAAAATTTTAAAAAATCGATTAATAAGAGTCCTGGGTGCTGTGGATTCAAATAGATACTTATGGGTAGGTGGGGATCTAGAGTGCTCGAGAGACAGATGGGGATGTTGCTAGTAGAATGTTTGCCTAGCACTCAAATGCCAGCAGCAGTTAGTGCTTGTTTCAGTTAGCATCTCTAATGCTGTGATAAAGTACTGAACGAAAGTCACTTGAGGAAGAAAGGGTTTGTTAGGCTTACAGTGCACAGTCTGTCATCAAGCAAGCCAAGACAGGAGCTCAGGGCAGGAGTCTGGAGGGAAGAACTGAAGCTGGGATTGCAGGGGAGCGCTGCTTGCTGGCTTGCTCCTCTGGGCAGTGCTCAGCCTGCTTTCTTACACAACCCAGGACCTCCAGCCCAGGGATGGCACCACCCACATCGGATTGGACCCTCCTGCATCATTCAACAATCAAGAAAATGCCTCAGAGACATGCCCACAGGCCGATATGACAGAGGACATCCCCACTGAGGGTCTCTCTTCCCAGGGGTAACGAGTTGACAACTGAAGCTCCCCAGCACAGTGCTGTAATCTCAGCACTCAGGAGGTGCAGAAATGATTTCTATAAAATAGAATCTGGACAAATGACTTAATTAACCTTGCAACCAGAAAACTACTGCAAACAAACTCAACGAACCATGTGCTCTTATGACCTGGCACTTGACCTGGATTCCTTCGAACCTCATTTTCCTCTTCCACCCATGACAGTGTATGGATGTGGGTATGCTTGAGAATTAACACATCAAAGCACTGGAAGACAGCACATTCATATTTGTGTCTTCATTGAAAACAATGAAGATTGAGAAGATTGCTTGACATTGTATGTATTTGATGTTTTAGGCCTTGGGATGAAAGAGAAAGATTGTCTGATAAGGGTGGATCCAAGCTTGTAGTCCCAAGTTGAAGCCGGAGAAATGGTTTTGAATAAAATTATGGGTGAGGCCTGGCTCAGTCGCACAGTTCCAGGAGACATCTGGAGGAATGGGTGCTCACTCTTAAAAACTAAATTTAAGGGGCTGGAGAGATGGCTCACGGGTTAAGAGCACCGACTGCTCTTGCAGAGGACCCAGGTTCGATTCCCAGTGCCCACATGGTGGCTAAGAACCATCTTTAACTCCAGTTCCAGGGGAATCTAACACCCTCTTCTGACCTCTGCAGCATTGCACGATACAGGTGCACCTACCTACATGCAGATAGTACACTCATTCACATCAAATAATAAATAAAAATTTAAAAAAATATGAAAAAAATAAAGTTAAGAGTCTGGGGCTGGAGAGATGGCCTAGCGGTTAAGAGCACCAACTGCTCTTGCAGAGGACCTGGTTCAATCTCCAGCACCCACATGGCAGCTGAGAATCGTCTTTAACTCCAGTTCCAGGGGAATCCAACTGCCCTCTTCTGACCTCCATGGCATTGCACGACACGGGTGCAACAACCTACATGCAGACAGTACATTCATACACATACAAAATAAAATTGAAAAAAATTGAAAAAAAAAAGAGTCAGGATGCTTATTCAGGTATAACTGTAATGTTGGCATAGTAACACTGCAAGGAGGTGAAGCCAAGAGGTTCAGAAGTTCTAGGCCTTCCACAGCTACATAAAGGCTTCAAGGCCAGCCCAGGCTACATGAGACCCTATCTCCAAACAAACAAATAAGACAGAATGTTGGGAGGGAAGGAGCACCTCTGTCAGCACATAGGACAATTTCTCAAGCCCGTGGCAGGAACCAAAGGTCTGGATTCTGTCAAGCTTGCTCTCTCTAACAATTGTGCTTCTCCTACTGTGGAGATGAAGGTGCAAAGAAAGCTTTTTCATCTCTGAGAATGTCATCAGTGTAGGCAACTCAACAACTGCTGTGCAAAGGGTGCTGCCGAGAGGCAACAAGGGCTCATCTCTCAATGTTTCTGCAGCACCTCCATGTGTTCCTAGTCCCTGTGGAGCACAGAGACTTTCAACAGAAAATTATGGAAATAATTCTAATCACTTTCTTCTGATTGGAATGTGATCCCTGAATTTCTTGTGTTGGATACCACCTGCTGATGGTGTTTGGAGGAGGGGCCTGCGAGAGATAATTAGGGTTAGCTGTGGTCATAAGAGCAGGGCCCCTTGCGATTGCAGTATTGGCTGATAAGAAAAAGAAGAATGCCTGGCCTGATGGTGTGGGTTTTTTTTTTTTTTCTGTATGTATATGAATGTACTGTCTGCATGCAAATTTGTGCACCCGTGTCGTGCAGTGCCACGGAGGTCAGAAGAGGGTGTCGGATTCCCCTGGAACTGGGGTTCTCCTGGAATTGGAGTTTCAGACGGTTCTCAGCCACCATGTGGGTGCTGGGGATCGTACCCGGGTCCTCTGTAAGAGCGGTCGGCGCTCTTAACTGCTAGGCCATCTCTCCAGCCCTGATGTTGTGGTTTTAATCCCATCATTCAGAGGCAGATCTCTGTGAGATCGAGGCCAGCCTGGTCCATATACTGAGTTCTCCAGATAGGCTGGCACTAGGGAGACCCTGTCAAAAAAAAGAGGAAGAAACTGGGCATAGTGGTGTACACCTTTATTCCTAGCACTCAGGAGGCAGAAACAGGCAGATTTCTGTGAGTTCAAGGCCAACCTGGTCTATATAGAGAGCTCCAGGCCAGCTGGAGCTACATAAAAGACCGTCTCCAAACAAAAACAAAAAATGAAAAGAAAGAAAAAAGAAAAAGAAATGAAAAGTTCTGAGGTGATATGCTTACTCTTTCTGCCCTGGAGATACCCATATCATGCTGGGATGCAGTAAGAATGCCCTTGCTAGATGCCAGTATCTCAGAATTTGCAGCCTCCAGAAACATGGGCACATAAACCTTGCTTCTCTGTAAAATGAATAGTCTCAAGTGTTTTTTTACTGAAACCAAATACAACATGCTTCATGGGTCTAAGCAATTTAATAATTCTGACTCATTTTTTGTTGTTGTTGTTTGTTTTTTGTTTTGGTTGGGTTTGTTTTTTTTGGCTTTTTTGAGACAGGGTCTCCCTGTAGCCCCAGATAGCTTGGAACTCACTTTGTAGACCAGGTTGGCCTTGTACTCACAAAGATCCACCTGCCTCTGCCTCTGCCTCTGCCTCTGCCTCCTGAGTGCTAGGAATGAAGGCGTGTACCACCATGACCAGTGAGTTCTGAGTTCCCCTGTGTGGACAGAAATGTCAGCTCTATTATAGTGTGTGTCATCTGACTTTAATAAAGATTTAATGACTGTGCATCATGGTGATATTTTATCTCCATAAATCTATTAATGTTGGGCCCCTCTTGGTTGGGAAAGATAATGTACAATGGTAATAATTAACTTGGGGCTGGGTGTGGTGGTGCACCCCTTAAATCCCAGCACTTGGGAGGCAGAGGCAAGCAGATCTCTGTAGGAATTTACTGTCGTCTGAACAGTCCTTTATACACGTGTGGCCGACATCCACATGCTATTTGTTGTTCTTCTCTCCTTGGCTTAGCTCCAAGACTGTCCCCTGCCTGCAGGCTGACAGTCTCTAGGCTTAGCTCTGGCAAGGAGAGGGGAGGGACCACCAGGGATTTTACCCAAGGAAACAGACAAGTAAAGTAGAAAGATATACAGACAGACAGACACGGACTCAGAGAAAGCCCGAGGGAACAGACTCAACTTTAATGTTGGAACTCAAGGAAGGCTTTTATACTAACTCAGGCATGGGCTGGGACAGTACACAAAATTGGGAGCTGGGGCAGGTAATTGGGACAAGGGAACCTCAGGATAAAATCAGGATTGAAGTTCTTTCCTGAGACATCAAAGGACAGTCCAGACTTTCACAGGTCTGTGAAAAACAGCAGGGGTCAAGGCTGTCAGGTAATTGCTTCTAAGTGCTTTTGTCAAAAGAATACCCACAGATCTCTGTGAGTTCAAGTCAGCCTGGTCTATGGAGTGAGTTCCAGGCCAGCTGGGACAACAGGGAGACCCTATCTCAAAAAGACCAAAATAATAATAATAATAATAATAATAATAATAATAAACTTGGACTCTGAATGTTATGAATTTAGCTGCAATAGCCTAGCAGTTGTTCTTTTTTTTTTTTTTTTTTTTGTTCACTACTGAAATAATTCAGACACGGTAATGAAATTGGTCCCTAAAGTGGGAAAGTGGTAGATACTGTGGGAGTGGAAGTCATGATGGGAAACAGAGGTCTGGGCAAGGGGACGGCATCGGGCACTTATCCCCTCACACCTTCATCTGCAATTCTGGTCATTTCACACCCCATAGGCCTGTTTGATCCCAAGAATAAAAAGAAGAAACCACTCCCATGAACACTTATTCTTTGTTGCTGAATTCTGGATTTCGTTCTCTCGGCTAGGAGCTAGAGGGAAGGTTTCCCAGTGATGTACCTCTGTTTCCCAACACGACTTCCACTCCCACAGTATCTACCACTTTTCCACTTTAGGGACCAATTTCATTACCGTCTCTGAATTATTTCAGTAGTGAAAAAAAAGAACTGCATTCCCCATTTGGCAGACTGAGGCTGGAGGATCACCGAAGATTCAAGGACAGCCTGGGCTACATAGTGAGTTCCAGGCCAGTCTGGGCTAAGAGCAAGACCCTGTCTTAAAAATAAAAACAAATCACTCGCCATGGTGACACAGACCTTTGATCCCAGCACTTGGGAGGCAGAGGGATTTGGATTTCTGTGAGTTCAAGGATAGCCTCATGTAGATAGGGAGCTCCAGGCCAGCTGGGGGACTACACCAGGGAGACCCTATCTCAAAAACAAAACAAAGAAACAAATAAACCACATGTATTTGAGAATTAACTTGAATTAGAATGTGTTTTGTTTGTTTTACTTCGAACCAGGATCTTCCCATATAGCCCACACTAGCTTCAAACTTCTACCTCCCCTTCAAGTGTTGGGATTATAGACATGCTTTATCATACCTGGCTTAGAATGCTCTTTGTTCATTGATTTGTTTTTATTTTTTATTTATTTATTTATTTATTTATTTATTTATTTATTTGTGCACCATCAAATACATTTGTAAACATTGCATTTACAATTGAATAGTTTATGACAATTGTCCAGGCAACCAGGGGTCTCCAGCTTTCACAAGTTTACATCCTTGGCGCTAAGAATTACCTACCATACCTAAATCTTAGCAAGGGTTTGTTGAAGGCACCATGTCTTATCAGTCTTCAAGGAGAAGAGCCAAAATGTGGTGGTCATACCCGGAATCCCAGTACTTAAGAAACTAAGGTATGAGGATTGGCCTGAGTTTGAGACAATCTTTGACTATATAGTGAGTTCCAGGCCAGTCTATCCTACAATGAGAAACTCTGTCTCAATAAAAAAGAAAACAAAAAAGGGGAAAAATAGGGTTAGGAGTAGAGGAGAAAGAAGGGAATAATGGAAGATGAGAAGAAAGGAAGGGAAGAAGGAGCAGAGGGACAGAGAGAAGCAGGGGACTAAGAAAATAACCCTTACATCTAAACACAGATCTGCCATGTGATCTAGCTACCCATTTCTGAGTATATTTCATCAAATGAAGTCAGCCTATGAAGATACCTGAATGTCCATGCTTATTGAAAAACATTATTAAACCCTAATATGTGGAGTCAACCTAGATGCCATCAGTGGATGAAAGATAAAGAAAATGTGGACTATGTACTGTCTTAGTTCCCTGTCACTGCGATAAGCACTATGACCAGAAACAACTTGAGAAGAAAGGATTTACTTCAGATGAAGGCATCCATCGCTGAGGGAAGTCAGGGCCAAAACTCAAGGCACAAACCTGAGGGCAGAGCTGAAGCACAGATCACGGAGGATCGCTGCTTGCTGTCTTGCTTTTCTGGCCTGTGCTCAGTCTGCTTCCTTATACATCCCAGGACCACCTGCCGAGGGCTGGCTCATAGACATACATGCCCACAGGCTACTTCCATAGAGGAAATTCCCCAATTGTGGTGAAGCCAGTCAACACAGACACACACACAGACACACAGACACACACACCACACACACACAGACACACACACAGACACACACACCACACACACACACAGACACACACACATGCATACAACATACACACAACACATACACATGCGCGCGCACGCACACACACACACAGTCACACAGACAGACACACACGCATACAACACACACACACACACGCATACAACACACACACACACACACACACGCATACCATCTTCCAGCCCCCATGGACACCAGACATGCATGTGGTACACACATATACAGAGAGAGAAAACATTAACACATATAAAATAAATTTTTTTTTTGTCTTTTTGAGATAGGGTCTCCCTGTAGCCCCAGCTGTCCTGGAACTCACTCTGTAGACCAGGCTGTCCTTGAACTCACAAAGATCCGCCTGCCTCTGCCTCCCGAGTGATAGGATTAAAGGCATGTGCCACCAAGCCCGGCTAAAATAAATAAAATTTTAAAAAGAAGAATGAAACTGTCAGTGCAGCAGAATTGATGGAACAGGAGGGCATGAAGGGAGATGAGCCAGGCATAGAAAGACAAGTGCCACCTGTTCCTTCTTATGTGGAATCTGAACTGCAGACCCTAGTGTAGGAGGGGGGTTTCTAGAGGCTGGGAAGGGTGGCAGGGAAGGGTAGATGAAGGGAAGCTGGATAGTATCAGGGTGTGTATTACTAGGGTTTTAGGGCAAAACCTCTGGCTCCAGGAGTCCCAGTAGACCAGGTTCGGCCATCCACTCCAATGTACCAATTAAAGAAACCAGTAGTAGAGAAAGGCAGAGAAAGCAGATTTAATCAGCAGGGCTATGTCAGGAAGAACAGATCCGGGCTTCAGTGGCCCTAAGCCTGTCTTCGAAGTCCTGACCTGAGCTTCAGGTTTGCATAAGTTTTGCTTCTTCGTGGGGATCAATCCAGGATTTCATGCATACCAGGCAAGGGCTCTGTCTCTGAGATAACCTCCGGCCCAGCCGTGGATTTAGCTAGAGGAAGAAGTGAGGTCTGCAGAATTCAGCAATCTTGGTTACTCTGTGGTCTGCTTGATAATTGTGTCAGCTCTTGTTCTTCAAGATGGCTCCAGTAAGTCGTATTGCTGAGTGGACAAGCTGATCCCCTGAGGCCACGGCTCCTGGTTGGGGTGGTCTCACTGTATGGGCTGGTCTGCAAGATTCTTCCTGAACTCCAAGGTGGCTGCAGGTTTAGGACAATGACTGTAACTCTCAAGTGCCTTTTGGGCTCTGGAATAGGACATAGTAAAAGCCGATGTGAGACACCTCGGTTGCTCTTTTTTGTGTCTTCAGCCTTGCTATGCATCATGCGGTTTTGGACATTCGTTGAGTGGTTAACACACCCATGTGCAGAGTTGGGCAAGAGTGTGGCCCAAAGAGAGAGCTTCGGAATGAAGACAGAGGTGCTGGCCTCGCCGGGCTGTGGTTACCATGTGGACCCAGGTGAGGAGCCAGTGCTTTCTACCCAAGCAGTTTCTAGATGCCCGTTTCAATGCTGTGTGTATGTGCTCAGCCCATACACTAAACCCAACATGTTTGACTTGGACAAACTAATCAAAAATTTAGCTTAATTTAAAAAGATACTTCTCTTATAAAGGGAACTTCGTGGCCCCCAGATATGAGTTTTCCTTTTCAGCCTGGCCCACAGCACCACTGTTGCCGTGACAAACACCATGACCAAAGCAACTGGGGGAAGAAATGGTCTACTCCGCTTAGAACTCCCGGGTCACAAGCAATCATTGAGGAAAGTCAGGGCAGAAACTCAAAGAACCCAGAGGCAGGAACTGAAGCTGAGCTGACAGAGGACTGTACACGGTTCAGAGGACTGTACACCGTTTAGGCCCACTTGTCTAGGGATGGCACCTCCCACAGTGAGCTAGGCTTCCTGCATCAATTACCAACCAAGAAGCTGCCTCACAGACATGCCCATAGGCCAGTTTGATGGAGGAAGTTCCTCAACTGGGTCTCCCTCTTGATAGAATAAATACCTGACTAGCAGAGGAGTCATGAGCTTCATTAAGGAGGTCATAGAGTCCTAAAGCCCTTGAAATGGCTAACTGGACCTAATTTGGCAGTCTGGCCTTGCCAAAGCCTTATCAACAGGTCACTCCCAGGACTGAGGCAGTCTGTTTATGGAGCCACCTGTCTCACAGCCTTGAGATACTGCCCTGCTCAGCTAAGAAATCAAAAGAAAGCTTTCAAGTTATCCAAGGACACCAGGCCTTGGCATCTGATGCATTCCAGCTGGGCTCAGGGAGCAAAATCTTCAGGTGGCAGACACTCCTTTCATGCACAATAGAGTGTCTGTCCTATGCCACTGTATACTCATTCTGATAAAGTTCACATTCTTTGCAGATGCGGGTCTAGCTCTGGTTCTTATTTCTTAACTTTAAAGTCCTTCCTTCTCCCTCTCCAAAAATCTAACAAGTCTGGGGACTTGAGTTTCTGTCAAGTTGACACAAACTAACCAACCAACACACCCAGGAAGGTGATCCAGTAGCTGTTGGGAAGAATTAATGGGAAGCTGATTTCAGACAAGCCTGCATCAGCCCCTGTACCATGGGCTATCCAGGAAGGGCCATATCATGTGCCAAGAAGGTCCATGGAGCTGAGCTACAGGAGTCTAGCGTAAGAGGCAGGTGAGAGCTTGGACGCTGGCTCACTCCAGTTTCCCCCCAGCACCCCTTTGTAGCTGCAAATCTGGCCAGAGATGTAATCAGTCATGTCAATGTAATTAACCTCCACACCCCCTGTATATTGGAGTTCAAAGAATTTTTAGGTTGGTGGGTAGGCCTGGGGCGGTGCTTGGAGCTGGGGTGTGCACTCCACGCCCCTCCACCATAGCTTGCCTGGGGTTCTCTCCATCTGGCTACTCCTGATTCTATCAAAAGCAATGGATATATTATACAGGTCAATATGTTACTGGAATTTTTGTTTCTTTTCATGGTTTCCAGATGATACAGGGGAAATTGGGGGCCCCTGTTGCTCTGAATAAAGAGTTTCAGAATGGGCTTAAACAGAGGTTCAAGGACAATTTTAATCAGAGTTCGAACACAAAGACTTCCAGAGCAGGCAAGATGCAAATCTCAGCAGCTGCCCCGAGGAGAACGGGAAGACAAAAGTCATGCCATTTAAGCTGCCATGGAGGTCAGACATTCAGCAGACTAAAAGTGGGGGGAGCTTTAGAGAAAGAATAGGAACCCCAAAATGCTCGGGAAGCTTAAAGTGTTAGGGAACAAATTTTCAGATTTCAGGAAGACAGTGGGCAGTGAGTCCTGTATTAAACACTCATGTGGGGTCTGTGCAGCATGCCCAAATGAAACCTAGGATTGTATTAACTGTGAAACATACAAATATTCATATCGTTAGAGATAGAGAATAAAGGGCTGAAAAGATAGCACAGATGAGACTGTGCTTGTCCCAGAAGCATGAGGACCTGAGGTTTGGTCCCTACCATTCACATAAGAAGATCTAGGCATGCTTTCACACACTTCAGCTAGCCTCTCCTCACTGGCAAGCCTCAGGTCCCGGGGGAGACCTTGTCTCAAAACAAAAACAAACAAACAAACAAACAAAAAACAACAAAGTGGACAACTCCTGAGGAATGACACTTGCGGTTGACCTGTGGTTTCTATACACACACACACACACACACACACACACACACGAATATAATGGACCAGGCTTAGCTGTGAACGACTCTGCTTCAAGTTCAGGGACATCTGGTCAGAGAGTGGTCTGAATTTTAGAACTGCCAAGAAGGCTGTGGACCTCTGTGGAGAGAGTTCTTCTTTTTTTTTTTTTTTTTTT
>VZQC01013662.1:364714-423066 GCA_009823505.1 Rhizomys pruinosus | reverse complement strand
GGCGGAGAGATGGCCTAGCGGTAAGAGCGCCGACGCTCTTACAGAGGACCCTGGGTTCGATCCCCAGCACCCCACATGGCGGTCTGAGAACCGTCTGAAACTCCAATTCCGGCGAACTTCCCAGTTCCAGGGAATCGAGCCCTCTCTGATTCCGCATGGGCACTTCACAACGGTCACAAACCCTGCATGCAGACAGTACACTTCATAACATATACAGAAATAAAAAAATTAATAAAAAAACAATTGTTAAAATAAAAAAAAACAAAAAAAAAAAAAAAAAAAGAATACAGTCCGAAAACAACTTCAAATAACTAAAACAATCAAAGAAAACAGAAGAAAGGGAGCAACCACCCCCAGGCACCTAGAAAGAAGAAATTCAATAAAAACATACATGCAGAAGTAGAAACCTAAACCAAAACTGCAAATGATAATAAGGCAAAAGGAAGAAAACAAACCACCAAACTATCAGTCATAACCTTAAAAATAATGACTAATTCCCCAATCAAAAGACAAGAATAGGGAACTTGAAGTAGGGAACAGAATCCATCAATATGCGTGTCTACAAGAAACATATCTTACCATTCAAAGGACAGGCACCACCTTAAAGTGAAGGGACTGGAAAAAAAATATTCCAGCAAATGGACCAAAAAGAAAGCAGTGTTGCTATTTTAATATCGGACAAATAGACTTCAAGTAAAAAGAATCAGAAGACGGACAACAGGAAGGCCAATTTACATTTTCATCAAAGGAACAATTCACCAAGAATGATTTCACAATATGAATATATATCCCCAAATTTGGTGCCACCAAACTTTATAAAGAAATTCTCCAGGACCACAAGTACACATAACCCCAGTAATACTCAAGTGGAGGATTTCACTACCCCACGAGTCCTTTGGACTAGTCAACAGGACAAAAGAATAAACAGAGAGACATCTGAAACTGAACGATATGGTACACCAAATGGACCTCACTAGACCCTTCTTAGCCGAAACTGTTCCACCCTATTAACTAAGAGATATCACTTTCTACTCGCACCCCATGGGAACATGTCTCCAAAATCGCACCAACATATTGGGACAACAGAAGAAACCTCCACAATACAAAAAGATTGAAATAATCTTCATGCATTTTGTCGACCACAGTGCATATAAAGCTCAAATCAACACCAGACAACCCTCCTGCCCACAAGAAACACATGGATGACTTAAACACACACTCTGCATAATGAATGGGTCAAGGAAGAGATAAAGAAAGAAATAAAAACATCTGGAAACGAATGACAATGACAATACACACACAACACAAACCTATGGGATCCCTTAAAAGCAGGTCCTAAGAGGGAAGTTTATAGCCTGGGTTTCTACATTAGAAAAACACGAAAGAGCACAATGACCTGATCTAACACGTACCTAAAAGCACTTGAGAGGCCACAACAGATGAACCCTAAAGCCACAGTCAGGAAAAATAACAAAAATCAGAGCATAAAATCAATGAAATAAACAAACAAAGAACAATCACTAAAAAAATCAATGAAGCCAAAAGTTGGTTCTTTTGAAAGAATAAAAACAAGATAGACAGACTCTAGCCCAGTTAACAAAAAGAAAGAAGAACAAATCCAAATCAATACAATCCGATGAGATAAAAGGGAAATATCACAACAGACAAGGAAAGATCCAGAAAATCATATGGAAATTACAGAACTATATTCTACCAAGTTTGAAAAACCTAGAAGAAATGTATTGAATATCTGAAATCCTGTGAATCACCAAAGCTCGAGCCAAGAAGAGATCAGCTAGTGCATTAAAACAGACCAACAACACGTCGAAGGATAATAGAGAACGTAGTAGAAGCCTCCACTAAAAAAAGCCCAGCCCAGGATCGTTTCACAGCAAATTCTATAAAACATTTCAAAAAGACTTACAACCGTTACTACTCAACTTTTGTTTAGAAGGATACAATCAGAGGGAATTCTCCCAAACACATCTATGAAAAGCCAGATTCATCTATTACCAAAACCAGGCAAATAAAACTAAAAAGGAGAAGTATATGACCATTCCCTCATGAACGCAGATGCCAAAATTCTAAAACTGATACTGGCAAATCGACATACAGACCACATCAAGAGAGATATCCATCATGAACCAAGTTGGATTCATTACCAGAGAGCAGGGATGTTTCAACATACGAAATCAATCAACATCATTCCAAACATAAAGGAATCAAAGACAAAAAAACCAACACCATCATCTCAATTGCTGTGAAAAAGCCTTTGACAAAATTCCAGCATTCCCTCATTGCTAAAGTCCTAGAAGGAATTGATGAGGATCATTCCTCAATGTAATCAAAGCCATATACAGGAAACCACAGCCAATACATCCATAAATGGGAAGAAAAAAAAAAAACAAAACATTCCTTTAAAGGTAGAACTCCAAGGCTGCCCCTGTCACCACTCCTCTTCAATTATAGTGCTTGAAACACTTGCTCAGAGCCAATAAGGCAAGAAAAGAATTAAAAGGACGTAACTAATTGGAAAAGGAAGTCAAACTATCCCTATAAAAATCATTAAAGAATATAAATTTATAAGGGCTGCAAAACTCCACCAGAACACTCCTAGAAACGATTAACAGTTCAGCAAATGGCAGGATACAAAACTTAAAAAAAAAACTAAAAAAACTGGCCTTTTCTTTACACCAACAAATAGCAACTGGAGAAAGAATTCACAAGAGACCTGTCCCCTCAACAATAGCCTCAAAAACCAATAAAATACCTAGGAACAACCTAACAAATGACACCAAAAGATCTCTACAACAAAAAATTTAAACTTTAAAGAAAAAAAGTGTAAGAAGTACACAGAAGATGGAAAAAACCTCCCTGCTCATGGATTGGGAAATAACATTGTAAAAATGTCCATTTTACTGTAAACTCTTGTATAGATTTAACGCAATCCCAATCAAAATCCCCAAAGTTCTTCACAGCTGGAAACAAACGTTCCTTAAATTCATTTGGAAAAACAAAAGACCCTGAATAGCCAAAACCAAACCGAGTGAAAAGAGCTCACAGGGTTACTTCTATACCGGACTTCAAATAAAATACTACAGGGCTATAGTCATAAAAAACAGCCTGGTTATCTCGGCACAAAAACAGGACCTGTTGACCAATGGAACAAAACTGAAGATCCAAATCTGAGCACATACAATTTCAGCCATCTTATTTGACAAGGGGCTATGAGCCACACTGGATGAAAAGAACGCATCTTCAGCAAGTTTGTTTGGCAAAACTGGATCACCACTTGTAGAAGAATGAAATTAAACCCCTACCTCTCGCCCCTACAAAAGTGAACTCCAGATGGATAAAGACTCAAATGTGAAACCCCAAACTCTGAAGGTTATAGAAGAAAAGTTGGCAGCATGACTACAAGATATAGGCGTAGGGAAAAGACTTCCTAAATCAGACAGCAGCTGTGCAAGAATTAAGCGCGACAATTGACAAATGGGGACTCATTAAACTCAAAAGCTTCTGTACATCCAAAAGAAACAATCAAGGAAGTGAAGAGAAATCCCACAGAGTGGGAGGAAACCTTCATGCAGATACATCTGACAAAGCATTGATTTCCAGTATATAAACTACTCAAAAAACCAAAGAAAAAAGAAACAAATACCCACCCAAAGAATTGAACAAAGAGCTGGACAGAGACTTCACAAGTGAGGAATTGAGATGTCTGAGAAACACCTCAGAAGTGTTCAACATCACTAATCATTAGATACAATATAAGGAAAGCAAATCAAAACACACTTTAAAATATCATCTTACTCCAATAAGACTGGCTAGGTCAAGAAAACAAATGAACCCAAGTGCTGGAGGTTGTGGGGAAGGGGAAACACTCATCCCATGCTGGTCGGAATGTAAACTCGTACAGCCACTATGGAAAGCAGTGTGGAGAAACCATTGGAAAACTTGGAATGAACTGTGCCACCCAACCCAGCCATAACACTCCTGGGGATGTACCCTCAAGACTCACGCCACCACAGAAGATACATGTATGGCCATGTTTATTTAAGCTCTCTTCAAATAGCAAGGAGTGGAACCAACCTAAATGCCCCTCAACTGACGATGGATAGAGAAAAGGTTGGTACATCTAACACATGGAGTTCTATGCAGCAGTAAAGAAAACAACATCACGAGCTTTGCAGGAAAATGCTGGAGCTAGAGGACCCATGCTGAGTGCAGCTAAACACACAAATCCCAGAAAAAACAAACGAGTAATGTGTGTCCCTCATCTGTGGATGCTAGTGCCAATTTACCTAGTGTAGTATTTCCTGTGAAGGCCCCTGAGCTCTTTTGTCCAAAGAGTGGGGTATGATATTGGAAACAACAACAACAAACAGAAAGGACTGCATCAAAGAACTGACTGAAACAGTGAACTCTGCTCAAAAAGAGTCAACCCTTCCCCATGGAGAATATTGAGAAAGACTGAGAAAGAGATGAAAAGCATGTTTGGCAGAATGCATGAGCTCCTTGCGGGGTGGGGGAATGGCGGGAACACGGGTCTGATTTGTTAAAAAATAATAAATAAATTATGTAAAAAAAAAAGAAATTACAGAGGTACGTTCTGAGTTCATCTAGGTTCACCCAAAATCTTATAATCAATCAATCAATCCTATGTAACTTTGTTACTATTTTATTTCTTTTATTTGAAGCATTAAAAAAAAAAAAAAAGGCAAAACAGGGTGGTGCACGGCCTTTAATCCTAGCACTCGGGAGGCAGAGGCAGGCAGATCATGGTGGACTCGAGGGCTAGCCTGGTCTACAGAGTGAGTTCCAGGACAGCTGGGACTACAGGGAGACCCTGTCTCGAAAAGACCAAAAATAAATAAATAAATAAAAAATAAAATAAAATAAAATAAAGCATTTAAAATCAACCCTCTTAGAATGATTCACACATACCCTACAAAATTATTCATTATGGATACCATCTTAGGTTCCCAGGGTTTACTCATTTTAGTTACATAAAATGTATAACTTGTAGCTTTTTATCCATAATTTCTCATTTCCTGCTTCAACTGTATAAAGCCATCCCCATAGAGCCTTGCTTTATGCATGCTTTATTGTAAGAACACCAAATCCTATTCAGTACATTGTTACTTTGTTAGCATCAAATTCATAGCTAAGAGCTTATGCGTTATGCTTTGAACAAAGCTCACAAAACAATGTGTTTTCTACTTGAAGCATGTCATAGCCTTCTTGTGCCCCGGAACTCTAAGCAACACTTCAACTCTATGCTTTGGGAGCGTCTATCCCAGGCTTTAATGCTCATGATTCTACTCCTATTTTTTTTTTTAACACTCCTTACATATACCAAATTTTACAAAGTCTGAAATCAAACTATAAGTTAATTGCAAAACATATTTAGGGATTCACCCTTTAACCATAAGCTCGTATTCCAGTAAAAAAATATAACTTTACATTCCTAAATTTCATAGCAAGTTGATGTATATTTTAATGTATTTAAAAAAGATTTGCTCTTTCTCATAAATCTTAGAACTGACAAAAACAGAGACATATACTTCAAGCTATATCTATAGCCATAACAGTCAATGTGATATTATCTTTGCTGACCAGATACCCACTTTGACTTACATACAAGGATTTGGTGTTAGGGAAACCACAAATGAGGCAAAACATACGTCATTTGTTTTTCTGAGACTGTGTTAACTCTTACTATAATAACAACTTCCAGCTCCATCCATCTGCCTACAAATTTCATGAAGTCGTACTTCTTTTTTTTAATTAATTATTTATGTGTATGAGTGTACTGTCTGCATGTAGGTTGGTGCACCTGTGTCATGCAATGCCTTGGAGGTCAGAAGAGGGCGTTGGATTCCCCTGGAACTGGAGTTAAAGAGAGTTCTTAGCTGCCATATGGGTGCTGGGAATCAAACCCGGGTCCTCTGCAAGAGCAGTCAGTGCTCTTAAACACTGAGCCATCTCTCCAGCCCCAAGTCATACTTCTTCACAACTGCATAGAACTCTATTGTATACATGTACCACATCTTCATTATCCACTTGTCAATTAAGGGACACCTGGCCTGCTTCCAGCTCTTTGCTATTGTGAAAAGAACAATAATAAACATGGTTTTGCACATATCTCTCTTATATGATGAATCCTTTGGGTATATACCTAGGAGTAGTATAATTGGATCAAATGGTAGGGTAATTTTTAGTCTTTTAAGAGTTCCCCACACTGCTTTCCATAGGGGTTGGACAAGTTTGCAATCCCATCAGCAGTGAATGAGTGTTTCCCTTTCTCTACACCCTCTCCAGCATTTGGTATGTGTGTGTTTTTTTTTTCTTGATCATAGCCAATCTTACCGATGTAAGATGAAATCTTAAAGTGGTTTTGATTTGCATTTCCTTAATTACTAATGATGTTGAACACTTTGTTTCTTAGTCATTTTTACTTCTCTTGAGAAGACTCTGTTCGGATCTTTAGCCCATCTTTTTTAAAATTTTTTTTTCATTTATTGTGTGTATGAATGTACTTTCTGCATGTAGGTTTGTGCACCCGTGTTGTGCAATGCCACGGAAGTCAGAAGAGGATGACAGATTCCCCTGGAACTGGAATTAAAGACGGTTCTCAGCCACCATGTGGGTGCTGGGGATCCAACCCGGGTCCTCTGAAAGAGCAGTCAGTGCTCTTAACTGCTAGGCCATCTCTCCAGCCCTTTAGCCCATCTTTTAATTGGGTCATTTGTTTCCTTGGTCCTTTGTTTTTTGAGTAANGGCGGAGAGATGGCCTAGCGGTAAGAGCGCCGACCTCTTACAGAGGACCCGGGTCTCGATCCCCAGCACCCCACATGGCGGCTGAGAACCGTCTGAAACTCCAATTCCCGCGAACTTCCCAGTTCCAGGGGATCGAGGCCCTCTTCTGTCCTCCAAAAGACATGGGTGCACTTACACAACATGGGTGCACAAACCTGATGCAGACAGTACCTTCATCCATATACAGAAATTAAATAAAATTAATAAATAACAATAAAAATTAAAAAAAAACAAAAAAAAAAAAAAAAAAAGAATTACATGTCCGAAAACCAACCCTTCAGAGATACTTGAAACAATTCAAATGAAAACAGAAGAAGGGAGCAACCAACCCCCAGGCACCTAGCAAGAAGAAATCAATAAAAACATAATGGCAGGAAGTTAGAAAACTAAACCAAAACTGCAAATGGATAATAAGGCAAAAGGAAGCAAAAAACAAAACCCCCCCACCAAAACTATCAGTCATAACCTTAAATATTAATGACTAAATTCCCCAATCAAAAGACAAAGAATGGGAGACCTTGAAGTAGGGAACAGAATCCATCAATATGTGTCTACAAGAACCCATATCTTACATTCAAGGACAGGCCCACCTTAAAGTGAAGGGCTGGAAAAAAAATATTCCACGCAAATGGTACCAAAAAAGAAGAGGTGTTGCTATTTTAATATCGGACAAAATAACTTCAAAGTAAAAGAAATCCGAAGAGACCACGGAAGGCCAATTTTACATTTTCATCAAAGGAACAATTCCCAAGAAGATTTCACAATTAGAATATATATGCCCCAAATTTTGGTGCCACCAAACTTTATAAAGAAATTCTCCAGGACCACAAGAAACAGATTAACCCCAGTACATACTCAGAGTGGGGATTTCACTACCCCACTGAGTCCTTTGGCTACGTCAACAGGACAAAGAATAAACAGAGAGGTACATCTGAACTGAACGATATGGTACACCAAATGGACCTCCTAGACCTCTATCCTGAAACTTCCATATTAATAAAGAGAATCCACTTTCTACTCCGCCACCCCATGGAACAGTCTCCAAAATCGACCACATATTGGGACACAGAAGAAACCTCCACAAATACAAAAAGATTGAAATAACTTCATGCATTTTGTCGGACCACAGTGTAATAAAGCTCAAAATCAACACCAGGACAAGCCTCCTGCCCACAAGAAACACATGGAGACTTAAACAACACTCTCGCATAATGAATGGGTCAAGGAAGAGATAAAGAAAGAAATAAAAACATTCTGACGAATGACAATGACAATACCACACAACAAAAAACCTATGGGATCCCTTAAAAGCCAGCTCCTAAGAGGGAAGTTTATAGCCCTGGGTTGTCTACATTAGAAAAACCGAAAGAGCACAAGTTGCCTGATCTAACACTGTACCTAAAAGCACTTGAGAGGCCACAACAGATGAACCCTAAATGCCACAGTCAGGAAGAAATACAAAAATCAGAGCAGAAATTCAATGAAAAAAAACAAAGAACAACACTACAAAAAATCACTGAAGCCAAAGTTGGTTCTTTTGAAAGAATAAACAAGAAACAAGATAGACAGACTCTAGCCCAGTTAACAAAAAAGAAAGAAGGAACAAATCAAATCAATACAATCCGTGAGTAAAAGGGGAAATATCACAACAGACAAGAAGATCCAGAAAATCATCATGGGAATATTACCAGAACCTATATTCTACCAAGTTTGAAAACCTAGAAGAACTGGTTTGAATATCTGAAATCCTTGAATCACCAAAGCTCGGCCAAGAAGAGATCAGCCATAAGGCTTAAAAACAGACCAACAACACGTCGAAGGACTAATAGAGAACGTAGTCAGAAACCTCCACTAAAAAAAGCCCAGGGCCAGATCGTTTCACAGCATAATTCTATAAAACATTTCAAAAGACTTACAACCGTTACTACTCAAGTTGTTTTTGTTTAGAAGGATACAATCAATCAGAGGGAATTCTCCCAAACACATTCTATGAAAAGCCAGATTCATCCTATTACCAAAACCAGGCAAATAAAACTAAAAAGGAGGAATTATTGACCATTCTCCTCATGAAACGCAGATGCCAACATTCTAAACCTGATACTGGCAAATCACATACAGATCCACATCAAGAAGATTATCCCATCATGACCAAGTTGGATCTCATACCAGAGATGCATGGATGTTTCAACATACGAAATCATCAACATCATTCCAACCATAAAGGAATCAAAGACAAAAAAAACCCACACCATCATCTCAATTGCTGTGAAAAAGCCTTTGACAAAATCCAGCATTCCCGTCATGCTAAAGTCCTAGAAGGATTGGATGGAGGATCATTCCTCAATTTAATCAAAGCCATATACAGGAAAACCCAATATCATCCTAAATGAAAAAAAAAAAAAAAAAAAAAAAAAACATTCCCTTTAAAGGTAGAACTCTGCAAGGCTGCCCCCTGTCACCACTCCTCTTCAATTATAGTGCTTGAAACACTGCTCAGGAGCATAAGGCAAGAAAAGTAATTAAAAGGAGTACTAATTGGAAAAGCGGAAGTCAAACTATCCCTATTCACTGCTGATATGATTGTTTACTTAAGGGCTGCTACAAACTCCACCAGAACCACTCCTAGAAACGATTAACAGGTTCAGCAAAGTGGCGGGATACAAACTTAACCTTAAAAAATCACTGGCCTTTTCTTTACACCAACAAACTAGCAACACTGGAGAAAGAATTCCAACGAGACCTTCCCCTCACAATAGCCTCACAAAACAATAAAATACCTAGGGAACAACCTAACAAATGACACCAAAAGATCTCTACAACAAAAATTTAAAACCTTTAAAGAAAAAAAATTGAAGAAAGACATCAGAAGATGGAAAAACCTCCCCTGCTCGTGGATTGGCGAAATTGACATTTTAAAAATGTCCATTTTACTTAAACTCTTGTATAGATTTAACGCAATCCCAATCAAAATCCCAAGAGTTCTTCACAGCTGGAAAACAAAACGGTCTTAAATTCATTTGGAAAAACAAAAGACCCTGGAATAGCCAAAACAACCTGAGTGAAAGAGCTACACAGGGGGAACTCTATACCGGACTTCAAAAAAACATACTACAGGGCTATATCATAAAAAACAGCTGGTTACTGGCACAACAAAAGGACCTGTTGACCAATGGAACAAAACTGAAGATCCAAATCTGAGCACATTACAATTTCAGCATCTGCTATTGACCAATGGGGCTATGACGCCACACTGGATGAAAAGAACGCATCTTCAGGCAAAGTTGTGTTTGGCAAAACTGGATCACCACTTGTAGAAAAGAATGAAATTAAACCCCTTACCTCTCGCCCCTACAAAAGTGAACTCCAGATGGAGTAAAGACTCAAATGTGAAAACCCCAAACTCTAAGGTTATAGAAGAACAAGTTGGCAGCCATGACTACAAGATATAGGCGTAGGGAAAAGGACTTCCTAAATCAGACAGCAGCTGTGCCAAGAATTAAGCGTCGACAATTGACAAATGGGGACGTCATTAAAACTCAAAAGCTTCTGTACATCCAAAAGAAACAATCAAGGAAGTGAAGAGAACATCCCACAGAGTGGGAGGAAACTTCATTGCAGATACATCTGACAAAGCATTGATTTCCAGCCTATATAAATACTCAAAAAACCAAAGAAAAAAGACAACAAATGACCCACCCAAAACATTGAACAAAGAGCTGGACAGAGACTCACAAGTGAGGAATCTCGAGATGTCTGAGAAACACCTCAGAAGTGTTCAACATCACTAATCATTAAGGAACATCACTAATCACTAAGGAAACGCAAATCAAAAACACTTTAAAATATCATCTTACTCCAATAAGACTGGCTAGGTCAAGAAAACAAATGAACCCAAGTGCTGGAGGTTGTGGGGAACGGGGAAAACTCATCCCATTGCTGGTCGGAATGTAAACTCGTACAGCCACTATGGAAAGCGTGTGGAGAACACCATTGAAAGACTTGGAATGACTTGCCACCCAACCCAGCCATAACACTCCGGGATGTACCCTCAAGACTCACGCCACCACAAAGATACAGTATGGCCATGTTTTATTGTAGCTCTCTTCAAATAGCAAGGAGTGGAACCAACCTAAATGCCCCTCAACTGACGAGTGGATAGAGAAAAGGTGGTACATCTAAACACACTGGAGGTTCTATGCAGCAGTAAAGAAAGACAACATTTCCGAGCTTTGCAGGAAAATTGGCTGAGCTAGAGGACCGCATGCTGAGTGCGCTATACACACACAATCCAGAAAAAACAAACGACGAATGGTGTGTCCCTCATCTGTGGATGCTAGTGCCAATTTACCTAGTCGTAAGTATTTCCTGTGCAAGGCCCCTTGAGCTCTTTTGTCCAAGTAGTTGGGTGTGATGTATATTGGAAACAAAACAACAACAAACAGAACGGACTGATCAAAGAAATTCCTGACTGAACAGTGAACTGCTGCTCAAAAAGAGTCACCTTCCCCATGGAGAATATTGAGAAAGATGAGAAAGAGATGAAAAGCATGTTTGGCAGAATGCATGAGCTCCTTTCGCGGGGTGGGGGAATGTGCGGGAACACGGGTCTCGATTTGTTAAAAAATAATTAAATAAATTATGTAAAAAAAAAAGAAATTACAGAGGTACGTTCTGAGTTCTCTGGTCACCCAAATCTTACTCAATCAATCAATCAATCCCTTGTAGAACTTTGTATACTATTTTATTTCTTTTTTTGAACGCATTAAAAAAAAAAAAAGGCAAAACAGGGTGGTGCACGCCTTTAATCCTAGCACTCGGGAGGCAGAGGGCAGGCAGATCTGGTGCGTCGAGGGCTAGCCTGGTCTACAGAGTGAGTTCCAGGACAAGGCTGGGACTACAGGGAGACCCCTGGCTCGAAATAGGACCAAAATAAATAAAACAGAAAAAATAAAATAAAATAAAATAAAGCATTTAAAATCAACCCTCTTAGAATGATTCACACATACCCTACAAAATTATTCATTATGGATACCATCTTAGGTTCCCAGGGTTTACTCATTTTAGTTACATAAAATGTATAACTTGTAGCTTTTTATCCATAATTTCTCCTTTCCTGCTTCAACTGTCTAAAGCCATCCCCATAGAGCCTTGCTTTAGGCATGCTTTATTGTAAGACACCAAATTTCCTATTCAGTCCCTTGTTACTTTGTAGCCATCAAATCATAGCTAAGAGCTTGTATTTATGCTTTGAACAAAGCTCACAAAACAATGTGTTTTCTACTTAAAACATGTCACAGCCTTCTTGCACCCCAGAACTCTAAGCAACACTTCAACTCTATGCTTTGGAGGCGTCCTATCCCAGGCTTTAATGCGCATGATTCGACTCCTAGTTTTTTTTAACACTCTCTTACATATACCAAATTTTACAAAGTCTGACCATCAAAACTATAAGTTAATTGCAACACATATTTAGGGATTCAACCTTAACCTAAGCTTCGATTCCGTAAGAAATATAACTTGATATTCCTAAATTTCATAGCAAGTTGAGTATATTTTATGTATTAAAAAAAGATTTGCTCTTCTCATAAATCTTAGAACTGACAAAAACAGAGACATCTACTTCAAGCTATATCTATAGCCATAACAGTCAATGTGATATTATATTTACTGACCAGTTACCCACTTTGACTTACATACAAGGATTTGGTGTTACAGGGAAACCACAAATGAGGGACACAATAAGTCATTTGTTTTTCTGAGGACTGTGTTAAACTCTTACTATAATAAAACTCCAGCTCCACATCTGCCTCCAAATTTCATGACGTGTAATTCTTTTTTTTAATTAATTATTATGTGTATGAGTGTACTGTCTGCATTGTATGTTTGTGCAGCCCTGGTCATTGCACTGCCTTGGATCCGGTCAGAGCAGGGCGTTGGATTCCCCGGACCTGGAGTTAAAGAAGGTTCTAAAGACGGTTCTCGGCTGCCATATGGTTGCTGGGAATCAAACCGGGTCCTCTGCAGAGCAGTCAGTGCTCTTAAACACTGAGCCATTCTCTCCACCCCAAGTATACTTCTTCCACAACTGCATAGCACTCTCTTGTATACATGTCCAACTCTTCATTATCACTTGTCAATTATAGGGACACCTGGCCTGCTCCAGCTTCTTTGCTCTGTGAAAAGACCAATAACAAAAATGGTTTTGCAAATATCTGTGCTATAGGAGAATCCTTTGGGTATATACCTCGGAGTCGCATTAATGATTCAAATGTATGGTAATTTTTCTGTCTTTTAAGAGTTCCCCACACTGCTTTCCATAGGGGTTGGACAAGTTTGCAATCCCATCAGAGTGAATGATGTTTCCCTTTCTCTACCCTCTCCAGCATTTGGTATGTGTGTGTTTTCTTTTTCTTGATCCAAGCCAATCTTACCGATGTAAATAAATCTTAAAGTGGTTTTTATTTGCCTTTCTTAATTACTAATGATGTTGACACTTTTTTATTTTTTTTTTTTTTTTTTTTTTTTTTTTTTTGTTTGTTTTTATCTTTTAAAAAACATTTTTTAAAAAAAAAATTTATTGTGTGTATGAATGTAATTTCTGCCTGTAGGTTTGTGCACCCGTGTTGTGCAATGCCACGGAAATCAGAAAAGGCTGACGATTTCCCTGGAATGGAATAAAGACGGTTCTAAGGCCACCATGTGGGTGCTGGGGATCCACCCCGGGTCCTCTGAAAGAGCAGTCAGTGCCTTAACTGCTAGGCCATCTCTCCAGCCCCTTTTAGCCCATCTTTTAATTGGGTATTTGTTTCCTTGGTCCTTTGTTTTTTGGTTAATTTAATACTTCTGGATGTTAATGATTTATCAGATGTGTCACTGGTGAAGATTTCCTCTTACTCTGTGGGTTTGTCTTCATTTCTTTGTTACTTTTGCTGTACATAAGAAGTCTTTTAGTTTGATGAGGTCCCACTTGTTGATTGTTTTCCTTAATTCCTGCACAACTGCTGTCTGATTTAGAAAATCTTTTCCTACCCCTATATCTTGTAGGTTACTACCAATATTTTCTTCTAACATTTTCAGAGTTTCAGGTTTAACATTGAGATGTTTAATCCATTTGGAATTGACTTGGTAAAGGTACCAAGGTAGGGTTTTTTTTTTTTTTTTTTCTTTTTTTTTTTTTTTGTGGTTTTTCGAGACAGGGTCTGCTGTAGCCCCAGCTGTCCTGGAACTCACACTGTAGACCAGGCTGGCCTTGAACTCACAAAGATCTGCCTGCCTCTGCCTGAAAGGTAGGGGTTTAATTCCATTCTTCTACAGAAGGTGATCCAGTTTTGCCAGCACCATTTGCTAAAGATGCTACCTTTCCTCCCTGGAGTGTTTTTGGCTCTTTTGTCAAATATCAGGTGGCTGACATTGTATGTACTCAAGTTTAGGTCTTTGATTTAATTCCATTGATCCACGGGTCTATTTTTGTGCCAGTACCATGCTGTTTTAATGACTATAGCTCTGTAATAGAGATTGAAATCTGGTATAGTAATTCCCCCTCATTATTCTTTTTGCTCAGGGTTACTTTGGCTATCTGGAGTCTTTTGCTCTTCTACAACCCTGTTTAAGATCTGGTCAATACCATTATCCTGAGATTCTTCTTCCTCTATGCCTATTGTAAGGTTGTAGCCCACCTAAGTCAGGGATTTCAGGAAGCAAACTGAGGCAGAAATCCCAAGAAATAATTACCCTGGACTGTTCTGCAATCTGAGAAAATTTGCTGCAATATCCTGCCATTATACCTCACCAGAGACCAGACCCAGGCCTCGGTCTTCTGGAGATGTTCCTACTGATACCAGTCACAGGTCCCAGTTTCCCTCGAGATGCTTCTGCTGATACCAGCCACAGACCCACCTACGTCCATTCTTCCCATCCCCTTGTCCCCACTTCCTTGTAAACTCACTTCCTTGTGCACCTGGGTCTGAAACTGCCATTTGGGGGACATTCTAATTGTGGTCATCCTAATCCCAACACAGGCAGGCCAGCCGCCATGCCTAAAATAAACTCAACTTCCTTTCTTCCATGGGAGTCCTGACATTTTCTCCTCTCTTCGCCAAGTCTCCCCTCAAAATGAACCTAACGCCTATGATGTATAAATTTGGTGTTTTAATAGTGTCCCTGGGGCTGGAGAGATGGCCTAGCGGTTAAGAGCTCTGACTGCTCTTGCAGAGGACCTGGGTTTGATCCCCAGCCCCCACATGGCGGCTGAGAGCCATCTTTAACTCCAGTTTCAGGGGAATCCGATGCCCTCTTCTGACCTCTCCGGCATTACACGACATGGGTGCACAGACCTGCATGCAGAAAGTACATTCATACACATAAAGATTAAATTTAAAAAAAAGTGTCCCATATTTCCTGCATATTCCATTCCTGTTTTTTTTTTCTATTTTTTTTTTAATAATTTTATTTATTTCTGTATGTGTATGAATGTACTGTCTGCATGCAAGTCTGTGCACCCGTGTCATGCAACGCCGCGGAGGTCAGAAGAGGGTCTTGGATTCCCCTGGAACTGGAGTTCTCCTGGAATTGGAGCTTCAGACGGTTCTCGGCCTCCATGTGGGTGCTGGGGATCGAACCCGGGTCCTCTGCAAGAGTGGTCGGCGCTCTTAACCGCTAGGCCATCTCTCCAGCCCCCCCATTCCTGTGTTTTTAAAATTTTTTCATAATCTTTGCTTGAGCAGTCCAGTTCTTCAACATTATCACCCAGTCTTGATATTCTGTTTTCTATTTTATTCATTCTGTTACTGAGGCTTTCCTGTCCTTGTTTCCAGTTGGCTTACTGAGTGTTTCACTTCCTTCTTCATTTCAGCCGGAGTTTTCTTCAGTTTCTATCTCTTGGGAATTCAGTCAGAAGTTTATGCCTAACTGTTATGCCCTGAATCCAAGACCCTCGCAGACCACCAGGAGACAGACACTGATGCAAGGGCAAAGAATCTTTTTGTTAACTAGCTTAAGCCCGGGCTGTTCCCAAACCTGGCACAGCAGGACTGGGAAGAGCCCCGAGGCTCCGTACAAGCACTCAATTTAAAGGGAAAGATTGCAAGCAGGAGGGTTTCCAAGCCTTGGCGTTACAGGATTGGTATTTTTGTATAACTCAGCAAAGACACGCACGTGCGAGCATGGTGGAGGGGGTAGGCTGTGGGTTTGGCGGGCTTGTAAGAGCCCTGAGGGCAGGGGGTGAAGGGGGACAGGATTCATGGTATATTTCCCAAGATTGTCGGGTTGTCAAAGACGTGTAATTCCTGGGATTGTTGGGTTATGAGAACATACTTATCTGGGCTTTACATTGATTATCTGCAAGTTATTTCAAAAAGTACATCTATCCTAATCCCTACACAGTCTTCCTGCAGCTTGTGGGAACATGCTTATCTGGTCCCTGTAACAGTTATCTCAAAAGCCTGATCCTTACACAGTCTTCCTGCGGAACTTTTATGGTAGGTGGCAGTTCTCCCTTTTGTCTAGGATGGAGACTTTGGTATGGTCAGCAGAATACGTTTTTATTTATTTATTTTATTTATTTTATTTATTTATTTATTTTTGTATGTGTATGAATGTACTGTCTGCATGTAGGTTTGTGCACCCGTGTCGTGCAATGCCGCGGAGGTNGCTGTAAGTGCACGAGTGCATGCAGCAGGCCCGTCACATCCAAAGCTGCTGTAAGTACACGAGTCCATGCAGCAGGCCTGTCACATCCAGAGCTGCTGTAAGTGCAGGAGTGCGTGCAGCAGGCCTGTCACATCCAGAGCTGCTGTAAGTGCATGAGTGCAGCAGGCCTGTCACATCCAGAGCTGCTGTAAGTGCAGGAGTGCGTGCAGCAGGCCTGTCACATCCAGAGCTGCTGTAAGTGCAGGAGTGCAGCAGGCCTGTCATACCCAGAAGCCACTGTTTACCCTGGTCCTCCCTAAGCTCCAGCTCTTAGAATCTTATCATCCCCTCATCCCCTCTTCCATGATGGTCCCTGAGCCTTGAGTGGACGGGGGTGGGGGGGAGGATGATACAGATGTTCCATTTGAGCTGAGCACGCCACACACTTCTCTCACTATGACCACTTAGAACTCCTTTAAAAGGATAAATTTTTTTATTAATTTTATTTATTTCTGTATGTGTATGAATGTACTGTCTGTATGCAAGTTTGTGCACCCGTCTCGTGCAAGGCCGCAGAGGTCAGAAGAGGGTATCGGATTCCCCTGGAACTGGAGTTTCGGACGGTTCTCGGCCGCCATGTGGGTGCTGGGGATCGAACCCAGGTCCTCTGTAAGAGCGGTCGGTGCTCTTAACCGCTAGGCCATCTCTCCAGCCCTAAATAGACTTTCAAACCATCCTTGACTCTGTTCTCAATCCCTCTTTCTCTTAGCCAGTCCCTCTCTGATCTTGGCCATAGAGTCCTTGACTATTCCTGAGTGATCTATTTAGAAACCGCATTCTTCCCCCAGGGCTGCACACAGTCCTCCTTGTTGTAAGAACAGTAGATCTAGGCCTCTGTGGTTCTGTAACACTACTTCGGCTAGGGAGGTGAGTGACTCCTGGAGGTGGGAAATGGAAGTCTCTAGCCTTTCCAAGTTTGTATCTATAGCTACTCTCAAGCTATTGTAATGCTGACTTTGGGTTGCAAGTGATGCTATCCCGGTACCTGTCCCAGCCAACCCTAACCCCAAGAGCACACTAAGGTTGATGGCTGTTATCTGCTCTCGTTTGGCCCTACTAATTCCTGGCACCTGGTACCGTTGTGCAAACTCTCCCTCAGAATGGTAAATGAGTCGGGGTACTAATTGCACTAATACGCAATATCCTCGGGTGTTTTTGAGGACTGTGGTGTGCACGCAGGCTGTGAGGCCTGTGGATCATGCCCACCAAGCGTGGAAGGGAGGTGCTAAGTATTGGTCTGGTTCTTTTATAACCATAGTTTGATTACAGAGGTATCTGGGTATTTTGGCAGAGGGGCTTTTAATACACACCCCTACTCCTGTCACTCGAGAAAGTATCAGTCCTTGCTTCTGCCCAGAATTCCTTCTGCATATGTTGGCCTCAGACCCTTTGGTATAGTTTCCTAGGATAGCTATTCCTTCATAATAGGGTGGGGCAGGATCATAACAGAGCCAACAAGACTGGGTTAATTCTGGCCTTGTAGCATTAAGGATATGATAGGAGGTTTCTAATAGGCTGTACAAGGGGTCATGACCGGGAGATTCTGGGGTCCCCTCCAGGGCAGCAACAGCGGGAGATCTGGTCCCTGGGGTTGACTCGGTTGGGGCCCTCCTTGTTGGTGGCTTAGCGAGTATTGCTGTTTTTCCTAAGGACGATGTTGGGTCCCGTGGAGACTGGGGGAGGGCCCTGGATCTTTAACTGGATGCGGAACAGCTCTCCCTCATCACCTGGTCCACCATAAAGGTGAATGCCCCATAATTTTCCCATTTCCCAATCCGTAACCTTTTTCCCTTGGTCAGTGAACCTGATGAGGACAGGATTACATTGCCCCTTGGTATTCATCCTGCAACTCTCTACCATTCTACCATGATTATCTGGTCAGTGCGGTGGATCATTTCTAGTCATCCATATCAGATCCCCAGTGACAGGGGGTGACCAGTAAATGTCTCCAGTACTCACACAGTCCCATGAGGCACAAAAGTAGTCTCCCTCTCCTTCTCCCACTCCTCCGCACTTGTAGTCTTCCACTCTTCCGCACTATGTCTCCATGACTTGTCCTTAGCCTGGTGGCCTGGGCAGACGTAGAAGTATGCTTTTTTCAGTTTCAAAAAACCATACTCAAAAAATAGGTCCTCCAGATCGAATCCTAATTCTGGATACCAAGTATTCAGGGGGGGCGACCTTCGAGATGGCAACAAGGATTTCCCCTGTGGCTACAGCTGATACCTGCCAGGTAAGGTTGAAGGGCTCATGAGGGTTACCTAAGACAGTACCAGTCATTGAGGTTACCAACGTTACTAGCATTAGGATCCAGACAGTTTGAGTTTGAGTGGATTGTTGCTTCTGCGGACTCTCCATTCCGGTGTCGTAGGAGTCAGGTGGTCTTTCTTCGCCGTTAATGGGTCTGCCAGTTTGGCGTGTGAGTGATGTACCCAGGTGGTGAGCAGGACGACGAAGGGTCCCTTCCACCGAGGTTCAAGGTTCCCCTGGTGAAATCTCTTCACATAAACCCAGTCTCCTGGTTGGAGCCTGTGAGGCACTGGAACAGGACCTGTCTCATAAAGAGCACAGAGCTTAGGCCAGGCCTGGCTATGGGACAGCTTCCACCCGAAGCAATAAGTCCTTATCATCGAGGGTAGAGATTGCCTCTGACTGCAAGGTGGGGAAAATTGGTGAGGGGGTTTCCATACATGACTTCAAAGGGGGGTGAGGCCTAACTGATAGGGGTAATTACTTACTCTAAAAAGGGCGAAGGGGAGGAGCAGCACCCAGTCTCCACCGGTCTCCAGGGCCAATTTAGTCAAGGTCTCTTTTAAAGTTCTATTTATCCTCTCTACCTGTCCTGGGCTCTGGGGACGGTAAGCATAATGCAACTTCCAATCTGCCCCAATGAACTTAGCCACATCCTGACTTACCTGGGCAACAAAGGCAGGTCCATTATCACACCCGATTAGGGTGGGGAAGCCATACCTGGGTAGAATTTCTTCACGAAGCTTCTTTGCCACTATTTTAGCTGTCTCTGTTTTTGTAGGGAATGCTTCAGTCCATCCTGAAAAAGTGTCTATAAAAACAAGAAGATATTTATACCCATACTTGCCAGGTTTTATTTCTGTGAAATCCACTTCCCAGTAAGCCCCGGGGTGCACACCACACTCCAGGGATCCCATACTTTTGTCTCCACTTTGTGCATTGGTTAATTAACCTGCTTTGCAGGCCCTGATGGTTTCCTCAATGACCTGCCCTGCATTTCTAAAAGTTGTCTAAAAGTCTAGGATGGAGACTTTGGTATGGTCAGCAAAATAGGTTTTTGTTTTTAACTCGTTGCCCTTCATATCTTCTTTTAGTTCTTCGATTTGTTTTTGTGTTCTTTAAATTTGTTGAATTCTTTGATCATGTTTCTGACTGTTCTTCTAAGTTCTGTGTCTTGGGTTATCTCTAGGGGTCTTTTTTGTAGAATTCTTTTATAGTCCTGTTAGGGTTTAGTGGGGACACATGATTTGGGCTTTTCCTATTGTGATTTTGGCATGTGGATTTTTTTTTTTTTTTTTTTTTGGTCTTTTCGAGACAGGTCTCCTGTAGCCCCCGCTGTTCTGGAACTCACACTCTGTAGACCAGGCTGCTTTGAACTTACAAAGATCCACCTGCCTCTGCCTCCCGAGTACTAGGATTGGATTTCTTTTGCTGTTTGTGACTCTGGTTTGAAACTCACTTCTTCCTTTGTTGAGTTGAAGATTGACTTTGTATTCTTGATGTGTCTTGGTTGTCTTATTAGGTATGAAAGGCTGGTTGGTCTAGGCTCCAGGTCCTCTCTTTTGATTGGAAGGACCAGATGGTTTTAATCCAGCTACTCAGGGGCTCTTGCAGATGCTCCAGCCAAGCAAGCATCGATCAGATATTCTCACGCTTCCCTCTTAAGGTATTTTACCCTACTCACAAGCAGCACAGTAAGATTTGAGAGGCTTCCTGGGCAGAGGCTTGATTCTGGCTCTCTCGGGAAGTCTGCAAAGGTCTGGGGCCTACTAACGTGTGTGCATGTGGAGGGGTTCTATCCCGGCAGTGGGAGGGGCTTCAGATGATCTCACGGTTAGGGGAGGGGCTTGAATTTGAGAGGCTCACACCATGCTGAGGCCGGATTCAGGCACTGCCAGGGAGGCTGTAGTTGTCCAGACCCCTGTGCCGCATTGAGGCCGGATTCAGGCACTCCCGGGGAGGCTGTAGTTGTCCAGACCCCTGTGCCGCACAGAGGCCGGATTCGGGCACTCCCAGGGAGGCTGTAGTTGTCCAGACCCCTGTGCCTCATGGAGGCCGGGTTCAGGCACTGCCAGGGAGGCTGTAATTGTCCAGACCCCTGTGCCTCATGGAGGCCGGGTTCGGGTACTCCCAGGGAGGCTGTAGTTGTCCAGACCCCTGTGCCACACGGAGGCCGGGTTCAAGCATTCTGAGGCAGCCTGGAAATGTCTGGACTGGTTCCCAAGGGCAGAGGAATCTAGCCCTAGCGCAGCGGGAGGGGCTTCAGAGGTCCCAAGGTATGGGGTGGGGACAGTGCAATTTGGGACGCTTACTACCACTCAGAGGCCAGATTCGGGTACTCTCAGGCAGGCTGGAAATACCTTTTTAAGTGTTTAAAGTAGTGTATGATATCAACTTTCTACTTTATTATTTCTTCTATTTATATTGATCTTAATGATTTCTTGCCATCCAAAAAATACTTTTCCTCTTATTTCCCTGTTTCTTATAGATATGTATTTAACCATTTTATTTTAAAATCATAGATCTGGAACTGGAGCCCCATTTTAGGATATGTGATTTATTCATTCAGTTATCCATTACTTCAAGAAATGCCCACTGGGTGCCTAGTAACATAATGCTTGGTGTTAAGGGTTGGGTTACTAGTGCTGACCTACAGAAGTGAGTGAGGTTGAACAAGTCCAGAGAGCAGCTCCAGCAGGTCTGTGCGGTGGAGCCAGAAGACCTGGGAAGCAGTGAGATTAATCCACACTCTGGTATAAGCACAAGAAGGCAGGTTTCAGTACTTGCTTAAAGTATGGATGGAATGGCCAGGAGGGAGCATCCTGAGGAGCAGGAAGTAGCTCCCTTTGAAGACTTCCAAGAGAGAAAGGCTGCACATGTTTAGCAAGCAGTAGACCGCAGCAGTGGGCAGCCACACACAGAGGAGATGGGTCATCTTTCCTGAAAGGACAGGTGCTTATGGTAGGTGCTGCCACTGTTATGACAGAGATTCATATTTGTAGGGTTGTATGTTCACATGTGGGTGCATGTATATATATGTGTGCATGAGTGTGGAAGTGAGGACAGCCTCGGGGACGGAAGATGTTAACAAAGGAGAGAAGTAAAGGGAGAGTTATGGGTCCTGCACAGGCAGAAGCACCCCACCATGGTTCGCTTCCGGTGTTGAAACTAGAGAACACACCTGCACACGCAAGCACACACATACACATGCATGTGCACACATACACAGGGACATATATATGCACACATGCACACATATACACCTACACACATACACATGCACAAAGTACACATATACATATATTCCTGCATACACAGATACAACATGCACATATACATTCATGCATACATACACATAATACACATAAGCTTTAAAAAACAGACCGTTAGAGAGATAGCCCAGCAGTTAAGAGCACACGCTGCTCACTTTTGAATCCCAGTAACCACATGGCAGTTCATAACCATCTATAACTCTGGTTCCAGAGAGCCTAACCCTCTTCTGGTGTCCGTGGGTACCAGGCACACATGTGGTGCACATACATATGTGGAAGCAAAACACTCATAAACTTAAAAAACAGAGTCACACATCCTTCTTCCCCATCCCTGGTAGCGAGAAGCAGGAGCGGCACAGCAGCAGCAGTGGCGGGGCGACCAGGCAAGCCGCCCAACTGGGAGGGGGCAGGCTATGCGAAGGCCTCAAGGTGGGAGAGTCTCTAGTTTGGGTGAGATGAGGATGCCTAATTCTGCCAACAGGGAAGTGCTAATCTCAGAAAACGTGGTTGCCTTAGAGACCAGTGAAGAGCAACAAAAGGTGCCCTGGCATACTGCTCTGGCACAGGGGTTATTTTGAGATGAAGGCAATTCGAATGTGGGTACAAGAAGAGTTCTTTGGCAGCAGAGCATGGTGGTGCACGCCTTTAATCCCAACACTCAGGAGGCAGAGGCAATCCCAGCAGTTGGGAGGCAGATCTCTGATTTCAAGGCCAGTCTGGTCTACATAGTGACTTCCAGGACAGCTGGAGCTACAGGGAGACCCTGTCTCAAAAAGACCAAAAAAACAAAACAAAACAAAAGAAGAAGGAGGAGGAGGAGGAAGAAGAGGAGGAGGAAGAGGAGGAGGAGGAGGAGTTGTTCTTTCTGCCCATGACTTAAGTGCCTAAGATTGGGGTGGCCATGGGTACAGGTGGCCCTCCTTCTTCACCAGTGAGGAGAGAGGCAATTGCCTCTCATTGAGACACCACATTACTAGGCTCAGAATGCACCAGAGGGACCCACCTATCCCCAACTCAGTTGGGGACCTCTGTCCGCCTTCCCACAATCTGCTGCCCTAGAAACTTGAAGACCTTGTTCTTTCTCAACTCATTTATTGTTCTTTGTTACAATGTTAAATAAGCACAAGTTCTAACCACCCTTTCAAAGGTTGCTCACTTCTGAACACTGTTGTGCATTTGTTCAATGTACCTGTTAATAAAATTCTTCTTCTCTTTCTCTTATTAATATATCTTTTGTTAGTTTAATTCACAGTCCCCAGACATAGATGTGGGAGTGAGGGAAGAAGCATGCATTCCTTTGCTACAGTAAATGAAGATGTGAATGTAGACAGATGCTAAAAGTAACATGGATGTCAAGTCAGGGACAGTTGTTGACAAGTGACAGGTGAATAGATCAAGGTAGCTTGTCAGCAGGGTGCACCCCCAGGAGGAAGTTCATGCAGGACAGGATTTTGAGCAGGGGAGGAGGTGTCTTTGATAGAAGGTGTGTGGATTCCTGGGGTGGATTACATTTCTCCATGGAATGTGAAGGGATCATTAACATTGAACAAAATGAGGATGGGATCAGGAATCTGAGGTTGGAGGTAAATGTGACCTTACCTTTTCTTCATGTATATGTGTGTATATTCGTGTGTGTGTGTGTGTGTGTGTGTGTGTGTGTGTGTGTGTACAGGTATGTGTGGGTGTGGGTATGTACTCACTGGCCTAGATCTCACCTAGTAGGCTAGGCTGGATGGCCAGCAACGCCCAGAGATCTGCCTGTCTCTGCTTCCCCAGCACTGGGATTATAAGCACACCACCCTGCCTGACTTTTTCAGTGTGAGTTCTGGGGCTTCAGCTCAGATCCTCCTGCTTACAAAACAAGTGTTCTACTGACTGAGCGGCAGAGCGTTGTCTCCGGCCTTAGTTGGAATTTCTGTTGCCCCCATTCCATCTTAGTTCCTCTTGTATATAGTGACTACAGCCCCCAACTATCTCCTTAAGCTTTGAATGTGCTATGGACTGTTCTACAGAAAACCCCAGCCTGCTGAGGGCTGATTTGTTCTACTGAAGTATTTCACCTCAGCTATGAGCAATTAGAGCCAGTGGGTTTGACTTTGCTTTGGTCTTAGGTCCTTTTGATGCAGGCTTATTCCTCAGAAGAATTTGCATGTCATGCAGGGATTCACAAACCCAGAGGCTGTATGTCTTCTGATTATGATTCTTAGGCAGTAGGACACAGAGGGGCCGAAGAGGCAGGTGGCTCGGGACCTGACCTTTCCTTGGAAGGGAGAAGTTACTGTCTGGTTCAAACAGAATTCAGCCAGCTCATGAGCTGCTGGCCTCCCACTGTCCCTCCCGTCTGCTTCACTCCACAGCAATGACAACTTTATAATCCACAGCATCCTAACAACCCAGTGCTTCTTCCCAGGCCAATCACTGGCTTGGGCTCTGATACAATTTGGACTCAGGAAAACCCTGAGTCTTTTTAGTGATTGTTTTCAAAGTCAGAATTTCTTTCTACTTCTCCAAAGCTGTAAAGCTTTCATTTAATTCACTTGGGACATGTTTTGGGGTACTGAGATCTCTCAGGTTGTAGCAAGCTGAGATGCCTGAGAAACCCCACATACAGAGACACCAAGAGCACTGTGGTTGTAACTTCATTTGTAGAGTTTGCCTAACATGCACAAAGCCCTGGGTTCAATCCTCAGCACTACATAAACTAGTGCTGTAATGCACATCTGTAATCCCAGGATTTGGAAAGTAGATGTAGGGTGATCAGGAGTTCAAGTCCATCGTTGAGAACATAGCAAATTTGAAGCCAGCCTGGAATACATGAGAGTCTGTCTTAAAAGATACAAGGTACTATTCTCATGATGGGGGCAGAAAAGAGATTATAAACAAACCTAAAAATAGTAAGTTTAGATAACAGCAGATTAGAATATAGAACATGACATTTAGCTCTTTCTCCGCTGTAGAGCGGAGGGGAAGCTGCCTGCTGGTCTCTCATTCCACATACTTGTTGACCATATTCCTAGGGGGACTGGTGAGAATCCTCCATTCTGTGTTCCCAGCAAACACTACTGCATATTGGGAATACCTTGTGTGTCTGTCAGCCTTCTGCCAGGTAAGCAAGATAATGGATATAATCAATTGGTACAGAGAAAAGGTTTATTTTACCTTATGGTTTTGTAGGTTTCCTCCTGTGGTCCATTACTTTGGGCCGGTGGTAGGATAACACAGCATAGTAGAAATGCTTAGAAAACTGCACTGAGTGTATGGAAAGGGAAAGACAGAAAAGATTGGGCTCTTATAGTCCCCTTTGAGGGCACATTCCCCAGTGACTTCCCACTGTGTCACCCTCTCTCCTGCTTAAAGGTTCCATCACCTCCCACCCCCCCCACCCCCNTTTTTTGAGACAGGGTCTCCCTGGAACTCTGGCTGTCCTGGAACTTGCTCTGTAGACCAGGATGGCCTTGAACTCACAGAGATCCACTTGCCTCTGCCTCCCAAGTGCTAGGATTAAAGGCGTGTGCCACCACACCCGGCAGAGTAAGCCTTTAACACATGGGCCTTCATAGGTAACTTAGAACCATAGAAAAAAACACTGGGTAATCTTACTTCACGTGCCCTCAGGAGTGCTGCATTCCTCCTTTGCAAGACCGCTCAGGAGGAAGGAATCTGCTAAAGAGGAATGCAAATTCATGTAGAGAGCCCAAGCAGCAAGAATAAACCAGACTAACAGCCTCAATCATTTCAATAATTAACAGTATTACTGCAAAGAATGGGCTCAGCAAGCAAACCAAGGGAACAAAACAGTAATGATGAGAGAAGATAGTAGTACAAAATCGATATAGACGGGGCTGGAGGGGTTCCGAATGGTTGAGAAGGCTCGCTGCTCTTTCGGAGTACCTGAGCTTGGCTCCTAGCATCCAGGTGGGGTTGCAGTAACTCCAACTTCAGGGGATCTGACCCAGCTTCTGGCCTCTGTGGACATCAACATGCATATACACCTACACTCAGAGACCCACACAAGTGAATAATAAAAATATATCTTAAAAATTGATACATGATTCCTAGTCAGTTCAACTAAAAAAAAATTGATACATGAATTCATGCAGGGACTAGGTACACAAGCATACATAATAACATCCATAACATCTAAAATAAAAACGCCCACATGGGAGAAGCTGAAAGAAGCAAAATGAGACATGCTAAAGCTGAAGTAGCAGATATTCTGTGTGCCCCCATGCTGGGAAATCACAAAATCTTTGTGAGGTAAATGACTTTTGAACAAAAAAAAGAATAAATAATTTAAATCAACTCAAGAAAAAAATTGTAAGTAGTGAGAAAAATAGAACTAGAAATAGCTTCTATCCTCCTCCTCCTCCTCCTCCTCCTCCAAGCCCTGCCTAGACTGGAATTCACTATGTAGACCACACTGGTTTCAAACACACAGAAATCTGCCTGCTTCTGCCTCCCAAAAGCTGGGATTAAAGGTGCATGCCACCATGTCCAACCTAAGAACTTCTTTTAAAAGCAAATGGTTTCGGGGCTGGAGAGATGGCCTAGCAGTTAAAGAGTGCCAACTGCTGTTGCAGAGGACCTGGGTTCAATCCCCAGCACCCACATGGCGGCTGAGAACCGTCTGTAACTCCAGTTCCAGGGGAATCCAACACCCTCTTCTGACCTCTGCAGCATTGCATGACACAGATGCACAAACCTACATGCAGACAGTACATTCATACACATAAAGAATAAATAAAATAAAATAAAAAAAGCAAATGGTTTCATCCTAGATGCTTTTACCCATGGTCATTTGAAATCTTGAAGGACTAAAAATGTTTTAGCATGAAAAAATTTATTTTTCATTTTTTATTTTTTTTGAAAAAATAATTTCAAAATCTCCCAATTCAAAGTAGAGAGAAGAGCCTATGCAACATGCAATGTGCATGTGTGTGAAGACCCCATGCATGGGCTGTGAGACGTGTGCATGGCCAGAGACCGTGGGCTCCATTTTAAAGGCATTTTGGTGAAATTAAGGAAACAATCAACAGAGACCCTGATTTTATCCATTTTGTCCTAAATATAAGATTTTTCTTTTTAATTATGTGATGTGTGTGTCTGTGTGTGGGTACGTGATGTATGTGTGTACGTGGTGTGAGTGCGTGTCCATGGAGGCTGGAAGAGCGCCCCTGGAGCTGGAGTTACAGGGGTCGTGACACACCCAGAATGGGAGATGGGAAGTGAACTCTGGTCCTCTGCAAGAGCAGCAGGCACTTGGAACTCAGCCATCTCACTGTCCTTTGGTCCTTTGACTGTTCTGTTTGAGGAATCATGTGAGCACAGAGAGGGTTGGAAACCATGGAAACTAAAAGTAATAAAGGCTTTTGTTTCCAGCTGTGCTGAAAGAACTTGGGAATGAGGTATTTGCTTGAATACTGTGTTCTTTACTGGGCCTGGTTTCGAAGCTGACCTCTGAGGTTTGTAGGGCTGGGAGCCCCTCTTGGTTTACTGTTCTATCCTAGATGCTCTGAAAGTCTTAATGACTTTGAGCAAACAGTCCATGTTTTCACCTTCCTCTGGACAATACTGGTTATATACTGAGATAGAAATATGGTCTCCGAAAAGCAGCATGCCTCTGAGAATCAATCCAGTGAATGAAAGATGCTCTCTGTAGCTGCTACAAATTGATTCTCACTCTGTGACTTTCTGGAAAATAGATAGTAAAAAGATAAGTGGTTGTCAGGAGGTGGGAGTGTGGGGTGTTGTGTGACTTTTCCTGAGGAGATGTTGATGGGGAAACTAATGAACCTATGATCTCAGTACAGCTCTGTTCTGTGCGGTAGATGAGTAAGCACTAACAAAAGTATTTAACAGGAACCTTAAGTACTGCTCATAATAAGTGTGCTTGTTGACACATGGAAAAGTAGTTGGGACCTGGGAAGCTTCTACTTGTTCTCAAATCATAAAGGCCACTCTAGAGTCAGTCTCAAGCTCAGGTAAAACAAGACAGAAAAACCACAAAAGCCAGTCTGTGAGTGTCTCTGAGAATACTGCCTCTGGTGGTGGTCTTTCAGGAAACACCTGCTACTGTTGTGGGACAGTCAGGAGATCCAGGAAAGCAGGTTTATTTAGGCTGTAGCCTTGACCCATAGAGACTCCTGTCTCCATGTTCTGACCCTGAGTTAGGCAATATACACGTTTTATAGAGTCCTAAATTCATAAGCATTATACATATTCAGAAGCACCACAGTAAGCTTTTTTTTTTTTGGACTTTTCGAAACAGGGTCTCCCTGTAGCCCCAGCTGGCCTGCAACTCACTCTGTAGACCAGGGTGGCCTTGAACTCACAAAGATCTGCTTGCCTCTGCCTTCAGAGTGCTAGGATTAAAGGCTCAAGCCACCATGCGGGGCGCACAGTAAAATTTTATTCCTCAAAATAGCTTAAAAGGTTCCAAACAAGGGCAGGAAATTACAGCTGTCTGGGGCTGGGGGTGTGATATCCCATAGTCAGCTAGATGTCAAAGGTATTATCATTTCAGTTTTTTTTTTTTTCTAAAACCACAGTCCTATTTAACTGTGCCAGCATCCAAACCACAAAACTTGACAGCTGACGGAGACAGAGAGAAAACAAAAATTAAAATCCACATTTTATTTTTAAATATCCCATCGGGCCCTGTATCACTACAATGTTATTTGTTCAAAGTACTGCCATCAGCATATTACTGGGAAGTGTTACAACCCCACACTTACGTGAAATATCTGCTTCTTTGTAAAATGCTGAGTGTTTAAATTTCCTGTAGTAACCTAAGGAGCACACAGGCTAGAAGTCTCAGATCCACCAATATGATTACTACCAAGGGATGATGTGAAAATCCTGTAAAAACCTGTATTTCTGGTTTGGGCCTCTTTCTTCTGGTGGAGAAAGCTGCTCCTCTAAGGAGCATGTTTCACCTAAGTCTGGGGCCCATGCACAATAAAGAATAATTTCCTCCACATCCCAAGTATGGTTTGAGTCTTTAAGACAGACCAGGTCAATCTGCTGTAACAATGGAACAGACCACTATTAACCCAGATAGGGCACCAACAAAGAGATGATCCCACCCAGGTGAGTTTAGTGCATCACAGCAAAGCCCCCCACCACGGGGGTACAAGGAGAACTACTGCTGGGGACTCGAACACAGCTGCGTCACAGCAAAGACCCCCACCACGGGGGTACAAGGAGAACTACTGCTGGGGACTCGAACACAGCTGCGTCACAGTAAAGACCCCCACCACGGGGTACAAGGAGAACTACTGCTGGGGACTCGAACACAGCTGCGTCACAGTAAAGACCCCCACCACGGGGTACAAGGAGAACTACTGCTGGAGCTCCTGGCACAACTTGTAGGCAGCTCGGCTACAAAGAGCCCTTCCTAGCAATTGCTCACTGCATGTACAACCATTGGGAGGTTGTAAGCTTACAACTTGTGAGTCATGGAACATTCTGAGCTTCCTGAACTAAGGAAGTTTCCCTAGCTTCCTGAGTCTCATCCACCTTCTTTTGCCCTCTAAGATGCAATGTTTCAATTTGGAGGAAATGGCTACACAGCAGGGGTCAATAAGCAGAGCCCAGAGGACTTTCAGGCTTATAGGCCAGCTGCTCAGTGTTAGGTTGAGGCATACACTGGAAGGACCCTCCCTTCTTTTCCGGTCAGGAGCTTGGGTTTGCCCTCAAAAATCACTTGATGGAGTTCCGGATTCCCATGAGACCTCTGGATCTGAGACCCAACTTTAGGCCCCTGACCTGGCCTAATAGGCCAGATTCCAACACATCACCATATCCCCTCTCCTGACCTATAAAAGGCCCTTTACCTCTCCCGGACAGACGCTTTCTCGTGGTCCTTCACCCCAAAGGGCCATGGATTCGCCCGAGAGAGTGCATTTCCCGGAATAAATGCCCGCCTTTGTCTACTTTTAATTCGGACTGATTTGGCCTTTACCTCGATATTGGATACTGTTATGTTAGGATCCAGAGGTCCACCTCAAATTGTAAAGTTGCAGCAGAGAGACCACTCACTTAACCACATGCAGTTTTAATGGAGGCTTTAATTTAATTACGATGCCGGGCCGGACCAACACTCAACTCAACTTGGGAGGAGTCTGGCCCTGAGGTCCGGGTTACAGAGTAATTTATAAGTATAACAGCCAATCAGCGTTAAGCATTACAATTAAAGTTACCAATCGGGCTGGAGAGATGGCCTAGGGGTTAAGAGCACCGACTGCCCTTACAGAGGACCTGGGTTCAATCCCCAGTACCCACATGGCGTCTGAGAACCGTCTTTAACTCCAGTTCCAGGGGAATCCGAAACTCTCTTCCGAGCTCCGCAGCATTGCACCACGCCGGCACCATATACGCAGACAGTACATTCATACACACAAAAAAGAAATAAAATTAAAAAATAAAGTTACCGGGGCTGGAGAGATGGCTCAGTGGTTAAGAGCACCGACTGCTCTTGCAGAGGACCCGGGTTCGAGTCCCAGCACCCACATGGCAGCTAAGAACCGTCTTTGACTCCAGTTCCAGGGGAATGCAATGCTGTCTTCTGACCTCTGCGGCTTTAAACGACACGGTGCACCAACCTAAATGCATAAAAACATAATAAATAAATTAAAAAAAATAAAGTTACCAATCAAGGGGAAACACTCGAAGCAAGCAAATCATTCCTAGAATAACTAAGGAAAAAAATGGCTTAATGGTATCTGAGAACACGGTCCCTGAGTTTTTATAATCCTCCACTTCATTACCTCTTACTCAGGTAGAAACAAGAGAGACCCTGCCTCAACACGGTGGAAGGAGAGAACTGACTTCCCAAAAGCTGTCCTCTGATCTCCATGGACTCCAGGTGCCATGCATGTCCCTGCATTCACGCATACATCATCACCACCACCACCACCACCATCATTGTCCAGTAAAAATACAACCCCAGTTCATCCATAAAGTCCAGAGACTGCACTTTGAAGGCTTTGGACTATCATGGAAATGCTTGAGTTTGATTCTTGCCAGACCTAGGGCTTGGAGGACAGTGGTCACTGTGTCAGCTGCTCTCTTTTTCTCCAGGTGGAAGGGATGACAGGACAGTCTTGTTGGAGTCTGCAGCCCTACCCCAGGCTGGCAGGAAGTACCAAGCCTGCCCCTCCCCCATGTCACTGTACTCTGTCCTGGGAGCTGGGCCAGGCCACACTGTATCGGGATCCCACCTGGGAGGCTCCTTGAGACAAGATCTTATTCTGTAGCTCAGGCTGGCCTGGTACTTACCACGTAGCTCAAGATGTCTAGCAAAAAAGATAGACATGATTAAAATACCTTTTTTCTTTAGTTTCTTCCTTTTTGTGGTTCTTATTACTATGAACTGGGTATGCGTAGGAGTCTCCTTGACAAGCAAAACTTATGCTTTAAATCTGAGAACACCATCGGAATTCACCAGCATCTAAACATGAGTGATTTATTTAATATTGTTGATTAAAACCTGGCTTCCAAAATGTTTTCTCATGAGCTGAGTGGAGGGTCTCCGTGTCTAGAAGGTACTCAATCACAGGTGATGGAGGACCTCACCCTTTCATCTCCAGGAGGGAAAACAGAGAAGCTTCCTGAGACCTGCCTCCCATTTCCTGAGTTTCAGGGACTCTATTCCCCGATCCTGGCTTCTGCGGTGCTTCTCACAGCTGAGGGAGCTCAATTTCAGCAGGAAATGCAGAATTAATATGAAGAAAGCAAAGGTTCTTCAATTCCCACCCGGTGCCAATGGCTGTAGAGCCATGCAGCAGCCCCTCTGCTCCATAAAAAAGCAAGCAGTTTTTTTAATCTGTTGCTGCATTTTGCTAAAAAGCTGGGCGAGAACAAGATTGTTCTGGTAATTTAGGAAACATCACTAGGTGACTGAAGCTGTCCGAATGTTCACACCGAAGGCCCCAAGTCTTCACAATCAACCATGCCTTAAGTTGTATTCTGTATACACTTAAGGTAAAATGGAAAAATATGACCCTGACAATTCAGTGTGTTCTAACTGCACAGAGGATGGGGCCATGACAGGAACCTTCACAGTCCAGTGCACCGTGGTTGCAAGAGGTCAGTTGCCTTATTAGATGTGTAGCCTGGGTTGCCTCCTCCACAGTCTCATTTCTCTGTTTACTAGGGACACCTGAACTGCAGAATGATGGGACCCATAACCCGTCTCCATCCACACTTAGCTTCTGGGTCTATAGAACCCTGGAATCCTCCTGCCAACCCTGGTGGTCCTGTTTCCAAGACCGTGCTATTATGGAAGGCAGTAAGTGCTGGGGACTTTGCTACTGTGCCCTTGGCCAAGGACAGTGAGACTGACCCGGGTCCTAGGGCTCACGGTCCTCACCTGCACCAGAAGATGGTGAAGTGCCAGGACCTCCATGGAGCGAGGGCAGGTTTCTGGGGAGCTGGAGGTACCCCCAGGACTCTCTTCCACGTTGGGCCGAGTGAGGCTTTCGGGTTGGACCGTCTGGGCCAGCAGCAGGCTCTCCCTGTGGACAGACCTGTTTTCTCCTGTCTTTATTTTCTCAGCCTTGCAGCCCATACCACTCTAAATGTACCGAAACCTATTATTTCCCCTGCCCAGTGCTTTATGTTAGGCAGGGCCTGGACTTGGAGATCTAAAGATGGCATCTACCACCCTTCTCTTCCAGTCAAAAGCCTACCTCATCTCAGTCAGCTGATGCAACTTCCCTTCCTGATGAGGGCACAGCCTAAGACCATATATGGTTATATTCCAGCATCATGCGGAACTCTAAAGACTCACTTTGTCCCCTCCCACTGAACCAGTTTTGCCCTTACAAGTACATGCTTTGTCTCCCCATCGTTACCTCATCTTCCTCTCCCCAGAACTTATAAAAGTCCTCAGCCCTAGCCTGAGCGCTTGACTCCCCTGTCTCCCCTCTCTGAGCCCAGTGGACCCACCCAGGAGCGTGACCTAATAAACCTCCTTTTATACTTTGTTAATCTGGTTTGCTCTGACCTGTTTTGCTTCGGGAAAAAGCCGTTCGCTTTATATCACAAACATTTCCAGATTGAACTCTGTGCTCTGGGGAAGATAGTTTGAAATTGGCCTAGTGGGCTTCCTTTCATTTAACACAGGAGGACATGAGGATGGGGCAGGGCAGGGTGGTTCAGACTTGGAGTCCAGGAAATCCAGCTTTAAAGCCAAAGTTTCCCTGACATCCCATCCCCCACTCTGTGATTTTTTTTTCTTGTGTGTCTTGTTATTTCCTTCCTGTGAAATAGAACTAGAAGGTAGGAAAGGTCTCCCCTAAAGGTGAGCTTTTTGATCCTAACAATTTCCTTCCTCCCTCTCTCTCTCCCTCCCTTCCTCTTTTCCTCTGTCTGCCTCCTCCTCTTCCATTTCTGTGTAGTAAATGTGTAAATTCATAAGCCCACCTAAATTGGGGATTTTCCAGGAAGCCAACTGAGGTAGAAGTTCCAAGAAGGTTGCTCCAATCTGGCTCCTACTGATAATGGTCTCAAGCCACAGTTTATCTAGAGATGCTTCTACTGATATCAGCCCAAATCCCAGTTCCTTTCAAGATGCTCCTTCTGATACCAGACCCACACCCACCTACGCCCCTCCATCTCATTGTAAATCCACTTCCTTGTGTGCTTGGGTATAAAAACTGCCCTCTTCTGGCCTCCGAGGCATTGCATGGCACGGGTGCACAAACCTCCTTGCAGACAGTACACTCATACACATATAAACAAACAAACAAACAAAAAACCTGCCACTTTGGGACATTCTGCCTGCTGGTCATCCTAATCCCAACACAGGCAGGACAGCCACCACGCCTGAAATAAACCCAACTTCCTTCTCATTTTTCTCCCCCCTGCGTTGAGCCTCCCCACAAAATGAACCTAACCAATGGACAGACAAGAGTATTTGCAGGAATCAGAACAATGGGTTTCTGGAGTACGTGTGACATGTTTTATTGTCAGATTTGTTATGGGTCAGAAACAAGCACACCAACACTGGGAAACTTCGAGGAAAGTTTGTTACAGCTGATCGGACTGCCCCCCACTCTAGAGTAGGGGCAGCACCACGACCTTGGGGTTTAGCCAGTCAAGCATTTTCCAGAGCAGAAGTATTTGATTAACATATCAAGGATTTTACAAAGAGCAGAAGTTAGCTAATCTCACAATTTAAGACATTTTGCTTGAGAATAGGCCCTGATACACTCCTGAATCCTGTGGCCTGGGGCCACTCCTAAGAGTTCCCCAAACCGCCAACTGTGGTGGCCCAAACCTTTAATCCCAGTGCACCTTCAATTCCAGCACAGCAGAGGTTTATGTTAAGGTCAGAAACAAGATGGAGTTTATCTAGCCCACCTTATGGTCTGACCCGTCTCAAGGTTCTTGAGAAATTTGCCAGAATTTGGTATTAGTATGTAGCCATTTGGATGTAAGTATGTAGTGAAATTTGACTGTGGCGGAATGGCAAATGCTTTGAACCTCTTTCCACAGACTTGCTTGTGGCAGTGCATCTTTGGTAGGATGTCTGTTCATGCCCTCATCTTCTAAATTAATATTTTTTACTGTTAAGAGTTGACAGTGTCTTCTATATTATGGATACAAGGCAATTGTAGGGTATATGACCGCAGACATTTTACATCTGTATGTGATTTTTTTTTTGGAGATAGGGTCTCACATGTCTCAGTACAGCTTTGAACTCAATACATAGCCAGGGATGAACCTGAACTTCAGATTCTCCTGCCTCCGTCTCCTGAGTGTGGGGATTATAGGTGTGAGCCATACACCAGGTTTCCGTAGTGCTGGGAATAGAACCCAGGGCCTCTCCGCGTAGGCACTGCACCACCTGAGCCCCAGCCCCGCCCTGCTGTCTTCATTTTGAATTAGGCTCATTTACAGAGCACCTTTCTAATTTGGATAAGGTTAGATGTGTTACTGCGTCCTTCCAAGGGTTTCCTGGTGTGGATTGAGAGTTCTTTGTTTAGTTCTCAAAGATATTTACATTTTCATGTTGCAGTCCATGATCCTCCTTACTTAATTCCTTTCTAAAGTAGAAATTTAGGTTGAGCTTTCCTTCTTCTCTCTCTCTTCTCCCTCCCCCACCACTTCCCCTCTGTGTTTGCTCATTTATTTCAGCATTATTTACAGCTGTCAGTCTTTGTGCATTGAACTGATTTTGTTTCCTTGCGGGTAATTAAGCAAGTGTTAGGGTCTGAGAATCCAGACCAGACACACCAAAGGATGGAAAACCAAGACTTTGTTTGGGGGGGGAGGAGGAGTAAACCAAAGCCGGACGTGGTGGCGCACATCTTGAATCCTAGCACTTGGGAGGCAGAGGCAGGCGGATGTTTGTGAGTACAAGGCCAGCCTGGTCTACAGAGTGAGTTCCAGGCCAGCTGGGGCTACAGGGAGACCCTGTCTCAAAAAGACCAAAAAAAAAAGTAAACCAGCACGCTGGGGTGGGAGAGAAAATGCTCCGACCCTGATAACTTGGCTGGCAGGCCTTTTATACAGGGTCTAGGGGGATTTTAGTGGGGTTTGGGTAACTTCTAGCCTTACTGGATAATAGCAGAGTTACAGCTCATGGTTAGGTCAGTCCACCTGCCCCTCATACCAAAGGTTATCTTTAGACACAGTCTTGGGACTGGAGCAAGGAAATGTTGAGTCAGTCCACCTGCCCTCATATCAACAGTATCAACAGTTATCTTTAGACAAGTTTAAATTTTATTAGCTGTCTTGACCTTGAGCAATTGACCTTTTCCCTGAATTGGGCAGGTTCCAGTAATTGCTTAAAATGGTGGCTATACTCAAAATGGAGTCACTGCAGCCCTCTCACACTGGTTTTTTGTGTTCTTCCTCAGATCTGTCTCTGCACAACACCCTCTTTCTACAGTTGTGGTGAGCGTCAACCCTGGGACTGGTAATTCTTCGTTTATTCTTTTCTATTTTTCTAAATATTCTGTTTTTTTTTTCTGGATTCTTTTTATGCAAATGTTAGAAAAAGGTTATTTCTAGAAACAAACTTGCTGGAATTTTCATGGGAATTATACTGAGCACACAGATCAACTTAGGGAATATTTTATCCTTTTCCGGTGTGTGAGCATAGTCTGTCCCTCTAAGTGTTGAAGTAATCTTTTTTGTCTCGTTTTGATTTGGGGACAGGGTCTCAGGTATTCTAGGCTGGCCTCAAACCCATTTTGCAGCTGAGGATGACAATGAATTCCTAGTCCTTCTCACTCCACCTACAATCCTTCTGGGATGACAGGTCTGTGCCACCACACCAAGCTTTTTTTTTTTTCTTCATGTTTTTAAAACTATCTTATTTATTTATTATTTATTTTATTTATTTATTTTTGGTCTTTTGAGACAGGATCTCTCTGTAGCCCCAGCTGTCCTGGAACTCACTCTGTAGATCAGGCTGGCCTTGAACTCACAAAGATCTGCCTGCCTCACCCTCCCAAGTGCTAGGATTAAAGGCATGCACCACCATGCCCGGCAATCTTATTTATTTTTATTTCATATGTATGACTGTTTTGGCTGCATGTATGTGACTGCACTGAAGGGCAATGAGTTAAAAACATATTTTGCTGACCATACCAAGGCCTCCATTCTGGACAAAAGGGTGAAACTGCCACCCATAAGGTTAAAAATAGAGCTGCAGGCAGGGATCAGGATAAACACGTTTTTGAAATAACTGTTGCAGGTGGTCAATGCAAAGGCCAGATAACCCAACAATCCTAGGAACTATGTTTTTGACAACCCAACAATTCCAGGAACTATACCATGAATCCTGTCCCCCTTCACCCCTGCCCTCAGGGTTCTTACAAGCCCGCCAAACCCACAGCCTACCCCCTGGGAGAGCTTTTGCTGAGTTATACAAGCCCACCAATCCTGTAACACCAAGGCATGGAAACGCTCCAGCTGGTGTTATGCCCAGATCATCACTGGGACCCCCAAAAGACCACCAGGACACGCAGCTCCGATGTAAATACAAAGAGCCGGGCGTGGTGGTGCACACCTTTAATCCTAGCACTCAGGAGGCAGAGGCAGGCGGATCTTTGTGAGTTCAAGGCCAGCCTGGTATACAGAGTGAGTTCCAGGACAGCTGGGGCTACAGGGAGACCCTGTCTCAAAAAGANGCAAAAAAAATAGAAAAAAAAAAAGTAAATAAAAGAGTTATAGCTCGTCGACTGCACCTCTGAACAGCGAGAATCTTTACTGGGGGGGGGGGTGGTGTGTGATCTTTAAAGGACGTGTATAGGGGGAATTTTTCCTTTATCGTTCTGGTGGACCCACCGGGGGAAAGTAATGCTTAACTTATAGACGTGAAGTCTGTAATACTTTGAATCTCCCCTTTGTGATTTTTTCCATTAAAAGAGCGACTGTAAAGGAGTCTCCTGCCGGCGGGGGGCCAGGTATGGGAGACACCGCTCCAGTTCTGATTAAGAATTTCTCTGCGGGGCTGGAGTGTGGCCTAGCAGTGTTAGAGCGCTCGCTACTGCAAATTAATAAAAAAAAAAAAAAAAAAAAAGATTTTTGTGGGCGGTGTCACGCTTTAATCCTAGTATTGGGAGGCAGAGGCAGGGGATTTTGGAGTCGTCATAGCCATCCTGTCACAGAGTGAGTTCCAGTACAGCTGGAGCACAGGAGATCAAAAAAGAAAAGAACAAAAAAAAAAAAAAAAAAGGATCTCTTCCAGCCGGTTGGGCGTAGCCTAATCCTAGCTTGGGAGGCAAGGCAGGCAATTCTGAGTTCAAGGCCAGCCTGTCTCGACAGAGATTCCCCAGATAGTTGGGCTTACGGAGTTGAAAAAGAATAAATAAATAAATAAATAAATAATCAATAAATAAATTCTTGGTTAGAGAGGGTGATGTCCAGTACAGCATATGAGATAGACAGAGCATCTAACACGGAGTGGTAACCCAGAAACCTGCTCTGAACCAGGACAGCCTTTGGTGTCAGGAAACAACGGCTACTCACCCACCGCTATCAGGGAATCTTAACCTTTTTTAAAGAGCCAATTTCGCAAAGTGCATATCCACCCCCACTCCAACTGATCCATTCCCCTTCCCCTTAAATCCCAGACAGATGCCATTCATGGCTTGGCTCTTTCTTCCCTGAGCCTAGCCCAGCTACCTGAATAAACTCGTTGTTCCGAGACGCTAAACTCGTGGTCTGTTTATGGGGGGGCGGCAGTCAAGCTAAATTACACATCGCTCTACATTTGCTCAGTAGTCGCATCTCCTGGTGGCGAGGGGTTGGACTCAGCATAACACCAGCTCACATCCATGCCATACACTACAGATGCAGCTAGTGCTGGTGGGTCCCAAAGTAGTGACATCTGTGCTGGACACTTCAGGTAAATTGATACACAGGTTAGGGAATTCAACTGGGAATTTCCCCCATCAGACTTTCCTGGCACATTGTGAGATATTGTTTGATTGTGAGTGAGTGTGTGAGGCCCAGCCCTCTGTGGGTGGTGACAACTGACAGTTGTTCTGATAGAGTTAAGAAAAGCAACTGAGGAGCTGGAGGATGGCCTAGCATTAAGAAGCGCTGCCGCTTTGCAGGAGGACCCAGGTTCAATACCCAGTCACCCATCATGGTGGCTGGAGAACCATCTGACTTACCAAAATAGACCAGAGAACTCCAGTTCCAGGGGAATCCCGACCCCTCTTCTGACCTCTCGCATATGCACATACAAGGTAGATACAACAGTACCTACATGCAAAAAAAAAAAAAAAAAAAATAAATTAAAAAAAAAAAAAAAAAAAAGGACGGCCTGCAATGGGCACGGGAGTAAGCAGATTTTTCGCCATGGTCTTGTGCTTCAGCCTGCTCTGCCAGGTTCCTGCCTAATTCCTATGTTGGGCTCGCCTCATGATGAAATTGACAAGGGCATGAGCCAAATAAACCCTTACCGCCCCAATTGGTTTTGTCAAGAGTGTGTTTTGTCAAGCAAGTTGAAAGAGAAACTAGACCACAAATGCACTCCCCTGGAACTGGGTTAAGCGATTGCAGGGGGCCTGGGCCCTTGGAGATCTAAAATGGCGCAGCCACCCTTCTTCTCTGGTATAAAGGACCTTGCCATCTCAGGCAGCTGATGCAACTCCCTCCTGATGTCACCGAGCCAAATGACAGCACAGCCTAAGGCCAATTGTAAGGTCCAGCTTCATGGCAACACTGAAGACCCACTTTGTCCCCCCACTGCACCAGTTTTGTCCTTACAAGTACATGCTTTGTTCACCTCATTACCTCTATCTTCCTCTCCCCAGAAACTTATAAAATCCCTCAGCCCTAGCCTGAGTACATGACTCCTCCTGGCCTCCCTCTCTGAGACATGGTGGATCTGCCTCAGGAACGTGTCGCTATAAACCTGCGTTTTTATACTATGTTAATCTGGTTTGATCTGGCCTGTTTGCAAGGGGTGGGGGACTGTTCAAGGAAGGAACGAACCCGCGTTTTCTGGAAGAGTACTTAGTGTTTAACTGCGACCACTCTTCAGCCCCCACTTTCTTCGTCATAATTTTTGCTATATAAATCTATTCATGTTTTATAAGATTTTTATATATAGTAATGTAATTTTTCTTTGAATCAAGGCAATTTTTTTTTTTTAATGTGTAGGAGTGTAAACTGTCTGCATGTAGTAGGTGCACCACGTTTTGTGCAATGCCACGATGGTCAGAAGAGGGTTTGAGATTCCCCTGGAACTGAGATTAAAGACGTTCTTAGCGCCATGTGGGCTGGGAAGAACTGGAAAGAAAAAAAAAAAAAAAAAAAAGATTCTCTTCCAGCCGGGTGTGGTGGCGTAGCCTTTAATCCTAGCCTTTGGGAGGCAGAGGCAGGCAGATCTCTGTGAGTTCAAGGCCAGCCTGGTCTACAGAGTGAGTTCCAGGATAGCTTGGGCTACAGGGAGTCTTGAAAAGACATAAATAAATAAATAAATAAATAAATAAATAAATAAATATTCTTGTTAGAGTGTGAGTTCCAGAAGCCCATTGAAATGCAGAGACATCTAACACTGAGTGGTACCCAGAAACCTGCTCTACCAGGACAGCCTTTGGTTATGGAAAAACAGGCTATCACCGCATACTCAGGAATCTTCAACCTTTTTGAAAGCCAGCAACTTCTGCAAAGTGCACTACCCACCCCCACTCTCACTGAATCCCATTCCCACCTTCTCCCTTAAATTCCCAGGCCAGATGCCATTCAGTCTGGCTCTATCTTTCCCTTGAGCCTAGCCCCAGCTATCCTGAATTAAACTTTGTTCCCGAGAGCCTAAACCTCGTGGTCTTTTATTTGGGGGGGCGGGCAGCATGCTATAACTTAACAATTCTCTACCTTTGCATCAGTGTCGCATCTCCTGGTGGTCCGCGAGGGTTTTGGACTCAGGGCATAACACCACTACATGCATGCCTACACTACTACATGCATGCCTAGTGCCTGTGGGGTCCAAAGTAGGACATCTGTGCTGGACAGCTTCAGTGTCAAATTGATACACCAGGGTTGAGGGAGATTCAACTGGGGAATTTCCCCCATCAGACTTGCCTGTGGCCACATTTGTGGAGTATTGTTTTGATTGTTGAGTGATGTGGGAGGGCCCAGCCCTCTGTGGGTGGTGACAACCCTGGACAGGTTGTTGTATACTGTATAAGAAAACAAGCTGAGGGGCTGGAGGGATGGCCTAGCAGTTAAGAGCGCTGACCGCTCTTGCAGAGGACCCGGGTTCAATCCCCAGCACCCACATGGTGGCTGAGAACCATCTGTAACTCCAAATACCAGGAGAACTCCAGTTCCAGGGGAATCCGACACCCTCTTCTGACCTCTGCGGCATTGCACTACACGGGTACACAGACCTACATGCAGACAGTACATTCATACATGTAAAAAAAAAAAAATAAAATTAAAAAAAAAAAAAAAAGAAACAGGCTGGGCATGGGCCACGGGAGTAAGCCAGGAGTTGTTCCGCCATGGTCTGTGCTTCAGCTCCTGCTCCAGGTTCCCTCCCTTAAGTTCCTATGTTGGGTTGCCTCGGTGATAAACTCTGGAGGTGTGAGCCAAATAAACCCTTTTCTCCCCAAATTGGTTTTGGTCAGAGTGTTTTGTCACAGCAATTGAAGAGAAACTAGACCACCATGCACTCCCCTGGAACTGGAGTTAAGGACTGTTAGGCAGGGGCTGGGCTTGGAGATCTAAAGATGGAGGCGACCACCCTTCTCTTCTGGTTAAAAGCCTGCCTCATCTCAGGCAGCTGATGCAACTTCCCTTCCTGATGTCACCAGCCACAATGACAGCACAGCCTAAGGCCATATATGGTTAAGGTCCAGCTTCATGGCAACACTGAAGACCCACCTTGTCCCCTCCCACTGCACCAGTTTTGTCCGTACAAGGACATGCTTTGTCTTACCACCATTACCTCATCTTCCTCTCCCCAGAACTTATAAAATCCCTCAACCCCAGCCTGAGTATATGACTCCCCTGGCCTCCCTCTCTGAGACTGGTGGATCTGCTCAGGAACATGTGCTAATAAACCTGCTTTTATACTTTGTTAATCTGGTTTGATCTGGCCTGTTTTGCAAGGGGGTGGGGGGGAGACTTTCAAGGACAGGAACTGAACCCCGCTCTTCTGGAAGAGTAGCTAGTGCTCTTAACTGCTGAACCATCTCTTCAGCCCCCATTTCTTCATAATTTTTGCTATATAAATCTATTCATGTTTTATAAGATTTTTATATAAGTATGTAATTTTCTTTGAATCAATGGCAATTTTTTTTTTTTATGTGTATGAGTGTACTGTCTGCATGTAAGTAGGTGCACACGTGTTGTGCAATGCCACGGAGGTCAGAAGAAGGCGTTGGATTCCCCTGGAACTGGAGTTAAAGACAGTTCTTAGCTGCCATGTGGGGCTGGGAATAGAACCTGGGTCCTCTGCAAGAGCAGTCACTGCTCTTAACCTTTGAGCCATCTCTCCAGCCCGGCAAATGCTTTTTTACAAATTCTAATTTCTACCTGTTTGTTGTTAATAGAGAGAAATATTTGGGAAGTTAATTTTGTATATTAATTTGCTGAACATGCTAGGTAGAATTTTGTTGATTTTGTTTTCATTATGGGTTTGTTTTAAAATTCCTTGGGTTTTCTACATCGGCACTGTTATTTGTCAGTAACTAAGAATTTGCAGTTAACTTACCAAAAGCAGTTGGAGAGTGAGATAGGGGTACAAGTTCTGTGATTAGAGGTCAGGCAGTGGTAGATTATAGATGATCCTCAATTGATGATAGTTCCACTAATACTTTTTTAAAACTTATTTTTATTTTATGTGTACCAGTGTTTTGCTGCATGTTTCTAAGTAAATCTGTGTGCGCCGTGCCTGCAGACATAAGAAGAGGGCGCCAGATCCCTTGGAACTAGAATTACTGAGAGTTGTTAGCTCCCATGTGGGTGCTGAACCCAGGTCCTCTGGAAGAGAAGCCAGTGCTTTTAACCACTGAGCCATCTCTTCAGTCCTCCACTAACAATTTAATTAATTAATTAATTGGTCTGTTTTGAGACAGGGTATCCCTATAGCCCCAGCTGGCCTGGAACTCACTATGTAGGCCAGGCTGGCCTTGAATTCACAGAGATCTGCCTGCCTCTGCCTCCCAAATGCTGAGATTAAAGTTGTGCAACATCATACCCAGCATCCACTAAGAATTTTTGAACTTCACAATGACATGGAGGCAGTGAGCTTCAGGGGAAACTTTATTTGAAATTTAGAGCTTTGGTCCTTTCTTGGGACAATGACTGGTGATACGGCAGCTCTCCTGATGCTGGGTGATGGCAGAAGCTGCAGCTGGCAGTCAGCAAGGGAGGCAGAGACCCCAGGAGACATTCAACATTTTCTCACAGAGCAGGCCTTGTGCTGGATAATCTTGCCCTGCTCTAGGCTAACCTGTGGTCTAAGCATATTTAAGCTAAGCTAGGCTAAGTCAAGTATTTAAGTGCATTTTCAACTTACAGTGGGTTTATGGAGGAATGCAGCCCATTATGAGCCAAGGAGCAAATCTATAATGAAAATCCATGGGGCTAAAACCATTTGCCTGGCAAGCATGGACCTGAGTTCAATCCCTAGTACCCATATAAGAATGACAGGTGTGAGAGTCTCAGAGATGGCTCATTAGTTAAGAGCACTTACTGCTTTTATAGAGGGGCTAACAATCACCTATAACTCCAGTTCCATGGGATATAATACTCTCTTCTGTCCTCAGTGGGCATCAGACACACATGTGGTGCACTTACTTACATGCAGACAACACTCGTACACATAAAATAAAAAACAAATATTTACATAAGAACTTGTGTGGCAGTCCTCATTCTGTGGAGGTGCTGACGGTGGGATAGGGTAGGAGAGGGGAGATGGGAGGGTTCCTGGACCTCATTGGCCACCTCGTCTAAATTAATTGGTGAGTTCCAAGCCAATGAGAGACTCTACTTTAAAGAAGGTGGATGGTGTTCCTGAGGATAAACCTGAGGTTGTCCTTTAGCCTCTACACACATGTGCACACACATGCATAATACATGTATATACACGTATTAACTCCACTCCCCCAAATAAAATTTATTTTATTGTGGATTAGTATTACAGAATAAAATTACATTTATTATGTGGTCACATATGCATTTTTTATTTCCAGGTTTTTTTTTTTTATCTTTTTTGAGACAGGCTCTCCCTGTACTGTTTCCATTTTTTAAATGAGTGAGTATGCAGTGGGCATGTGTGGGGATATACATATATGACACACATGCATTTGTGTGTGCATGCATGGGGAAGCACCAAGTTGAACTTGACCTGGGCATCCCTTCTCTCTGCCTCCCGAGGCTGGAATTATGAGGGCCAGCCACACCCACCAGCATTTCTGCCAGGAGGTGTGAACTGCAGCCTGCATGCATGTGTGCCTAGTGCTAGCCCGCTGGCCCAGCCTGCATGTGTGTTTCCTTGTTAACTCAGTGGATAGCACCCCACAGGGGTCTGCTGGTAACTGGACCTCTGAGGTAGTCACGGCTGATCTCCAAGGAAAGAATAAAATAACGGAGATGTCTTCCTCTGAAAGGCTGCAGTGTAGCACTGGGATGACTGTGTCTTCTCTTCCATCTCTACAGGAGGAGATGCCCACCTGCGGTGTAGCACTGGGATGACTGTGTCTTCTCTTCCATCTCCACAGGAGGAGATGCCCACCTGCGGTGTAGCACTGGATGACTGTGTCTTCTCTTCCATCTCCACAGGAGGAGATGCCCACCTGCAGTGTAGCACTGGGATGACTGTGTCTTCTCTTCCATCTCCTCAGGAGGAGATGCCCACCTGCAGTGTAGCACTGGGATGACTGTGTCTTCTCTTCCATCTCTACAGGAGGAGATGCCCACCTGCAGTGTAGCACTTGGATGACTGTGTCTTCTCTTCCATCTCCACAGGAGGAGATGCCCACCTGCAGTGTAGCACTGGGATGACTGTGTCTTCACTTCCATCTCCACAGGAGGAGATGCCCACCTGCAGTGTAGCACTGGGATGACTGTGTCTTCTCTTCCATCTCTTACAGGAGGAGATGCCCACCTGCAGTGTAGCACTGGGATGACTGTGTCTTCTCTTCCATCTCCACAGGAGGAGATGCCCACCTGCAGTGTAGCACTGGGATGACTGTGTCTTCACTTCCATCTCCACAGGAGGAGATGCCCACCTGCAGTGTAGCACTGGGATGACTGTGTCTTCTCTTCCATCTCTTACAGGAGGAGATGCCCACCTGCAGTGTAGCACTGGGATGACTGTGTCTTCTCTTCCATCTCCACAGGAGGAGATGCCCACCTGCAGTGTAGCACTGGGATGACTGTGTCTTCACTTCCATCTCCACAGGAGGAGATGCCCACCTGCAGTGTAGCACTGGGATGACTGTGTCTTCTCTTCCATCTCTAACAGGAGGAGATGCCCACCTGCAGTGTAGCCCTGGGATGACTGTGTCTTCTCTTCCATCTCCACAGGAGGAGATGCCCACCTGCAGTGTAGCACTGGGATGACTGTGTCTTCTCTTCCATCTCCACAGGAGGAGATGCTCACCTGCAGTGTAGCACTGGGATGACTGTGTCTTCACTTCCATCTCTTACAGGAGGAGATGCCCACCTGCAGTGTAGCCCTGGGATGACTGTGTCTTCTCTTCCATCTCCACAGGAGGAGATGCCCACCTGCAGTGTAGCACTGGGATGACTGTGTCTTCTCTTCCATCTCCACAGGAGGAGATGCTCACCTGCAGTGTAGCACTGGGATGACTGTGTCTTCTCTTCCATCTCTTACAGGAGGAGATGCCCACCTGCAGTGTAGCCCTGGGATGACTGTGTCTTCTCTTCCATCTCCACAGGAGGAGATGCCCACCTGCAGTGTAGCACTGGGATGACTGTGTCTTCTCTTCCATCTCCACAGGAGGAGATGCTCACCTGCAGTGTAGCACTGGGATGACTGTGTCTTCTCTTCCATCTCTTACAGGAGGAGATGCCCACCTGCAGTGTAGCCCTGGGATGACTGTGTCTTCTCTTCCATCTCCACAGGAGGAGATGCTCACCTGCAGTGTAGCACTGGGATGACTGTGTCTTCTCTTCCATCTCCTCAGGAGGAGATGCCCACCTGCAGTGTAGCACTGGGATGACTGTGTCTTCTCTTCCATCTCCACAGGAGGAGATGCTCACCTGCAGTGTAGCACTGGGATGACTGTGTCTTCTCTTCCATCTCTTACAGGAGGAGATGCCCACCTGCAGTGTAGCCCTGGGATGACTGTGTCTTCTCTTCCATCTCCACAGGAGGAGATGCCCACCTTCAGTGTAGCACTGGGATGACTGTGTCTTCTCTTCCATCTCCACAGGAGGAGATGCTCACCTGCAGTGTAGCAGTAGATTGACTGTGTTTTCTCTTCCATCTCCTCCACAGGAAGAGATGCCCACCTGTAGCTAGAAGTTGCTGAGAATAAAGATGCAATATTTTTGCCCATCCAGTTCTTGGGGCTGAGACATCTTCTCCCAGACCCCAGGATAAGAAGCTCCAGGCTCTGTAAAGTGACCCAGGATGTGCAGAGTAACACAGGATATGCAGATATAACATTCAAATAAAAGCCAAACTCACAAGCAGCAGAATACATGCCTCTTCCCATTAAGTTCACCCATTCTGGTTGCCCTAAAATCTCAGTCTCTTCCCGAGGCCATGGAAGGCTCACCTGGCCTTCCATGTTCCAAGCATGATCACCCCTGCCTTTCTCAGCTGTCTCCAGCCTTTGTTTAAATGAGAGATTTGTACTTTATGTACTCTGTGTCTATGTGGGTGTGTACACAGGTGCAGATGTGCACAGAAGCCAGCGGCATTAGAGCCCCTGAACTTGCATGCGGTTGTGAATTGCCAGGCATGGGTCCTCTGCACTTAACCACTGAGCCATCCCCAGCCTCTCCATCCTTGACTGGTTAGTCAACCAAGCAGACACCCACGTGTGGTTAGTACAAGTTGCATGGCACGTCTAGGACAGAATGAAGACCCCTGAGCCTGCCCGACTTCAACTCTGACAGATTGGAAACAGCTGGTTGGAATGGTATGAAACGTACCAGGCCTCTTGGTTGGCTTCTCATACAGATGCATGCATAATCAAGAATTCCAGAACTGTGGGAAACCTTCCCTTTTCAGGAACAGGGAAGACACTTGTGGCAGCTGAGCAACAGACTGAGTTGAAGGACTTGAAGAAGGGAGGGATGTGGTGGCCCCAGCCCGGGGGGTCAGACCCCAGTGAACCCCGGCTGCACTCATGGGGCCCTGCTCAGGGATAGGCTGGTCACACAAAGAGCAGGTCAGGCACATTTCAAGATGGTTCACTCTCGTCTTATGGGCTGGATCACCAGCAGCGCCAGAAAGAGGAAGAGGAGCTGCAGATGGACCCGCACGTCACGTCATTGTCTTTTCATAAGAATAGGGGATTCTAGGGATAAGTTCAGAATGATCCATTGGTGGGTGGGTGACACCTCACCCCTGCATTTCTAGCCATGAGCACACNCAGTGTAGCACTGGGATGACTGCGTCTTCTCTTCCATCTCCACAGGAGGAGATGCCCACCTGTGGTGTAGCACTGGGATGACTGTGTCTTCACTTCCATCTCCTCAGGAGATGCTCACCTGCAGTGTAGCACTGGGATGACTGTGTCTTCTCTTCCATCTCCACAGGTGGAGATGCCCACCTGCAGTGTAGCCCTGGGATGACTGTGTCTTCTCTTCCATCTCCACAGGAGGAGATGCCCACCTGCAGTGTAGCACTGGATGACTGTGTCTTCTCTTCCATCTCCACAGGAGGAAATGCTCACCTGCAGTGTAGCAGTAGATTGACTGCGTTTTCTCTTCCATCTCCTCCACAGGAAGAGATGCCCACCTGTAGCTAGAAGTTGCTGAGAATAAAGATGCAATATTTTTATCCATCCAGTTCTTGGGGCTGAGACATCTTCTCCCAGACCCCAGGATAAGAAGCTCCAGGCTCTGTAAAGTGACCCAGGACGTGCAGAGTAACACAGGATATGCAGATATAACATTCAAATAAAAGCCAAACTCACAAGCAGCAGAATACATGCCTCTTCCCATTAAGTTCACCCATTCTGGTTGCCCTAAAATCTCAGTCTCTTCCCGAGGCCATGGAAGGCTCACCTGGCCTTCCATGGTCCAAGCATGATCACCCCTGCCTTTCTCAGCTGTCTCCAGCCTTTGTTTAAATGAGAGATTTGTACTTTATGTACTCTGTGTCTATGTGGGTGTGTACACAGGTGCAGATGTGCACAGAAGCCAGCGGCATTAGAGCCCCTGAACTTGCATGCGGTTGTGAATTGCCAGGCATGGGTCCTCTGCACTTAACCACTGAGCCATCCCCAGCCTCTCCATCCTTGACTGGTTAGTCAACCAAGCAGACACCCACGTGTGGTTAGTACAAGTTGCATGGCACGTCTAGGACAGAATGAAGACCCCTGAGCCTGCCCGACTTCAACTCTGACAGATTGGAAACAGCTGGTTGGAATGGTATGAAACGTACCAGGCCTCTTGGTTGGCTTCTCATACAGATGCATGCATAATCAAGAATTCCAGAACTGTGGGAAACCTTCCCTTTTCAGGAACAGGGAAGACACATGTGGCAGCTGAGCAACAGACTGAGTTGAAGGACTTGAAGAAGGGAGGGATGTGGTGGCCCCAGCCCGGGGGGTCAGACCCCAGTGAACCCCGGCTGCACTCATGAGGCCCTGCTCAGGGATAGGCTGGTCACACAAAGAGCAGGTCAGGCACATTTCAAGATGGTTCACTCTCGTCTTATGGGCTGGATCACCAGCAGCGCCAGAAAGAGGAAGAGGAGCTGCAGATGGACCCGCACGTCACGTCATTGTCTTTTCATAAGAATAGGGGATTCTAGGGATAAGTTCAGAATGATCCATTGGTGGGTGGGTGACACCTCACCCCTGCATTTCTAGCCATGAGCACACAGATGTGAAGCGAGATAATAGGGAACAGATTGAAAGCGGGGCAGGGAGGAGGGGGAGCATTGGAGGTCAGAGTTTGAGCAGTGTTTTTGGAAAGGGAGTACATAGCTTACTCCTCAGCTCTGATTTTCACAAGCCTGAACTATGCAACTGGAGAAATATTTATGGCTTCCCTCCAGCACAGGCAGATCCCGTCATGGGAGCCCACGGGGAGGAATGTTGCCACATACCAGCCTTGCTGCCACCTCCAATTACCCTGAAATTTACCTTGGCTGGGGGAGGGAGGCGGATGGGTTTCTATATCTCCCAAAGAGATGCCCAGTGAAGACTACGGGGATGGCTTCCCTGCCTTGACTCTTCATGTCCTACCACTGAGGCTACCTCAGGTTTCTCTCAGAGCTAGAGGGACCAATAGGATCCTCGGACAGGCCATGTTGAGTCTGGGTGCCTCAACTAGAGGACTGAAGCTGCCCACCAAGCTCGGTTTTGCCTGGGGACTGATGGAGCCTGCAACCTGCGGCTCTGAGTACATTCCTGTAGGAACCATCCAGTCCTCCCTGTGCGATGCTCAAAGCTGTCAGATCTGTTCTGACTCTGGCCAACTGGGAGAAGCTCCACATACCTATCTATGGTGGTTTGAAGGAAAAATGTCCCCATAAACTCAAGTACTTAAATGTTTGGCACCAGTTTGGTGGCACTGTCTGGGGTCATGGATTCTTCAGGCCATGCAGGAGGAAGGAAGCAGTCCCTGGAGTGGGCTTCGAGAGTTCCTAGCCTTGCCCCACTTCCAGCTTGTCGTCTCTGCTTTGTGTTTGCTGTTGAGATGTGAGCTCTGGGGTTCATGCTGCTGTGGCCCCCCACCCCCACCGCAAGCTCGGCCCCTCATTCCTCCATAAATGCTCTGGCCATGGTGCTTTCTCACAGCTGCAGAGAAGTCACTAACAGTACACTCCAAGCCTCCACTCCAGCAGCTGTGGAGGGCTGGGGATGTTGCTCATTTGGTAGTGTGCTTGCCTAGCATGCTCAAAGCCTGGACTCAGTTCCCAGCACTGCCTAAACTGGGTGTGACAAAGTATGCCTGTAATCCCAAAGCTTGTGAAGTAGAAGCAGAAGGATCAGGAAGTTCAAGGTTATCCTAAACTATATAGTGAGTTCTAGGCCAGCCTGGGCTGCATGAGATGCTGTCTGGATTCTGTACAAAATGCAAAGATTGTTGAATAATAACTAGGAAAGCCCTGTCAGCATGCAGAGCTTGTATGCCTCTGGTTAACTGCAAATGCCACTCCCAGCCAAAAGTGAACTGTGCAGCCATCAGAAAATGACAGTTCTGTTGATCATGTTGGTGGAGACTCTTAAGAGGTGAAATTTAGCTGGAACTTGGGTGCCTGATTTTTAATCCTTGCTAAGTATTAGAAATAAAATTTGAGGTCCAAGGACCCCACCAATACTGCACAAAGAGTATGAAAACAAAATAAAAGTAACTCATTGTATTAGTCACTTTTTTGTTGCTGTGATAAAACACCATGACCAAAGGAACTTATAAAAGGAAGAGTTTATTTGAGCTTACGATTGACGGTTCCAGGGAATTAGAGTCCATTGTGGCGGGAGGCATGGCGGCTGGAGCAGCAAGCCGAGGGTCACATCTTGCAAAGAGCACAGGAAGCAGAGAGAGGGTGACTGGAGACCCCGAGGCTTGTTAAACCCACTAAGCCTGCCCTCCAGTGACATACTTCCTCTAGCTCGGCCACACCTTCTAAGACCTCCAAAAACAGTGCCACCAACTGGAGACAAATGTCTGAATACTTAAAGCCTGGGGGGGGGCACTCATTCAAACCACCACACTCATCAAATAGTGTTTACTTTTTCAGAACATTGAATTCCCTTATCTGGGTAGTAAGCAAGCACATGGGCCAGGAAATTTGAGTTTCTTATCCTAATGTAGGAGTACTGTGTCTTCCTGATTGGCTGGGGTCTGACCTCACAGTGATTGGCTAGTTTTCAATCAATTTGCAGGGCTGGAGAGAAGGCCCAGAGTTTAAGACCACTGGGTGCTCTTGCTGAGGACCTGGATTCGGTTCCCAGCACCTACATGGTAGCTAACAACCATCTGTAACTCCAGCTCCAGGGGACTTGATGCCCTCTTCTTACTTTCATGAGCACTGCATGACATGGATGTGCTTACATATATCTATGCAATACACTCATACACTTAAAAAAAGAATAATAAAATATTAAAAAAAACAAATTGGCAAAGAGGAAATGAAAGGAAAGGGGGAATGGTATGTTGCTCCAGGCCATCAGGTTCAGGGAACACAAAACGGCCTTTGAATAAACGAAAGTTTAAAAGGTACCAGCCTGGTCTACAGAGTGAGTTCCAAGTCAGTTGGGGCTACAGGGAGACCCTGTCTCAAAAAAGACCAAAAAAAAAAAAGGTTAAAAGGTGGAGAGAAGAAAGATTTGAATTCCATGTCATAAATGTTTGTTTTTAAGGTCAGGGAGATATTACAAAGGTTACGTTTAAAAATATTTTATTATTATTTTTATTTTATGTGTATGGGTATAGTCCCTGCATGTGTGTAAGTGCACCCATGTCATGCAATGCCTGGGGAGGTCAGAAGAGGGCATTGGATCCTCTGGAGTTGGAGTTATGGATGGTTGTTAGCTGCCATGTGGGTGCTGGGAATTGAACCTGGTCTCTGCAAGAGCAACCAGTGCTCATAACCACTGAACTGTCCCTGCAGCCCAGTAATTTTTAAAGTTAATCATTTTAGTGTAAATCTGTTTTCTTAATTCGTTTTGTAACACAGGTAGGTCTTGGCTTTGTAGTTCTCCCGCCTCAGCCTCCTAAGTGCTGTCATTTTACTTTTTTTTTCCCTTTCTTTCTTTCTTTCTTTCTTTCTTTCTTTCTTTCTTTCTTTCTTTCTCTCTCTCTCTCTCTCTCTCTCTCTTTCTTCCTTCCTTCCTTCCTTCCTTCTTTCTTTCTTTCTTTCTCTCTTCTTTTTTTGGTGGGGGTATTTTTGAGATAGGGTCTCCTGTAGTCTCAGCTGTACTGGAACTCACTATGTAGACCAGGCTGCCTTGAACTCACAGAGATTTGCCTGCCTCTTCCTCCTGAGTGCTGGTATTAAAGGCACGCTTGACGCCTGGCTTTGTTTTTCATTAATCATCCTGTTTCCCTTTTTAAATTTTTAATTTTGATTGATTGATGTATTAATTGATTGATGGCATTAAACCCAGGAGCTCGAACACACTGGCCATGTGCTCTGTTGCACATACTGGCATGTGCTCCATCAGAGCTGTAGCCCCACACTATTTTAATTTTAATTTTTCTGATAAAAGCATGACCTCTCTGGACCCCTGTCCATATCTTTACCTCATGGGGATGGGCAATGTGAGCCAGTGCCATACAAGTTTGGAAAATTTGTCTACTTTGATTAAATGGTGATAATTTCTGAAACTACAGAAATTCGCATTTCCGGAACTGAAGAGACTTGTGTCCTGGATGCTGATCATTTCTACCTGTGGATTTGACCAGGGTCAAGGATCCAAAGGGACACTTACCTGTCACCTGACCTTTTTCCGCTCACCACTCTGGTCACTCCTAACAATGGCCAGTCTTGGGCCAAAAGAAGTTTTTCTATTTCCCAGACCCCATTTTGCCCTCCTGGTTTGTAAGTAGATGGTGATCTCTCTGGTTTTGTGAACCAGAAGCTTCCCTTCTGTGGTTTTTATTTTCTCAGATTAAACCTGTTATCCAGCAGTTCACTTGTTCATCTGTCTTTCCCTTCCCCCACCTTAGAGGCAGGAGTGAACCTCTCAGATACCATCTCCAGAGAGGTGATCACAGGCCTGAGGCTTTTCTCCTCATGTGTGTGACTTTGGCTGCCTGTGGAAAACAATCAGATTATAAGACTGTAGATGTAATGTGGAGTATTTCTGTCTCCTAAACAACCTATGAAGTTGATGATTTGTTTGTTCTGTAGTCTGGAAGCACAGGAAGGCAGGATTGGTAGCACAGCTCAGGCTGTGGGCTCCATACAGTGTTTCCAGTTCATTAGCGAGCCCTCCCCCCCGCCCCCCCTTGCCCTTAGGCTCACCTCTGCCCTGCTCACTTCTGAAGTGAACCTTTGACCATGTCCTTCTAGCTTGAATTCTAGTACTCATCTTCCCACCTCAGGATGTCCCCAAGGGCCATCCCTGCTCCACAGGCTCTATGAGTTGTGGGTCAAAGCTGTTGTTTCTGAGTGTTTCTCTGCAAGGAATGTGGCTATCTTCTTCAGGCTTTAATCCAACATTTAGCTGAGGCCCACTGTCTGGAGGAAAGAATCCCATGAGCCTTCATATGCATGCAAGGCCACCCACAATGCCAGGGCTCGCCTGCCTCACTGTCTCCCTTGTATTCTATAAGGCCAGTGAAGATACAGGAGCAGTCTCTCCTGGGCACTCACTGTGCTGGATAGCATTAGTTGTCTACTTTGCACACCTGGAAAGGGGACCGCAACTGGGGAACTTCCTCCATCAAACTGGTCTGTGGGCTTGCCTGTGAAACATCTTGATTTTTGAGTGATGTGGAAGGGCACAGCTTACTGTGGGTGGTGTCACCCCTGGACAGGTGAGGTCCTGGGTTGTATAAGAAAGCAGGCTGAGCACAGGCCAGAGGAGCAAGCCAGTAAGTAGCACTCTTCCATGGTCTGTGCTTCAGTTCTTGCCTTTAGGTTCATACCCCTTGATGATAAAGTGTAAGCTGAAAGAAATAAATCCTTTCTTCCCTGAGCTACTTTTGGTCAGTGTTTTATAACAATAACAGAGAATCCTAACTTAGAACAGTCATTCAACAGTGGACAAGATTTTCTGTATCTGTTTCTTTTGTTGTAGTTGCTGTAACAAAGTACCTTACAAAAGCAATTTAAGGAAAGGAAAGGAAAGTTTCTTTTTGCTCACAGTTCTAGGATAAAGTCTTCATGGCAGGAAAGTCACAGCAGAGGTGTGAGGCTGTGCTCGCGTTGTGTGCACAGCTGGGAAGTGGAGATGAACACTGGTACTCAGTGAGAAGTATAACCGACGCCAAGAAAAGGCCAAATCAGGGGCTGGAGAGATGACCTAGCGGTTGAGAGCACCGACCGCTCTTACAGAGGACTCGGGTTCGATCCCCAGCACCCACATGGCTGCCGAGAGCTGTCTGAAACTCCAATTCCAGGAGAACTCCAGACCCTCTTCTGACCTCCGCATTGCATGACACGGGAGCACAAACTTGCATGCAGACAGTACATTCATACACATAAAGAAATAAAATTAATAAAAAAAAAAAAGAAAAGGCCAAATCAGTCCAAATTAAAAAGTATATAAAGGTAGGCATTTATTCCAGGAAATGCAGTCTCTCTTGGCGAATCCACAGGCCACCAGCCATCCTGAGGGTCGTGGAAAGCAAGCTTCTGAGAAGCGGGGGAGAGCCTTTTATAGGGGGGAGGGGAGATGGTAACTTATTGGAATCTGGCCAATTAAACCAGGCCAGGGGCTCAGATCTGGAGGTTGGTCTTAGGTCCAGAGGTCTCATGGGATTCTGGCCTGACCAGAAAAGGAGGGTCTTTCCTATCTATACCGTCTTGGCTTTTTGTCCTGAGCCAGACCTAACACTCAGTATACTGTCTTTTTTTTATTCCGTCCAAGACATTTAGGGGGGTCTTCCCACTAAGCTGACAGTATTAACCATCATAACTTCTGTGACCAAATGTGTAGGTTGTCTCCCACATCAAGCAAGCCTTTCTTCAGGACAGCATCGGAATGTTCTCCAATTCAACCTGAGCACTCTTATCTACTAGAAGATGGTGTGAGAACCCCACAGGCTGAGGGCTCAGTTCTAAGACTGAACCTCCTTTATAAGCCCCAATCATAAAGCCCAGATTGTATCCCTGGGATCCTCACAGACCTACTGTAAATTGAGGTCTCTCCTCTTTGGTTCAATTAATTTTCTAGAGTAGCTCAAGAATTCAGGCAAACATGTTCATTATAAGGATAGAGATGAATTTGTCAGATGGAAGACATGCCCAGGCAAGGTATGTGGGAAGGTATAGGCCTGGGCTAAGGCAGGGCAAACCATTCCAAGAACCTCTGCATATTCTGCTGTCTGGAAGTTTGTTGGAGCGCTGTGTTGAGATTTTATGGAGGTACATTCTGCAGGCATGACTGATTCCATCATTAACTGTTAGAAATCAACTCAGCCTTCAGCTTCCCCAGCCCCACCCTAGAGGGTGGCATGGGGTCTGACTCTGAAATTTAATCCTCCCCTGGTCTTTCAGGTGACCTGCTTCTGTCTTGAAGCTGCCCTGGGGCAGTCATCAGTCAATTCAGTGGCATACAAAAGACACACCTTTAATCCTAGCAATATGGAGGCAGAGGCTGGAGGATCTCTGTGAGTTCAAGGCCAGCCTGGTCTACAGAGTGAGTTCCAGGACAGCTGGGGCTACAGGGAGACCCTGTCTCGAAAAGACCAAAAAAAAAAAAAAAAAAATACTCATTATTTTGAAGACTCCAAGAAGTTTAGGAGTTGTACATGAGGAAACAGGAAAAAGACCAAATATATATTTCATAATATCACTGTTGCAACTCCAGAGCACTTGTAAATCTTATAATACGCTGTGGTGTTTCATGGTTTCCTATGGTACATGCTACACCATCTAGAATGTTCTCTGCACGTATCCTCCTTGCTGCTTACTGTTTCCTTCTTTCAAATTCCCACCAGGCATCACCTCAGGAGGAGCTCCGATTACCCCTTGAAGTGAAGTGGCTTCTTCTGGTTATTTTAATTTTTTAAATTTATTATTATTATTAATTTTATTTATTCTTTACATATATGAATGTACTGTCTGCTTGCAGGTCTGTGCATCTGTGTTGTGCAATGCCTTGGAGGTCAGAAGAGGGTGTTGGATTCCCCTGGAACTGGAGTTAAAGACGGTTCTTAGCCGCCATGTGGGTGCTGGGAATCCAACCCGGGTCCTCTGCAAGAGCAGTTGGCGCTCTTAACCTCTGAGCCATCTCTCCAGCCCCAGTTATTGTAATTTTTCTCTTTTTCCATTTTTCACGTGCGTGTGTGGGGAAGGTGTGTGTGTGTGCATGTTTTTGCATGCTTGTGGATGCACTTGTATGTAGGTGTGTGTGACTTGTATGTAGGTGTGTGGAGCCCAAGGCTGATGCTGGGCATCAACCCGAATTGTTCTTTCACCTTGTTCACTGAGGCAGGGTCTCTCAGTCAAACCCAGAGCTTTCTGGTATGGCTAGCCTTGCTGGCTGGCTTGCTCTGGGGACCCCCTGCCTTTGTCTTCAGGGGCTATAATTACAGGCAGGCCACCACTCCCACCCACCCATGTGAGGTTTTGGGGGTCAAAATTTGACCCTTGTGCTTACCTGGCAACCACTTGAAATGTTGCAGGAAAGATGAGGAAGACACCAGGAAGGTTCAGGAGGCAGGCTTATTCAGGCTGCGGCCTGGTCCAGAGGACCCATAAGTCTACACTCCAAAGAGCAGTTCTTACACTTCATACCCTGTGTAATGGTAGCATAGTCTACACTCCAAAGAGCAGTTCTTACACTTCATACCCTGTGTAATGGTAACATAGTCTATACTCCAAAGAGCAGTTCTTATACTTCATACCCTGTGCAATGGTAGTCTACACTCCAAAGAGCAGTTCTTACACTTCATACCCTGTGTAATGGTAGCATAGTCTACACTCCAAAGAGCAGTTCTTACACTTCATACCCTGTGTAATGGTAGNCGGCTAAGAACCGTCTGTAACTCCAATTCCAGGAGAACTCCAGTTCCAGGGGAATCCGAGACCCTCTTCTGACCTCCGCGGCGTTGCATGACACGGGTGCACAGACCTATATGCAGACAGTACACTCATACACATACAAAAATAAATAAAGTAAAAAAAAATATATAGTTTGGTCTGGTTTATTTAACCTATAGATTAAATATATTTAAAATTGATTATTAATGTTGTATAAGGAACCAATGTATTAATTGTACCACATATAAACTTAATTTAAAATATCTATGCATTTTGGTAGGTATTTAAAATACCTAACATTTCAGGCAATTTATTTAATCTTATTTAAATAATTATATCTGTGGGTTTGAGTACCAGTAACAGTATTACTGGGTTAAGTATTGACTTAACATAAATATTTAAAGGGAATTTCTCTTATATCAAATATTTGTTTTGACAAACATATGAAATTGATTTTTCTTATTCTGAACTTTAAACATTATTTATATAATAAACTGATATATATCATTTTTATATAATAAAATGATAGGAATTTATATTACTGGCAACTTATTTTGCCCATTGATTTCCTGCTGTAATGTGCCACTTTCTTAAATTGCTCCTTTTTTTTTTTTGGTCTTTTTGAGATAGGGTCTCCCTGTAGCCCCAGCTGTCCTGGAACTTGCTCTGTAGACCAGGCTGGCCTTGAACTCACAAAGATCCTCCTGCCTCTGCCTCCCAAGTGCTAGGATCAAAGGCGTGTGCCACCACACCTGGCACTCTTCTTACATCACTGGTTTTGATTTGCTCTGTGAAAGGTGAGAAACATTTTATTTGTTATGTGTTTTGTTGAAAACCATCCGGCCATGTTACTTGCATCCCAGGGGATGGAGTGGTTGATCGTGATGCAGTACATTCTGGCAGATGTTTAGAAGGGTATGATGCTTTACATTTAAATGGAAATATTCCTTTAAGGGCTTTTTAAAAAATGTATATTTTCTGTAAGGAGTAATAAAATAATACTAATTAAAGAAAAAAAAGGAAGAAAAAAAGAAAAAAAGAATTTGGTTGGGTGAGGAAGGGTGTTCCAAGGTGAGTCATAACTGATGTCAGATTTGCAGAAAGAGGTGCTGGTTCTGACTTTCTTGAAGTATAGCTAGCACCCTCCCATCTCTCTGTCTAGTCCAGTGCTTTTTTGCTACACGTGTAGCAGCCTTTAAGCTATTGGAGCACCACTCCAATAGCTTTTATACCATGGCACAGCCTCTCTACCTCAGCACACAGCATAGTGATGGTGTGTCTGTATGAGATTAGGCAATAAGAGAAACTATGACCTCTGCCTTGATATTGGTCTTTGTCTCTCTCCTGAATCAAGTCTTCTGGGGGAGGGGCCACTATTACATTGTGAGAAGCTGTGTACTGGGTTGATCGAAAAGTCAGGGAGGAGCTGATGTCTAGTGAAAGCATATATGTGTTAAAAAAGAGAGTAGCCATATGCAGTGCTGTGTACCTTTAATCCCAGCACTTGAGAGGTATAGAGGCCGGCAGATCTCTGTGAGCTCAAGGGCAGCCTGTTCTACAAAGTGAATTCCAGGCCATCTGGGGCTACAGGGGGACCCTATCTCAGAAAAGCAGAGAGAGAGAGAGAGAGAGAGAGAAGAAGAGGAGAGGAGGAAGAGAAGGAGGAGGAGGAAGAGGAGGAGGAGGACGAGGAGGAGGAGGAGGAGGAGGAGGAGGAGGAGGATTATGATGACATGACAACAACAGAGGTGCTTGGTAGCTAATACTGACTTCTGTGCCCTATCATGCATCCAAGACACACACACAAATCACCTTTCGAAAGTGAACTTTATTAGGAAAGAGGCCATGATCAGGCCTAGGGGTGGTAGAGCATTCAAAAGGAAACAATGCATTGAATATAGTGTCAGGGACATGATGAAGGCTTAACAGGAAATAGAAGCTGTCCTGGAACTCACTCTGTAGACCAGGCTGGCCTTGAACTCACAAAGATCCGCCTGCCTCGGCCTTCCAAGTGCTAGGATTAAAGGCAT
>VZQC01013662.1:348999-364522 GCA_009823505.1 Rhizomys pruinosus | reverse complement strand
CGCTGGAGAGATGGCTTAGCGGTTAAGAGCGCCGACTGCTGCCCTCCGCGGCATTGCACGACACGGGTGCACAAACTTGCATGCAGACAGTACATTCATACGCATACAGAAATACATAAAATTAATAAAAAAATTTTAAAGAAAAATACAGAAAATCTTTAAAAAAAAAATCTGGAGAGGGGGGCTGGAGAAATAGCCTAGCAGTTAAGAGCGCTGACTGCTCTTGCAGAGGACCTAGGTTTGATCCCCAGCACCCCACATGGCGGCTGAGAACCGTCTGTAACTCCAATTCCAGGAGAATTCCAGGTCCAGGGGAATCCGACACCCTCTTCTGACCTCCGCAGCATTGCACAACAGGGGTGCACCGACCTACATGCAGACAGTACCTTCATGCACATAGAAAATAAATAAATAAATTAATTAATTAAAAAATAAAATAAAATCTGGAGAGGAAGCTCAAGAGACTGCTCAGCAGTTAGGAGTGCTTGGTGCTCTTCCAGAGGACCTGGGTTTGGTTCCCAGCACCCACATGGGAAATTGGTGCACAGCTGCCTATAACTTTACCAACACAAGAGCTGACTCCTTCCAGCCTCCTAGGGCACCTGCATGCACGTGCACATCCCTGCACACAGACAGGCATGCGCACATAAACAAACAATAAAAATAAATCTTTAAAATTGGAGAGGAGCTTCATGAAGAGAGATAGCCCAAAATGAAAGAGATACAGCTCAAAATGAAAGAGGGACAGCCCAAAATGAAAGAGGGACAGCCACCGTGGTCAGGAGGAGAGGCCTAGAGGATCCTTCGCAGAAACCCCCTAATAAAGGAAAATATCTGACTTCATCCTTTCAGAGAGGGAAGGAAGTTTCTAGATTACAGGACAGAGAGCATGGAGGAGCCAAGTACTGTGTAGGGGTATCGATTAGGGGTCATACAGTCCCTGTCCGAGAGAGAGAGAGAGAGAGAGAGAGAGAGAGAGAGAGAGAGAGAGAGAGAGAGAGAGAGAGAGAGAAGGGGGGCATGGCCTGATTTCTTCAGGCTGTGGGATCTGGCTGGCTTGAAGTCACTATCATTTTAAAGGGACAGGCCCATGATCTAACAATCTATGAGCATGAATGGAGATTATCCAGCCCCAGACAGGCCTTCGGATGAGATCACAGGCTCTAGACAACTTCACTAGAGATGTGGAGCCAGAAGACCCAGGATAGCTATCACTAAGTCATGGGCTCAGAGACTGTGCTACTCTGGAGAGATTCGCTGTGTGATCATGTTTAGTTAGTTAAGACAGCCCTTTGGAAAACCACAGAGCGTTGCGTCATTCTTCACATTGATGAATTGTTGCTATTATGATGCTTTTCAGAGAGGAGGTTAGAGGAGATGGAATAAGTCCATAGGTGGTGGGCCAGCTACCACTGGAAGGTAGACCTTCAGACTTTAGTATTTACAGAGTGGGTGTGGGGTGTGGGGATGTGGGGATGCGGGGGTGTGTATGTGTAGTTTTCTGTCCATTTTTATTCTAAATGACTGAAAAGGAAAAGACTTAAAAATTTTGTGGTAACCCAGGTGTGTTGGACTGGCTGCAACTGCTCGTCATACTATGCTCCAAAAATTCTTTTTTATATTTATTTATTTATTTATTTTTATTTATTTCTGTATGTGTATGAATGCACTGTCTGCATGCAATGCACTGTGCACCCGTGTCATGCAATGCCGCGGAGGTCAGAAGGGGGTCTCGGATTCCCCTGGAACTGGAGTCTCCGACAGTACTCGGCCGACCTGTGGGTGCTGGGGATCCAGCCCGGGTCCTCTGCAAGAGCGGTTGGCGCTCTCAACCGCTAGGCCATCTCTCCAGCCCCGCTCCAAAAATTCTTTAAAAGGCACAAATTATGGGGCTGGGGAGACTGCTCAGTGGGTCAAGTGCTTGCTGTGAAAGCATGAGGACCTGAGTTCCAGCCCACAGCACCCAGGTAGAAAGCTGGGCGCGATGGCGGGCCCTGGTCCTTGGCAGGCAGGCAGGAGGATCCCTGGAGTCCATAGGGATGGGTCAGTGGATAAAGTGCTTGCTAAGGAAGCACAGGATCCTCAGCATGCACTTAAAAGGTAGGCAGGGCAGAATGCATCTATAAGCCTATTCTTGGCTGGGTGATGTAGGACAGAGGGCCCGTGGGGGTGGGGATGAAGAGGGAGCGTGTTGTCCAGCTAGTGTAGCCCAGACAGCAATATGAATGTTGACTTCTCCCTACACGTGTATGTACATGCACCCACAGCACATACAAACACACCCCTACACATATACATACATTTTACAAAGAAGCAAATATAGAAAGTCAGGAAATATCTGCTAAAGGCTGTGCTATGGAGACCCTGGAGCACACAGCCTGTGACTATAGCCCCTGATACACCTGTGAGTGCCCAATTCATAGCACTGTTGCTTTTGGTGAACCACAAGGATTCAGGTTAATGTCGGAATTTTCCTGTAGTAAAAAGACCTGTAGATAGAAATACAGTCCCAAGGTCTGGGGGAGTTCCTGCTAACAGAGCTCAGACTCAGGAATTCACAGTAAACCAGGAAACTCCACTGCAGCTGAAACCCATAAAATCCATTCTTAGGATAAGAATGAAATTTAAAATAAAATAAAATAATAAAATAACTAAAGGCTTGTCCCCTCGCTCTCCTGGTGGCATATTCTCAGAAAGATTTGCTCTCTGGGTTAATTCCATGATATACAAAAGATGATTTATAGTGTTCAGAAAGTAAGGACCATTGTGCAAAATGAGCATTTTCCCTATTGAATTTTATTTCTATCTGGGGATTTTGGAGACAGGATCTCACAATGTATCCCACCCAGGATATCCTTCTGACTCAGCCTCCCAAGTGTTAGGATCACATGTGTGCATCACATGGCAATATCTCTCACAACACTGAAGATAGAATGATAATAAATGTTCATGGTGGAAATAAAAGGCAAAGTCTCCATTATGTGATGTTGAGAGACAGACCTGGGTAGGAATGTAGCTACTGCTCTTGCCTAGCGGCCAGGAAGCCCAGGTTCCTCTTCTGGCCTCTGTGAGTATTGCACGACACAGGTGCATATACGTGCATATGAAATAAACATGGAATAAAAATAAATTAATTAAATTTTAAAAGGAATGTGCTAGGTATTACTTCAATTCCCGATAAGTGTTCCAGGCTGTCACTTATCCATGAGGCAGTACGTTCACACTTCAGACAGAGATACTGTCAATTGATGGTGCTTTATGGTTAAGGCCAGCCAGAAATTTTCTGGGTTCAGATTTGAACTCAAATCCTTCATCTATGTCCTTAGTCATGATGTTTTCACTGAACTGGAAATTCCTTCTCTTTGGAGGTGAAGCTTAACTATTGTCTTGTGAATTTAGAAATTTAACAAAATTTAAATCTCAGCTTTTAAGGTAGAATTTGACCAAAAGTTCTAAAGTCCATTCAGAAAAAAATATAGACAGCTTAGGAATTCTGAAAAAGAAAAGTAATGAAGGTGACTTTAGAAACTTTTTTTTCTGAGCTGGGCATGGTGGCGCACGCCTTTAATCCTAGCATTTGGGAGGCAGAGGCAGCGGATCTTTGTGAGTTCAAGGCCAGCCTGGTCTATAAAGTGAGTTCCAGGACAGCTGGGGCTACAGGGAGACCCTGTCTCGAAAAGATTAAAAAAAAAAAAAAAAAGAAACGTTTTTTTTTCTGGCAAGTGTATCACAGGCTCCAAATTCATGCTGGGCAAGAACTCTAATACTGACTATATCCACAGCCCAAAGGTAACTTCCAAGCAAATTTTAATATATATTATAAAATTTATAATGATTAAAATAGCATCATACTTCCATCTGGACCAGCACACAGTGAACCAAAACAAGGAAGCACAGGGTCACTAAAATGTTTACAATGTTACTCAGCAATCAAGGACTATTTCAGACACCTGTGACAAACCCTTGCAGCTCTATTACAATCAGCCAAGCACTATGGGATATAAAGATCTCCCTCTAGTGTCTGATGTCAAAGTTAATTCCAATGATATAAACACTTAAATCACAAAAATAAAACTGTAAAACTATGAAATAGCAGGTAAGTCAACATCCACACAATCTTTCAGGGCAAAAATTCACAGCCAAAATATGGCTAGATGTGTCCCCATAAACACATTGTCCCAAGCATAAGATAGTAACGTTTAAAGACAAAGACATACTTTCCTACATATGCAATAAGGGGTTAAAGGCATTCTTTTTTTTTTTNTTTTTTTTTTTTTTTTGGATGTGACTAATTATCTGACAAGAGGCATCTTAAGGGAGAAAGGATTCATGTGTGCTTACAGTTGCAAGGGATACAGGCCATGCTGTGTGGAAGACATGGCGGGGGGTGAGGTGGTTGGTTACATTCAGTTCAGGGTCACAGAAGAGGGAACAGATAGGAAGTAGAATTGGGCTCTAAAACCTCAAAGCCCACTTCCTCCTGCAAGTCTCCACCTCCTAAATAGCATCACCAGTTGGTGAGTGAGAGTCCAAGCTAGTCTACAAGTCTACAGGAGATAGTTCACTTCCAAATCGCCACAGCAGTTATTCCTAGGTATGGACAGCTAGAATTTAAAAGGGGTAAAAATTTTTTAAAGGCTCAGAGACTTTGGGAAGGGAAACGCCAATGATTCCCAACTCTGTTGGACCCAGCCCTCCATACACTTACCTGCACACAAAGATATTATGAATAAGTACCCTAAAATGAAATTCGTTGCTGTTATAAGCAATTTATACTCATAATTCAAAATAATATTCAATTGAAAATATGAGCTAAACAGCTTGGTGTGGTGGCACATGCCTTTAGTCTAAACCTTGGGAGGCAGAGGGAGGCAGATATCTGTGAGTTTGAGGACAGCATGGTCTACACAGTGAGTTCCAGGCCAGCCAGGACTAACATAGTAAAGCCTGTCCAAACAAAACAAAACAAACTAAAAAAAAAAAAAAATAGTGAAATAAAAGCAACCTGTTGTTTTTGTATTTCACTATGTAAAGATTAATGCACAACTATCCTAGGGGTGACAATAAAACTGTTACTAACACTCAGTGACCAGGTGGGGTCCCACGTGCAGCCTTGCTGCCCACCCGGGTGATCCGCTGACCACCACTAGAAACATAGAAAAGAACTGTGTGTGTGTGTGGATAGAGGGACAGACAGTGGCATGTACACTCGGTGGCCAGGTGGGGTCTGCGCATGGGCCAAAGGATTAAACACTCCCCCCATCCCACCACCTCCGCTCAAGGTATGGTTTGCTGTGGTTGGGATGATCCAGCAGGTGTAGTGTCAGTGATTCTAGGCTGCACAACCAAAGCTGGGGAAGAAACCAACAGGAAGCAAACTGAGTGACCAACCAGTCCTCCATATTAATATTTGAGATTAGCAACAGAAGACAAACAAACAAAAACAAATTCACATGCCAAAGACACAACAGAAAAACAATGGTATGGGAAAAGCTCATAATAAATACCCACCGAACTCAACCAGCCCTGTAAAAGATCCCAACAATGAGATCTCCCTGGAAAGAAACAAAGACACCGACTTTAGAAGAACAACTGTAGACATATTCAAAGAAATCAAAGAGTATAAAGAACAAATCAGAGAACTAAAGGGAGAGAATGAAAAACTATGAAAAGAACTAGAGGTAAAGAAATACAAACTCTGAAAAGAACTAGAGGAAGAGAAATACAAACTCCAAAAAGAACTAGAGGGAGAGAATGAAAAACTCCAGAGGAAGTGGAAATACTGAAAAGATTTCAGGCTGAAAGGAAAAAAAGAAACTGACCAATGAAGCAAGGAGCTACTAGAAGAAAATGAAAAGCTCCAAAAGGAAGGTGAAATACTGAAGAGATCACAGGATGAAATGAAAAAGGAAATCGAACATTCATCCAATCAGCAGGAAAGGATGGGAAAAAGCCTCAGAAGCAGAATGGATGAAGCAGAAAAAAGAATATCAGACCTACAGGATAACAAAGTGCAGCCAGATACCTCAAATAGACATTATGAAAAATTTGCAAAAACACAAGAGTGGAACAACCAGGAAATATGGGACACTATGAAAAGACCAAACCTACACATCATAGGGATAGAGGAAGGGGAAGAATCCCAAGAGAAGGTATTGATCAGATCTTCAACAGAATAATAGATGAAAATTTCCCCAAACAGAAAAAGACAAACCCATACAAATACAAGAAGCACATAAAACACCAAATAGACAAGACCAGAAAAGAAATTCCCCATGCTATATCATAGTTAAAACACTAGATGCTCAAAACAAAGACAAAATACTCAAAGCCACAAGAGAAAAACAACAAATTGCATAATAAGGGGAAATCCATCAGAATCACACCTGACTTCTCAGTGCAAACTATGAAAGCCAGAAGAATGTGGACCAAAGTATTCCCAGTGCTAAATGACTTTAGATGCCAACCCAGATTACTATACCCCGCAAAAGTGTTAATCATAGTTGAAGGAGAAAGAAAAATCATAATGACGAACAAAATGAAAGAACACATATAAAAAAAAAACACTTCAGAAAATACTCAAAGCAATTCAAAGAACAGAGGAAAGGAGCAACTGTATTCAAGCAACCCAAGAGAAAAATTAACAAAGCATAACAGAAAAAATACATACCTAGACCAAGAATGCAAACAAAAAATAAGTTGAAAGGAAACAACACACATCTCTCAATAATAACCTTAAATATTAATGGTCTAAACTCCCCTGCTGGGAGTGAGCTGATATAGATTCAACTAACCTTTGATTATATAAGTAACATTTTGGTTAGCCTTTAGAGTTAGACAATACTAGCCAATACATTTAATTAACCTTTTATTATATAAGTAACATTTTGACTAACCTTTAGAGTTAGACAATAAGCATATAGTGTAACCATAGTAAATAGGTCACAGTTGGCTAGATCATAGCAAGTAGGTCGCAGTTGGCTAGATCAGCAACCTAGATATACATCATGCAGTTAAGTTGTTAAGCAACTCTTCCTCTTTTTGCTCATTGCTAACCTTTTCACCCTGCCAACATCCTGCTTCTCCAGAACACCTGCTGCCCTGAGATCTAAAGGTCCCCCCTCCCAACATCCTGCTCTTACCACTATAAATGCTAGCCTGAGAAAAATAAAATTTGTCAGCTTGATCAGAAATCCTGTCTTGCTGTCCGTTTCTTTGTGTCTCTTGTCCCTTCATTCTCTCCTCTAGGCCGTTGACCTCCGTTGTACGTCCCGCTGGATGGGACACTCCCCAATCAAAAGACATAGACTGGGAGAGTGGATTAGGGAACAGAATCCATCTATATGCTGCCTACAAGAAACCCATTTTACCATCAAGGACAGATACCACCTTAGAGTGAAAGGATGGAAAAAAAAATATTCCAAGCAATTGGTACCAAGAAGCAAGCAGGAGTTGCTATTCTAATATCAGACAAAATAGACTTCAGAGTAAAATTAATCAGAAAAGACAAAAAGGGCCATTATATCCTTAACAATGGAATAATTAACCAGGAAGATTTCACAATCTTAAATGTTTATGCATCAAACTCTGGTGCACCGAACTTTATAAGCATAATCCTTCAGGACCTCAAGATACAGATTAATCCCAGCACTCTAATAGTGGAGGACTTCAATACCCCACTGAGTCCCTTGGATAAGTCAACTGGACAAAAAATAAATGGAGTGATCAGAGATCTCCCAAGACCACCTGAAGCACAGGTAAGAGCTGGGTGCTTCACCCAGGCAGATTGTTTGATTGGATTTTGTTGTCTTTGTTGATCTTTGGCCTGATTGGCTGGTGTGGCTGTGGGGGCGGAGTTGTCCTCCCAGCTGGTATAAAAGGTGGATTTATGTGAGTTTTGAGATCAGAGATCTCCCAGGACCACCTGAAGCACAGGTGAGAGCTGGATGTTTCAGCCAGGCAGATTGTTTGATTGGATTTTGTTGTCTTTGTTGATCTTTGGCCCAACTACCTGGTATGGCTGTGGGGGCGGAGTTATCCTCCCAGCTGGTATAAAAGGTGGGTTTGTGTGAGTCTTGAGATCAGAGATCTCCCAAGATCACCTGAAGCACAGGTAAAGAGCCCCCCACTTCCCTCCCCCACCAACTTCGATTACCAAGAGGAGTGTCCCGGTGGATTCTTTGGAGAGCCTTCAGAACAGAAAGGGAAGAGTGAGTTGGACTTCCAATAGAAAGCCTAGAGCTTAGAGAAGTCAATACTCCATAAGCAAGGAGTAAAGGAGAAAAACAAATCAAACAAACAAACAATGAAGGCATCTGAAGGAGGCAAGCAAAGCAAGCCTTCAACACAGTGAAGAGGTATTTGGGATTCACATTGGAATATAGGCAAGGAGAAGCCCATATGCCAGGGACATGAAGAAGAGACAACATGGGAAAGGTGCAAGATAATCCCACACCAAGCTCTACCAACCCTGTGGAAAATTCGTATTGTGGGATCCCCCTGGGGATGGCCCAGGACACAGATATTAGAAGTACAATTTTGAACATACTTAAAGAAGTACAAGATTAAAAGAGCAAATCAAAGAATTAAGAAAAGAGAATGAAGAACTCAAGAAGGACCTAGAGAGAGAGAATGACAAACTCCAGAAGGAAGTGGAAACACTGAAAAGATACCATGTTAAAAAAGATAAGGAAACCAACCAGCGAAGCAAAGAGCTACAGGAAGAGATTGAGAAGCTTCAAAAGGAAGTGGAAATACTAAAGAAATCAGAAGAGGAAATGAAAAAGGAAATCAAACACTCATCCAATCAAGAGAAAAGGAATGGAAAAAGCCTCAGAAGCAGAATGAAGGAAGCACAATAAAGAATATCAGACCTGGAAGATAACACAGAACAATTAAAAACCTCAAGTAAAGATTATGAAAAATTTAAAAATACACAAAAATGGAACAACCAGGAACTGTGGGACACTATGAAAAGATCAAACCTCTGCATCATAGGAATAGAGGAAGGAGAAGAATCCCAAGAGAATGGTATTGATCAGATCTTCAACAGAATAATAGATGAAAATTTCCCCAAACAGAAAAAGACAAAATGAATACAAATACAAGAAGCACACAGAACTCCAAACAGACAAGTTTAGAAAAGTAACTCTCCACGCCACATCATAGTTAAAATGCTAGATGCCCAAAACAAAGACAAAATCCTTAAAGCCACAAGAGAAAAACAACAAGTGACCTATAAGGGGAAACCTATCAGAGTTACAACTGACTTCTCAGTGCAAACTATGTAAGCAAGAAGAACGTGGAGCAAATCATTCCCAGTGGTAAAGGACAATAGATGGCAACCCAAGATACTATACCCAGCAAAATGTCGATTATAGTTGAAGGAGAGAGAAACGCCTTCCACAACACAAACAAGATGAAAGAATACATGTCCAGAAAACCAACCCTTCAGAGAATACTTGAAGCAATTCAAAGGACAGAAGAAAGGAGCAACCATCCCCAGGCACCTAGAAAGAAAAAGCAATAAAAGCATAACTGCAGAAGTAGAAACCTAAACCAAAACCACAAATGGATAATAAGGCAAAAGGAAGCAACACAAACCTATCAGTCATAACCTTAAATATTAATGAACTAAATTCCCCAATCAAAAGACATAGACTGGGAGATTGGATTAGGAAACAGAATCCATCAATATGCTGTCTACAAGAAATACATCTTACCTTCAAGGACAGGCACCACCTTAAAGTGAAAGGATGGAAAAAAAATATTCCAAGCAAATGGTACCAAAAGGAAAGCAGGTGTTGCTATTTTAATATCAGACAAAATAGACTTCGAAGTAAAAGAAATCAGAAGAGACAAAGAAGGCCATTACATTTTTATCAAAGGAACAATTCACCAAGAAGATTTCACAATTATGAATAAGGACTTAAGGGACTGGAGAGATAGCATAGTGGTTAAGAGCACCGACTGCTCTTGCAGAAGACCCGGGTTCGATCCCCGGCACCCACATGGTGGCTAAGAACCGTCTGTAACTCCAATTCCAGAAGAACTCCAGTTCCAGGGGAATCCAAGACCCTCCTCTGACCCCCGCAGCATTGCATGACACGGGTGCACAAACCTACATGCAGACAGAACATTCATACACATACAAAAATAAATAAAAATTTATAAAAAAGAAAATAAGGACTTAAGCAGCAACTGGGATATTTTGGCAAAGAGTCTGGCTGGAGTTTGCCTGCAGCCCAAATGCTTGCCTGAATCTAAGTTGAAAAGCAGTGGACTAATTTCTTTGGTGGAGGATATTTCAAGACAGCCTAATGTGGAAATGGCTGCATGGATATTAATGGTGAATATTATATGTGTCTATGGTGAAAAAGAGCAAATGGAGAAGAAAGAAATGCAGAATGTGCAGTTTGGATTGGAAAAGTGCAGAAGGGAGATGAGTGTTGAAGCCAAGGCCCTGGAAGGAGAGGATGCCTTTGATAAGGAGATTAAAGTGATTAAGGAGAGGCCTCGATATTTACAAGTAAACAATAGAAACAGTACCTTCATGGCAAGACCACACCTAGCTAAGCCTCTAACTTTGAAAAGGAAAATACTGAATGGGTTTTCTGCTCCAACAAATGTATGGCAGAGAAAAGCTGCAAATGTGGTTGAAGTAGGCCAGGGTCTATCTCAAACTTGCAGCCAAACTTGGCAGTTTCATTCACGTGGTGCTGGCTTTAGAGGACTGAAGGATGCAAGAGTGAAGGGCTCATCAGTTATTCCTCCACAGTTTCAGAGTTGCTGAGGACAGGCAGAGTACAACAGGGGCGTCCCTGCATAAAGAAGGTAATGATGGGCCATTGTGTGAAGCTGTGAAGGTGAAGCCTGGTTGGCAGTAGAGACCCCAAGAAGACATTCGAGATGCCAGAGCTGTGAGTTATTTGCCAAGGAGAGCTGCATACAGGGAGTGGTACCAGCCTAAGAAAGAGATGTATGTTACAAGCAAAGCTGGAAGAGCACAGCCAGCTAAGTCCTTTGGAAGTAAAGTCCCAGAAGTCTCATGTGGAGCTATTGGACTTGGTGTTTTCCCTGCTGGTTTTCAGTCCTGTTTTGGTTTTATATTTCCTCACTATGCCTCTATTCCTCCCTCCCTTTTGGAATGGGAATGTGTATTCAGTTCCACTGTATGTCAGGAGTATGCAATTTGTCTTTTGATTTTACAGGAGCTTACAGTTAAGAGATTGGCCTGGGTCTCAGAAGAGACTTAGGACTGTTGACTTTTGAATAGTATTCAGACTGGTAAAGACTATGGGGACTTTAAGGTTGGACTAAATGCATTTTGGATTTTATATGGTCATGAACCTACGGGGGCCAGGGAGTGGAATTTGGTGGTTTGAATGAGAATGTCCCCCATAGACTTCAAGTATTCAGACATTTTTGTCCCCAATTGGTGGTGCTGTTTTGGGAGATCTTAGAAGGTGTGTCCAGGCTGGAGAAGTACCTCACTGGGGCCAGGCTTAGAGAGTTCAACAAGCCTTGCCAGTCTCCAGTTGCTCTTTCTCTCTGCTTCCTGTATTCACTGGAAGATGTGAAGCTCAGCTTTCTGCTCCAGCCCCTGCCACCATGCCCCCCTGTCACAATGGACTCTAATTCCCTGGAACCATCAATTGTAAGCTCAAATAAACTCTTCTATAAGTTCCCTTGGTCATGGTGGTTTTATCACAGTAACAGATAAATGACTATTACACCATGCTCATTTATTCTGAAACTGAAACCTGAAACTCTGAAAATGATAGAAGAAAATGTTGGCATTAATCTACAAGAGATAGGGGTAGGAAAAGACTTTCTGTATCAGACTGCAGTTGTGCAGGAAGTAAGATCGACAACCTAACAGTGGGACCTCATTAAAATGAACAGCTTCTGTAGAGGGAAAGGTATGATCAAAGAAGTGAATAGAAAGCCACAAAGTGTGAGGAAACCTTCCCCGTGACACTTCTGAGAGATGTTCAACATCCAGATGGTATAAATTACTCAGAAAGAAGAACTAGAAAATAAATGACACAATCATAAGATGGGGTAAAGAGCTGAACAGAGACTTCACATAGGAAGAAGTAAAAATGGCTATTCACATCTTAAAGTGTTCAACATTTCCTTAATGCAAATTAAAACCACTTTAAGATTTTGGGGCTGGAGAGATGGCCTAGCGGTTAAGAGCACCGACCGCTCTTACAGAGGACCCGGGTTCGATCCCCAGCACCCACATGGCGGCCGAGAACCGTCTGAAACTCCAATTCCAGGAGAACTCCAGTTCCAGGGGAATCCGACACCCTCTTCTGACNAGAGCACCGACCGCTCTTACAGAGGACCCGGGTTCGATCCCCAGCACCCACATGGCGGCCGAGAACCGTCTGAAACTCCAATTCCAGGAGAACTCCAGTTCCAGGGGAATCCGAGACCCTCTTCTGACATCCGCGGCATTGCACAACACGGGTGCACAAACCTGCACGCAGACAGTACATTGATACACATACAGAAATAACTAAAAAAAAATTTTTTTTAAATATTAAAAAAAAAAACCACTTTAAGATTTTACAGCAGTAAGACTGGCTGTGATAAAGAAACAAAAACGATACCAAGTGCTGGAAAGGCTGTGGGGAAAGGGGGACACTCATCCACTGCTGATGGGATTGCAGCCTCATGCAACTCCTATGGAAAGCAGTGTGAACTCTTAAAAGGCTCAAAATTGAATGTACCATTTCACCCAGTCAAACAATTTCTAGGCATATACCAAGATGATTCATCATATTGGAAAGATACATGCACAACCATGTTTATTGCAGTTCTCTTCACAATAGCAAAGAACTGCTCAACCGATGAGTGGATAATGAAAATGTTTTACATCTACACAATGGAGTTCTATGTAGTGGTAAAGAAAGATGAAATCATGAATTTGTGGGTGAGTGGATGGAACATGAAACTTTGATGCTAAGTGAAATAACCCAGTCCTAGAAAGAAAGACAGTGTGTAGTGTCCCTCATTTGTGGATACTAGCACCAAATCCTAATATGTAAGTCAAGCTTGATGCTACTTAAGATATAACTTGAAGCTTATTTCTCTATTTTTCAAAATTCTAAGATTTATGAGAATCAATCTCTTCTTTGGAAGTACATTTAAACATACATCAATGTGCTATGTAATCTGGGAATGTAAAGTTATATTTCTTTCTGTCTTCATGCAAAATTACTGTTAAAATGTGAATCCCAAATGTATTTTAGAGTAATCCTAGAGCTTATTTTCCAACTCTGTTATTTTGGTATATATGTGGAGTGTGTATATGCATAATTTGGAGTAATATAAAATTAAAGAGAACATCAACAAGAAAAAGAATTAGAAAAAATGACTAACTAAACTGAAGTGTTATAGTCCTCAAACTAAAAATATGTAGTTATAGCTGAGAAAATAAATTTGAAATTCTATATCTACTAAAAAAAAAGAATATATGATGTAAAAAAAAAGTCTGATTAGTGTTTGCAAATGTCCCTGAGTAGGCCGTGCACTGGGCCCACCAGGAGTTCTCTGCTCCCAGCAGCCATCAACTGCCACATTTCCTTAGGTTGGGTTGCTAGTTCTTGTCCACTTCCCCATGTCTCTGCTGGGATTTTGTCTGGTTTGAGCTTGCATAGGACTTGTGCGAGCCGTCGCCATTGCTGCGAGCTCACATGTGCCCTCCACCCCCTTGGGCTCTTACATTCTTTCCACCTTCTCTTCCCCAGTGATCCCTGAGCATTGGGAGATAGACATTTGATATAGGTGTCGTCCTATTCAGGGTTAAACATTCTTCAGCCTCTTGTTCTCTGCACACGGTCAGTTGTGGCTCTGTGTTAATCACCATCTGCTGCATAAGGAAGCTTTTCTGCTGAGAGCTGAGAGATGGAGTCATCCTAAGTATAAAAGTTGCATTTGAGATGTGTCACTTTGGATTAAGCATCTCACAGACACTTACTCTCTGCATTTGACCAGTTCTTGAATTCTGTAATAGTCTCTGTTAGGATCTGAATTCCCCAAAGACCGGGAATCCATTTGAAGTGCAGTGGCATTTAGATGTGTTGAGTTTCTGCCTACTGTCAAGACAAGGCTTCTAGACAAGAATGATTAATTAGGCTGACTAGGGCCCAGCTACACAGCACTCCTCTGTTTGTGTTACAGTTACAAAGCGTTTACATCAATGGCCCTCGACAACTCCTTGAAAACACTTGCTGTTCATAGACAAAGTGGATGGTGTCCAGATGAGAATGTTTAATTATGTGAGCACTGCAATAGATCACGGTCTGAATCAGCCTCATTATTGGATTTCCAGTTTTCAAGGGGACTTCACTGTGGAAAGTCTTGCAGATTCCCAGTCACCTCAGCAAGTCAGTTGCACAAGAGCTTGTTAGACTTCCCCCAAATGTTCAGCTGCTCCACTGGGCACCAATGTGATTTAATGAGTCTCCACCATCCCCAGGCAGTGGGCACAGAATCAGATGAGAACACCTGTACAGCAAATCAGTCAGGGTACTCTGGAGAAACACAACTGATAGAATGAATACATATTAAAGGAGAATTTGTTCCCTTGGTCAGAATGAAGTGACGTTCTTTATCTCTTCTGATTAATTTTAATTATTTTGACAGATATAGAATTGTAATGCCTGCTTCTTTCTTATACAATTTACTTGGGATATTTTTTTACATCATTCACCCTAAGCTAGTGGCTTGTTTTTCCGTTGATGCCAGATCTAGTCAAGCTGACCACCAAGATGAGCCATCACACACTGAAGCTGGAGAGGCAGGGTGGGGAGGCAGTAGTCCAGGACAGTCAAGTGTGGCCAGGGATTGCAGGGAGGGAGCAGACATGTGGAAGGACAGCTGAGGATGAAGGGAAGGGAAGGGATGGAAAGGGAGGGGCACCTAGTGCTCTCCCAGGCCCTGGAAGCTTCCCTCATCTTCCTCAGTGAAGGGCAGTTCATACAAAGCATGGCAGCACTGGTACCAGTGAGGGCTCAACAAGGGAAGCTGTATGTCTGCTCTGCAGCTTCTGCAGAAGGAATGTATGTGGGTTTAGCTTGAGGCCACAGGCTGGAAAGAACATTGATGGAGTGAGTTCCTCATCAGTCTGGGGGCGCATGTTCTAAACATGCTCTGCTGGGATGGGGAGCCAGCTCAGTGTACACACTGAGTAAGCACTTCCAGTTCAAGCTCAAGGACCCGAGTTCACATGCCCAGAACCCATGTAAAGCCAGACACAGATGTATCCACCTACAACCCCAGTACTGCTACATCGTGATGAGAGGAAGGCAGCCACAGGGCAATCCCTGGTCGACTAGGGGCCACTGGCCTGGTCTGCACAGCAGCAAACAGGAAGCCATGTCTCAAATAAGGGGTAAGGCCGGAACTGACACCGGAGGCTGTCCTTTGACCTCCACAGGCACAGTCACATTCATACACACAAATATAAACACACACACACACACACACACACACACACACACACACACAC
>VZQC01013662.1:299395-348047 GCA_009823505.1 Rhizomys pruinosus | reverse complement strand
GAGGGCCACGTCCTTGGTTCCCAGTGGTGGTGGAGTGAGGGCCATGTCCTTGGTTCCCAGTGGTGCTGGAGGAAGGGCCACGTCCTCGGTTTCCAGTGATGCTGGAGTGAGGGCGGTTCTGGAGTGAGGGCCATGTCCTTGGTTCCCAGTGGTGCTGGAGCGAGGGCCATGTCCTCGGTTTCCAGTGATGCTGGAGTGGAGGGCCACGTCCTCCTCTGCTGGAGGTCTACCAGCCAGAGGGCGTCTACCTTCACTTCTCAGATATGTAAATAGCTACTTTCTTTACTTATGCTGTCCCTAGCCCTGATTATTCACACAGACCCTGATACCTGTCATGGGTTGGAAGCTAAATGGAGGAGGTTGAAGCAAGAAGGGCACTGTGGGCTCTCTGTGCCTTATTCATGGCCCTTGGCAGCAAAGCCAGTGGCAGGCCTTCCCTCTCCCCTTAGGTTTAAACCATCTTCTGAGCTTATTGCTCCAGCACTGACTTGGAACTGCTGCATCTGTATTTGGGCTTGACAATGTCACAGGTGACCAGAACTGGATGACAAAGGCTTGACGTCTCTATCTTCCTAGTGTATCATTCTTTTTTGGTCTTTTCGAGACAGGGTCTCCCTGTAGCCCCAGCTGTCCTGGAACTCACTCTGTAGACCAGGCTGGCCTTGAACTCACAAAGATCCGCCTGCCTCTGCCTCCCAAGTGCTAGGATTAAAGGCGTGCACCACCATGCCTGGCCTATTGTGTCATTCTTAACTTTGAGGTCAGATCCTGCTCAGCTTTTTTTTTTTTATTAATTTTTTTTATTACTTTTTATGTGTATGAATGTACTGTCTGCATATAGGTTGGTGCACCCGTGTCGTGCAATGCTGCGGAGGTCAGAAGAGGGTATCGGATTCCCCTGGAACTGGAGTTAAAGACAGTTCTTAGCTGCCATGTGGGTGCTGGGGATTGAACCCAGGTCCTCTGCAAGAGCAGTCAGTGCTCTTAACCTCTGAGCCATCTCTCCAGCCCTGCTGCTCAGCTTTTTATGTAGATATAGTGGTCATTGAAATTGTTTTGTCCCAAACTGTAAACAGGATTGACTTGACCTACACTTGTCTATTCCCTCTCTTCCCTCTTCCTCCCAGGACCCATGACCCAAAACACCAGGCCTTGAGAGGAGGGAAAGAGGCAGTGTTTGAGTGTCTGAGTGATCTCTGCCTATTCTTGGACAGGACATGAAGATTCTTACCACCTGTCCTTCTGTACTATCCTCACTTGTACCTCAAACCCCTCAGCCTCCCTGAGGCGGAGAAGTGGCTTGTGAGCCAAGCTCCTTCTCCTCCTCTGGCCACTCAGTGAAGCCCTTCCTTTTCCCCCTAACACTTGACTCTTCAGCATTCTTCTTCTTCTTCTTCTTCTTCTTCTTCTTCTTCTTCTTCTTCTTCTTCTTCTTCTTCTTCTCATGGGTCTTCAGTTTTGAGACTAGGTGTCCATCCCAGCTGGCCTGGTTCTCACTCTGTAGACCAGGCTGGCCTTGAATTCACATAGATCCACCAGCCTCTGCCTCCTGGGTGCTGGGATTAAAGGTGTTGGCCACCACGCCTGGCAGCATCTATCTTCTATAGGATGAACTTTGTGTTAGGTCTGGGTTTCCCAGAATCCCAAGGGACACACAAGTGTCCACTTCTTCCAGAGGCTGTCAATCTTATGATCTCTTTCCCTGTACCTGAGGTCCTGCGCTGTGACTATAAAGGGGTGTGCCTCAGTCTCTATCTTGCTGGCTACCCCATCATGTGTCAACAGGTAGTCAGTCTTGGCAATTTCTGAAGTAAATATGTTCCCAGAGTGACTAAGCCTCATATGCCTGTCTATTATTGGGTTTTTTTGCTGTTATAATCTAACATTTGAGGCCTAGGTCAGTAACAGTCTTCCTACGTGAGGATTAAACATTTCAGAACCACAAAGCCTGCAGTGCTTGACTGGGGCTGGGTATGTGGCTAAGTGCGGGGAATGCTTGTTAGCATACATGAGAACCAAGTTCAGCTGGCAGCGCTCTCATAGCACTAGCATGGGGGTGGCACCCGTAATTGCAGCATTCAGGAGGTGGCAGCAGGAATTCATGGTCTTGCTTGGTACATACAGAGTTGGAGGACAGCCTGGGATATGAGACCTGGCCTCAAAAACAAACAAGCAAACCAACCAACCAACCAGCCAACCAGCCAACCAACCAACCAACCAGCCAACCATGTGGTTAGGGTGTTGTGCTGGCTAGCTCCAGCTAATATAACTAACACCACAGGTGGCAGCCTAAGCAAGTTTTTCCTCAGGCCTGGAAGATCAGACACAGAGCTGTATGGTTGGTATCTCCCAAGGCTTGTCTCCTCCCTGTGTTCTTCATGGTAGTCCTTCTGTGTCCCTCTCTTCTTATGAGGATACCAGTCACAATGAATTATTCCCCATCCATAAGATCTCATTTTAATTCAGTTACCTCCTTAAAGACCTCCTCTCCAATGATAGGCACATTCTGAGGTCCTGGTGATTAGGACTTCAGCATATGAATTTGTGGGAAACACAATTCAGCCTGCAGCAAGTTTCATTCAACCCCGGTCCTTCACCCTGGGATCCTCAAAGACAAAGGTGCCCAGGTGAGGGATGGTCCTGCTGAGTGGGCACTTGCAGGCTTGTGTCTTTCCTAAGTTCTTGGGGAATCACTGGGTCTTAAACAATCCTGAGGGAAGCAGATCCAGTTACTAAAATGGTTCAAATCCAGCAGAATGTAGGGATAACTCACACACCATGAAGAGTGGAGAGACTGGGAAGGGACTGGGAAGGGACTAGAGCGCACTGTGCTTTGATTTTGGAAGCCAGGAACTACATTGTAGGTGTTGCTGGAGAAAAAGTGTTGTGGCCATGAATACCGTGGAGGAGGGGAGGCCTCCAGCTTGCAGGTGTGGGAAGGGGTAGCAGTGAAAGTGGACGGAGAGGGCAGCTGGAGGCTGTCTGCACTCTCCGAGCGGCTCTGCTAGAGAAGGCAGATTGGGATGCCAGATATGGCAGAGGAGGGGACTTGGGGGACCTTCAGCTATGGACAAGGAGGGAATCTTGGGGGGGGTCTTGAGCTAAGGTAGAGAAGGAAGGGACCTGGGGGACTTCAGCTAAGGCAGAGGAGGGGACCTAGGAACCTTCATTAAGGTGGCACAGGCCTAAGGGCAACAGATCAGTATGGTGATCATCAGGAACTGAGAGAAAAACAGTCCTTTTCTCTTCATAAGTACATTATTTCAGGTATTGTTATGGCGACAGAAAGCTGGGCAATAGAACATGGACTAAAACAGATAACCTGATATCTAGCCTCTTAAAGTCAACAGCCTGTATTTATTTATTTATTTATTATTTATTTATTTTTTCCTTGATGTAATGTTCTGTGTGTGTGTGTGTGTGTGTGTGTTTTTGAGACAGGGTCTTCCTGTAGCCTCAGTTGTCCTGGAACTTGCTATGTAGACCAGACAGGCCTTGAACTCACAGAGATCTGCCTGCCTCTGCCTCCCAAGTGCTGGGATTACAGGAGGGTGCCACCAGCCCAGCTAAACAGCCTGTATTTAAAGGTTAAGGTTAAAGATTCAAATTCAAGAAGGGTGAAATGAGTCTGTTACTTTGACATAGAAAGGGAAATAACACAAGGAAATCAAAGTAAGCAGAAAACAAAGTGAGGGCCCTGGGTCTTGTGTTCCGTAGCCTGAGGTTCAGGCTCCTGTGTCACCTCTCCTACAACTTCTGGCCCCCACTTCCCCCTGGCACTCCCAGTTCTACGCAGCAGTGGACAGGTGTTTTGGAAAATCATAAGATCAAAGCCAAAGTTAGGTGTGGAGAGGGAGTTTATTTCATGCTAGTGGCCAGCCCACAGCGTGGGCCGAGCCCCAGGGTCATCCCATAACGTAGTCAGCAACCTGACTGAGTCTCCCAGACCCTATATATCCTGGAGACAAATGCAAGCAAAAAGCATGTAACACACAAGTGGTAGTGCTTTTTTTTATATTGTATTTGTTGCTTTTATTTTATATATGAGTGTATTGCCTGCATGTATGTAAGTGCACCTGTGTCCTGCAATGCCTACAGAGGTCAGAAGGTCGGTGGATCCCCTGGAACTGGAATTACAGACAGTTATTATTTGCCATGTGGGTGCTGGGAACCAAATCCAGGTCCTCCGCCAGAGCAGCCAGTGCTCTTAACCACTGAGCCATTTCTCCAGCCCCCTATTATAGTGTTTTTGAGGTTTAAGCCTTATAAACGTCTGCTTTAAATCTGTGTTTAAATGCTGTAAGAAGAACTTTCCACTTTAAGTTTTAAGTGGTCATAGGACAAACCAGACAAAACCCACCAGAATCACAGTCTGTGAGTACACTGAAGAATGCTACCTCTTGCAGTAGTCTTTAGGAAACACCTGCTACAATGTGTCTTATTTGCTAAAATAGTTAAGACTGTCCTTGCATCAACAATGTACCATATTCCGGGAAATGTCACAGCCCTGTGCGTACTTGCCCCAAATATCTTCTTTTTGTAAAAATGCCGATTGTTTAAATTTCCTATAATAGCCTGAGGGGCATAGACACTTTTGTGCTGGAAGTCTTAAATCCACTTATTCATTGGATTTAGCTGAGGAATGATGTGGAAAATTCTATGAAAACCTGTCTGCTCCTTGCTTCAGCTTCTCTAGAGTAGATCAGACTGAGGCAGTTATGTAAGAAAGGCTAAACTTCTACTTTCTGAGTATATTTGATGTTTTTTGTCTGCACCAGGTCAATTGGGTTAATTCCCATAATAGCGTGGGTCACAATTGCAGAGGAGTCAAGAAAAAAGGCTTTGCTTTTCAAGCTATTGGGATATCTGCTGCCTTGGCGAAGCCGGCTGAGCATGGTCAGCTTTGGCGTGGAGGTGGATGTCCTGGTAGACTTCTTTTGCCTTTGCCTCTTTTTTTTTTTTTTTTTACTGTGTTAATCCCAGGCATAGAGCCGAAACACTATGAGAATTTCTGAGCACAAGGCAGCTGTGATTGTGTTACAGAGAAAACTTGTATTCAGAGGAAATGTGTGTGCTAGATTAGCTTCATTCAGGCATGATTTTGATTTAGTGCTGCTGGCTGTGAGTTCAGTGTTCATGAATCAAAATATGATTCACTCAAAAAAGGGAAAGAACTTGGCCAATCTGCTCAGGTTTGAGTTGGTACCAGAAAATTTTCATCCATTGTGCATTAATGTGGCGATTGGAAAGGATGGGAAAGCGTCTAGACTGATAGACGTAGAGCTGGTGACTCCCTTAAAGCCCCTCCCAATCTAAAAGACATATGGCACAATATTGTTGCAACACAGAAGGCCAAAGAACTGATCATTATATGACCTAAGGGATGCGTTAACCCTTTCATGGGGAATGTGCCGGCTCGCAAGTTTCAAAAAAGGATGTGGTGTGAAAAAATGTTAAATTCCCAAGCTTGGAGGGTCTATAGACCGGAAAGCTCCAGAATTTCCCATATATATATATATTTGCATTTTGCAGGTGAGTGTGTACATGTGGGTGTGTATGGGTCATGGCAAGCCTGTGGAGATAGGAGGACAGCGCCACAGAAACAGGAACTCTGTGTTTTGCTAGGTCCGCCATTACCTCTCTGCTTTAGAGCTCTCTCATGTTACTGGTCCTTTCCCCAGTTTCAGGAGATAACTGAGTGGAAAACCTCCCATATGTCTTTGTGTTTTTCCCTGCTCACATTTAATCCATACTTTGTCTAGGTAGAGAACATTTGGGCCATCAGAATGCTCGTGGCATGCCTTCCTTGTTTGTCTTTTGTGTGTTTCTCTCATTTATTTATTTATTTATTTATTTATTTATTTATTTTTTGGTCTTTTTGAGACAGGGTCTCCCTGTAGCTCCAGCTGTCCTGGAACTCACTCTGTAGATCAGGCTGGCCTTGAACTCACAGAGATCCGCCTGCCTCTGCCTCCGGAGTGCTAGGATTAAAGGCGTGCGCCACCACGCCCGGCGGTGTGTTTCTCTTTTAAGAGCCTCATGTAGCCCAGACTGGCTTCAAATTTACTATGTAGTGGAGAATGACCTTGAACTTCCTGATTCCCTAGCCTTCACCAGAAGGTGCTGGGATTACAGATGTGTGCCACTCCACCCAGAGTTCAGTGGTGTGGGGGTTGAACCCAGGGTTTCCTGCATACTAAGCAAGTACTCTACCAACTGGCCCACATCCCTAGCCTGTCTTTTCTTTTCATAATTCTTTTTGAGTCTTTTTAAAAAAATATTTTTATTTATGGGGCTGGAGTGATAGCCTAGCAGTTAAGAGCACCGACTGCTCTTGCAGAGGACCCGGTTCGATCCCCAGCACCCACATGGTGGCTGAGAACCATCTGTAACTCCAATACCAGGAGAACTCCAGTTCCAGGGGAATCCGAGACCCTCTTCTGACCTCCGCGGCATTGCACGACACGGGTGCACAGACCTACATGCAGACAGTACATTCATACACATACAAAAATAAATTAAAAAAATATTTTTATTTATTATTTTCTATTTATGAAGGATCCCCTGGAACTAGACTTATAGATGGTTGTTATCCAACATGTGGGTGCTGAGATTTGAACCTGGGTCCTTTGCAAGAGCAGTCAGTGCTCTTAACTATTGTGCCATCTCTCCAGCCCCCTTTTTGAGTCTTTTTCAGAAAGAGTCTTTCTGTAGCCACATACCAGCTTGGCCTCGACCTACACAGATCTGCCTGCCTCTGCCCCACAAGTGCTGGGATTAAAGGCATGTGCCACCATGCCTGCATTTTTTTTCATAATTTTAAATTTATTTTTATGTGCATAAGTGTTTTTAAAGTTTTAATTTATTATTTTTATTTTATGTGTATAAGTGTATTGCCTGCATGTATGTAAGTGTGTTGTGCAATGCCCTTGAGGGTCAGAAGAAGGTGTTAGATCCCCTGGTACTGGAGTTACAGTAAAGTCATCTTTTTCTTCCTAGAATTTTGGGCTCTATGGGGATAATCTCATTTAATGTGACTCATATTCAGTGCCCCTTCACAATTTGACAATATAAATTCTCAGGTTATCAGATATTTTAAAGTTATTTTTAATTTTAAAAAGTTAATTTAAGTTAGTATTATAAAGATAATGGCACTTAATATGCTTCTGTCTTTATACTGTTCTAATTTGTCCCCTCTCTTCTACCCTCCCATAGCCCCTGTCTCCTTGATTTCTTTCTGTTGTGTAATAGGACGCTCCTTCCAGGAGAACAGGACAGGCTCAGGAAACTCTGGAGGGAAACAGAAAACGGCCCTGGGAAAGCTGAACTTGAAATCATTTAGACCATGTCTCCCTCCCCAGCTTTATAGTAGCAGTAAATGGCTGCTGAGGAAGGGAACCCTGACCGGGGCAGCTAGAGGGAAGGTGAGCTGTCTGCACGTTGGGCAGAGAGTGCCAAGGATGCAGGTTCCCTGAGTCCACACCACTGTCGGGTGGGATTTGGGGTGATTCAGCTGCTTTCTAGTCGTCCCTCCTCCTGTGAGGGACCATCATTCATGCTCCTGTGAGGGACCGTCATTCATGCTCCTGTGAGGGACCCTCATTCATGCTCCTGTGAGGGGGCCTCATTCATGCTCCTGTGAGGGACCGTCATTCATGCTCCTGTGAGGGACCGTCATTCACGCTCCTGTGAGGGACCATCATTTATGCTCCTGTTAGGGACCATCATTTATGCTCCTGTTAGGGACCATCATTCATGTTCCTGTTAGGGACCGTCATTCATGCTCCTGTGAGGGACCGTCATTCATGCTCCTGTGTGGGACCATTATTCATGCTCCTGTGAGGGACCCTCATTCATGGCGCTCCTGTGAGGGGCCCTCATTCATGGCGCTCCTGTGAGGGGCCCTCATTCATGCTCCTGTGAGGGACCGTCATTCATGCTCCTGTGAGGGACCGTCATTCATGTTCCTGTGAGGGACTGTCATTCATGCTCCTGTGAAGGACCATCATTCATGCTCCTGTGAGGGGGCCCTCATTCATGGCGCTCCTGTGAGGGGCCCTCATTCATGCTCCTGTGAGGGTCCCTCATTCATGCTCCTGTGAGGGACCATCATTCATGCTCCTGTGAGGGGCCCTCATTCATGCTCCTGTGAGGGACCATCATTCATGCTCCTGTGAGGAACCATCATTTATGCTCCTGTGAGGGGCCCTCATTCATGCTCCTGTGATGGACCGTCATTCATGCTCCTGTGAGGGGCCCTCATTCATGCTCCTGTGAGGTGATCCCCTGTGAGGGGCCGTCACTCATGCTCCTGTGAGGGACCGTCATTAATGCTCCTGTGAGGGACCATCATTCATGCTCTTGTGGGGACCCTCATTCATGCTCCTGTGAGGGACCATCATTCATGCTCCTGTGAGGGACCATCATTCATGCTCCTGTGAGGGACCGTCATTCATGCTCCTGTGAGCGGCCCTCATTCATGCTTCTGTGAGGGGCCCTCATTCATACTCCTGTGAGGGACCATCATTTATGCTCCTGTTAGGGACCGTCATTCATGCTCCTGTGAGGGGCCCGCATTCATGCTCCTGTTAGGGACCGTCATTCATGCTCCTGTGAGGGGCCCGCATTCATGCTCCTGTGAGGGACCGTCATTCATGCTCCTGTGAGGGGCCCGCATTCATGCTCCTGTTAGGGACCGTCATTCTTGCTCCTGTGAGGGATCGTCATTCATGCTCCTGTGAAGGACCGTTATTTACGCTCCTGTGAAGGACCCTCATTCATGCTCCTGGAGAGACCGTCATTCATGCTCCTTTGAGGGGCCCTCATTCATGCTCCTGTGAGGGACCCTCATTCATGCTCCTGTGAGGGACCCTCATTCATGCTCCTGTGAGGGACCGTCATTCATGCTCCTTTGAGGGGGCCCTCATTCATGCTCCTGTGAGGGACCCTCATTCATGCTCCTGGAGAGACCGTCATTCATGCTCCTGTGAGGGACCCTCATTCATGCTCCTGTGATGGACCGTCACTCATGCTCCTGTGGGGGACCGTCATTCATGCTCCTGTGATGGATCGTCACTCATGCTCCTGTGAGGGACCATCATTCATGCTCCTGTGAGGAGCCCTCATTCATGCTCCTGTTAGGGACCGTCATTAATGCTCCTCTTAGGGACCATCATTCATGTTCCTCTTAGGGACCATCATTAATGCTCCTGTGAGGGACCATCATTCATGCTCCTGTGAGGGACCGTCATTCATGCTCCTGTGAGGGACCATCATTCATGCTCCTGTTAGGGACCATCATTCATGCTCCTGTGCAGGACCGTCATTCATACTCCTGTGAGGGACCGTCATTCATGCTCCTGTTAGGGACCGTCATTCATGCTTCTGTGCAGGACCATCATTCATGCTCCTGTGAGGGACCGTCATTCATGGTCCTGTTAGCAACCTGATAGAAATGCACTGGCTCAGTAAGCTGGACTTCTGCGCAGTCGCTACATGTCTCTTGTGAGTCTCTTTCCATGGTGAGTAGATGAGTGTATGCTGCATCTCTTCAGGTAAAGGCTTTTACACAGCCCCCTCTTACCACCACATAGTCTCTCCTGCTTTCATACACATGTATTCTATCTCAGCGAAGGGCCAGGGGAAGAAGACAAGGGAAGGAAAGAGGGAGGGAGGCAAGGAGAGAGAGTTTTATATTTAGGTTCTACTTAAGAAAAGAAAACATGGTATTTTGCCCAAGTCTGGCTTAACATAATCATTTCTACTTCCATTCATTTTCCTGCAGATGTCATGATTTCATTTTTCTTACAGCTGAATATAATTCCGCTGTGTATATGCCATATTTTCTCTATTCATTCAACTGCTGATGGACATCTAGTCTGATTCATTTCTTAGTTATTATGAATGGTGCAGCAATAAACATGATGTGCAGATATAGCTGTGCTGTGCTGACTCGGAGCTCCTCGGGCATGTGCCTGCGAGTGGCACTGCACAGGCAAGTGGTGCTTCTCTTCTTAGTGTTTTTAAGGAACCTCCATCTTGACTCCCATTGTGGCTGGACTTTCCTGCTGCTGCCTCAAGATGCAGCTTCTGCTAAACCAGTTTTGCCCATGTTGTTTCCAAGCTTCCAAGAGTTTTGTTATTATCTTTTTATAAATTCGTATCCCCCCAAATTCATCAACTCTTACCCACCATATTTAACTATCATCCAACCATGAGAAGTCACTGCATTTCCTTCTTTAATTCATTGAGAACTTCTGGTTTGTGTGGTATGTGGTGGGAAAAAGCTTATTTATGCTTTCAAGTTTAGGATCATTTGTCCCCAGGCCAGTTTTGAATCCATTCTTTTCTCTCCACTGTTTGAAATCCCACCTTCATAATACTCAGACATGTAACTCCTTGTCTTGGGTATGACAGGACCTGGCCAATCCACAGACAAGTCACAGGACCACCTGTTGCCTGAGAATCTAGGTGGGACAGTCTCCACTTTCCTGGACTTTTTACTGGTGTCACCTAACCAGGGTTGACCACACAGCACCTTTTTACAAACTGCAAAGTACCCCTTCTCTTTCTGTTTGTCATAGAACTTTCCATTCTCGAGTCTCCTAGACCACTATGTGTGCCTTCTGGATGTGCTAGAACTGTACTAGGACATCTGGTTTTGATTACTTTTATTATGCTATGCGCAATGCCTATTCTTAAAAAAACACATGAATGCCGGGCGTGGTGGCGCACGCCTTTAATCCTAGCACTTGGGAGGCAGAGGCANTAGTAGAGACTATGAGAAAATAATAGATGTATACCTATTATCAAGTTAACTCAGCACAGCAGGTAAAACTCAGGGGCTCCTACTTGCACTAATCATGCTGTAAGCTCTCTCTTAGGTATGAAAAAAAAAAAAAAAAAAAACACATGAAGAATACTTAATAAACATATTATATCTTTAATAACAAGCCTGGTTATTTCTGTAGTCTATTCTGTCCTACTTATTAATTTGTTTATTCTTGCACCAATTCTACTCTGTCCTGTTTTTAGTAATTTTATAGTATAATGTTATGACAGCAAATAACTATTCGCCTCTTTTTCAAAGATATTCATTTATTCTTGCCTATTTTAAGCAGTTTTTTCAATCAGCATGTTAGGCGGAATATTTATCTCTCTTCCACTTTAACAAGACCTCTGTGGGCTGGGAAGATGGCTCAGAGGGTGAAGGGCTTGTCACACATGCATGAGGATCCAAGTTAAGATTCCTTCCTTCCTTCCTTCTTTCCTTCCTTCCTTCCTTCCTTCCTTCCTTCCTTCCTTCCTTCCTTCCTTCCTTCCTTCCTTCCTTATTTATTTGACAGGGTCTTCGTAGTCCCAAAATGTCTGGAAGTTAGTATGTGGACCAGGCTGGTTGAAATCTCACGTAGATCCACCTGCTTCTGCCTCCCAAGGCGTGGGATTAAAGGCATGCATCGCGACACCCATTTTTGGAAATTTCATATATAACTATTGTCTTTGCATTATTCCATTCCTCCCAATGCACCACAAACTCTTTGCATATCCCCTATCCCCTCTCAATTTCTTGTTCTCTTCTTGATTATTATTGTTATATATACATACATATATTTATAAACACACACACACACCTTAGTGGCACTCATGTGTACCTGTGTTTAGGGCTGTCCATTTGCAATTAGATAACCTCTGATGGATCTAGTCCCTAGAGAAAACTGATTCTCCCTCCTATGCAGTGATTGCCTGCAGCTCTTCATCTTGAGGTATGGCCCTATGACATTCTCCCATCCACCTTGGATATCACCTTCCTCTGCAATTATGCAGATCTCCTTAGACTACCATAGTGTGGAGACTTCATTGGTGCAGCTTTCCTTTCACATCATTTCTGAGTTAGGATTCTTCAGCACCCATGTAAAAATAGCTGGGTGTGGTGAGATACACCTGTAGCCACAGTGCCTTGAGACAGGCAGACCCTGAGGACTTGCTGGCCAGTTAGGCTTGGTAAAATGGTGAATGACAGGTGTTGAGACTTTGAAAGTCAAAGGATGAAAACCAGCCAATGAAGAAAATAGGAGCAGACTTAACAAGTAGTCAAGTAGTTAGAAGGGATAAAGGACAGACGATATATGAGGAAAGGTAACAATTCATGGAGAACATAGAACTGTAGAGGGACTGAGTGCTAGGGACTCTGTAGTGGCTTGCATGAACATGTGGTCTCTGGGTGGTGGTGCTGTTTTGGGAGCTTACAGAAGCTTTAGGAGGTGGAGACTTGCTGGAGGAAGTGTATCCCTGGGGCCAGGCTTTCGGGTTACAGCCTCACACCACTTTCTGTTCTGTCTCTCTCTGGGTGGAGGTGAAATGTGATCAGCAAGTGATCCTCACTATGAAGGACTCTAGCCCTCTGGAACTAAAATAAGCGAAATACACACTTCTTCCACTAAAAAGAACCCAAAAACTAAGGTAGAGAGTGATAGAGGAAGTCCTTCTGATGTCAACCTCTGATTCAGACCCGGGCTCACACAGGTAAATGCATCCACACATATGGACACATGTATAATACATAGAAACCAAACATAAATATATAAATAAATAGGCCTAGAGATACAGCTAGCAGTTAAAAGCACCAGCTGCTGTTCCAGAGGACATGGGTTCAGTTCCCAGTACCCACATGGTGGCTAACAACCATCAACAACTCCAGTTCCAGGGAATCTGACTCACTCTTTTGACCTCTGCGGGCATTGTGCACACAGGTGTACTTACTTATATGCAGGCAAAATACTCATACACAAAAAATAGAAAAATGGAAAAGAATTAAGTAAAAAGATCTCTGTGTTCCTCTAGAAGTATCCCAGATATGTATAGGTGTACTTGTATGTGCAATCTATTTATGTAATGCATACATGTAAATAAAGTATAGATAGATTCCAGAATTGGGAACATACTATAAAAAGTGTTTTCCAGTGACTCTTTACTGTCTTAGCATATCGTGACTAATGTTCATTTCTTCCTGCTCAGGCCTGAGCTCGCTGGCTCTCTGCTGTGCTGTTCCTACACTATTCACTTCATAGACATATTCACTTACGGCATCTCCAGTTTCTTGTTATTGCAATTACATCACAATCATTTTGAACACTTATGATGAAATGAATAAAGTTAGAATTTACAAATTTACTTTATTAGAATTATCAAAGTATTGAGAGTGGTATAGTTTATTTTTTTTATTAATTTTATTTATTTCTGTATGTGTATGAATGTGCTGTCTGCATGCAGGTCTGTGCACCCGTGTTGTGCAATGCAGTGGAGGTCAGAAGAGGGTGTCGGATTCCCCTGGAACTGGGGGAAAAGTTCTCCTGGAATTGGAGTTTCAGACGGTTCTCGGCCGCCATGTGTGCTGGGGATCGCACCCAGGTCCTCTGCAAGAGCCGGTCGGCGCTCTTACCGCTAGGCCATCTATCCCGCCCGAGAGTGGTATAGTTTTTGATAATATCCATGAATGGAGGAAATTGAAAACACAGATTCTTCCACACTGTAGCACTCTTGGAAAGCAATTCAACTTTTATTGATGTTAATCTCTTCTCTCATTCTTTGCCTTCCTTTCGCTCCGCTCTCTCTCTCCTTCCCTCTTTCTTTCCCTTCTCTTGGTGGATTACAAGCCAGCATCTTCTACATGCTAGGTAAATATATATATATATATATATATATATATATATATATATATGCATATATATGCATATATATGCCCTGCTTTGCCAGCAAACTTAAAACTTCATTTACCCACTTAGGAACTTCACTGATTCACTTACACTAAGCAGATAGCCAAAGACTTTTTAAAATGCTTCTATTGATGTTTTGTGTATTTCAGACATCATTTTTCAATTCGGTTTAGGCATATTCCTTTTTCTCTCCCCCCCACCCCACTCCACCCCACCCCAGATCTTGCACTCTGCCATAACTGTCCTACATCTTTCTCTCAGTCTTTTTTTTTATGTTTAGGAATTCACATTTTCCTCAATTAATTTTATATTACTCTAAAATATGGATACATACTCTCCACCCATATACAGTAATTACAGAGTCTGAAAATAAGTTGTGGGTGGATTCTAGAGCCTGTTGAGAGATTTACATTATAACAACATAGTTGCTTTCAGATAAACAGAAATATAATAATAATGTTCAGCTTGCCTTTCATCTGGGGGATTTAGTGTTAGCATCAACAAATGAGGGAGACTGCCATTTGTTTTTCTGGGACTGTGTTACTTCACTTAGCATAATGGCTTCAAGCTCTATCCATTTACCTGCAAAGTTCATGAGGTCATCTTTCTTTTTAAAGCCTTGGTTGAGAATATTTTTTGCTCACTTAATTTAGAGGCAGTTGACATTAGTGGCTTCCTATCTAGAAGGATCTACACTGTAAGTTCCCATCCCCTCCAGTTTTCCTTTATAATTCCAAACAAGAATATCTTTCATATTTCTTAGGGAATTTGTAGGTATTGTATAATTATTTTATGCCTTTATAACTGAGATGATTATTATACTGACATTCCTAGTGGATGATGGGGCTGTATAGAGAAGGTGTTATCCCACCTCTCCTCTACCATCCATTATATGGAAATAAAATGTGATTTTAGCTCCACATTATTGTTTATTCATTTATTTAAACAATCAGTAATTATTCACTCCCTAACTATATATTTTACAGTTTTCCTGTTACTGTTGCTTCTTAGATCACGTGCTTTCTCTTGGATTCTTTTCTGTTGTTTTGTTTGTATTCACTATGCTAAGGAATGAACCAGGGCCATAAGCAGCTCAGCAAACACCCCACCACTCATCTATACTCACATCCCTGGTTCTTTAAAAAACAAATTCAATGTATATGAGTGTTTTGCCTGTCTGCATGTATATAAATGCACTACTGTGTGTGATACACATAGAGGCCAGAAGAGGGTATCAGATCCCATGGAACTGGAGTTACAGACTGTTGTTAGCTATCACATGGGTGCTGAGAACCGAATCTGGGTCCTTTGGATGATCAGCAAGAACCACCTCTCCAGACTTGCTTCTTTAAAAAAATAAACAAACAAAAACAAACAAACAAACAAACAAAAAAACAGAGGTTAGTAAGGTCAAACATTTTGAGTCCTTGTACATCTAAAATGTCTTTCATGTTTGAGTAAATGTCAGTCAAAAATAGAAATGTACTTTTTTTAAAGGTACTATTTATTTTTAAAAATTTATTTACTTATATATATATATTTTTTATCAAATCTAGACCCGTGTCCCCCCATCCCCCACCCCACCAGAGCTCATGCATTCTGCCAAACATGCTGTTCATCTCTTTCTCAGTCTTTCTCAATATTCTCCATATGGAAGTTGACTGTTTTGAGCAGAAGTTCACTGTTTCAGTCAGTTCTTTGGTGCAGTCCTTTCTGTTTTTGTTGTTGTTGTTGTTTCCAATATGCATCACTCCCAACTGCTTTGGGAAAAACTCAAGGGGCCATGCACAAGAAATACTTACAACTAGGTAATTGGCGCTAGCATCCACAGATGAGGGATACCATTCTTCGTTTGTTTTTCTGGCACTGTGTTACTTCACTCAGCATGATGTCCTCTAGCTCCAGCCATTTTCCTGCAAAGCCCATGATGTCATCTTTCTTTACCGCTGCATAGAACTCCATTGTGTAGATGTACCACATTTTCTCTATCCACTCATCAGTTGAGGGGCATTTGGGTTGGTTCCAGCTCTTTGCTATTGTGAAGAGAGCTGAAATAAACATGGCCATGCATGTATCTCTGTGGTGGGGTGAGTCTTGAGGGTACATGCCTAGGAGTGGTATGGCTGGGTTGGGTGGCAAGTTCATTCCAAGTCTTCCAAGGGTTCTCCACACTGCTTTCCATAGTGGCTGCACAAGTTTATATTCCCACCAGCAGTGGATGAGTGTTCCCCTTTCCCCACAACCTCTCCAGCACTTGNGATCTTTTCTTTTTTTTTTTTTTTTTTAATTTTTAAAAAAATTTATTTCTGTATGTGTATGAATGTACTGTCTGCATGCAAGTTTGTGCACCCATGTCGTGCAATGCCGCGGAGGTCAGAAGAGGGTTTCAGATTCCCCTGGAACTGGAGTTCTCCTGGAATTGGAGTTTCAGATGGTTCTTGGCTGCCATGTGGGTGCTGGGGATCGAACCTGGGTCCTCTGTAAGAGTGGTCGGCGCTCTTAACCGCTATTGTTTCTACTTCCTTCCAGAGTTTGTCATTCTCTCTCTAGGTCCTTCTTGAGTTCTTCATTCTCTTTTCTTAGTTCTTTGATTTGCTCTTTATAATCTTGTAGTTCTTTAAATATGTTCCTAATTGTGTTTCTGATATCTGTGTCCTGGGCCATCCCCAGGGATCCCACTGTAGGAATCTTCCATAGGGTTGGTAGAGCTTGGTGCGGGATTATCCTGCCCCCTTCCCGTGTTGTCTCTTCTTCGTGTTCCTGGCATATGGGCTTCTCCTTGCTTCTCCTTGCCTATATTCCAATGTGAGTCCTAAATGCCTCTTCACTGTGTTGAAGGCTTGCTTTGCTTGCCTCCTTCAGATGCCTTCGTAGTTGGCGTGTGTGGGGGGGTTACCTGCTCTTCAGCTGGTCTTGGGAGATCTAGAAATGTACTTTCAACCATCTTTATTTTGAGAATGAACAAGTTGTTCTGTGGGCTTTCTATAGGATTTTTTTTTTTTTTTTGGTATTTTTGAGACAGGGTCTCCCTGTAGCCCCAGCTGTCCTGGAACTCACTATGTAGATCAGGCTGGCCTTGAATTCTCAGAGATCTGCCAGCCTCTGCCTCCCAAGTGCTGGGATTGAAAGCATGCACCACCATGCCCGGCCTTATAGGATTCTTATTTCTGTAAGTGATCTCTTATTTTCTCTTACAGTTCTTTGAGGACTTCCCCCTTTTCATCTTGATAGCTTGGAAATCTCATTGTGAAGTGCCTAAGATTTCAAGCTTTCAGCTTGAAGACCTGTGTAGTTTTCTTAATTCACTATTTTGTATACATCTTTTGCACGATTCTTATTATTTTTCTTCTATGGATGTGGAATATTTTTGAACATTATGCTTTCATCTTCTGATCTTTGGGCATTCTACAACAGAGTTGGGAAGTCAGGTGGCTGATGAACTGTCTCATCCTGCAAAAGTACTTGAAGTGCAAGCCTGATGCCCTGAGCTTGATCCCTGGGACCCAGGTAAAACAAATAAACAATCCATATGGCAACAGCTTGCATCTGTGATCCCAGCACTCCTATGGTGAGGATGGAGGGAGAGACTGGGGATCACTGAGAAGCTTGTGGGCCAGCTGCACTGGAGTGCTCAGAGCTAGAGACCCTGCTGCAATGGGGGAGGGGAGAAGTGACACACTCAGAGCTAGAGACCCTGCTGCAATGGGGAGGGGAGAAGTGACACTCCCTCCATGCTGTAGTAATTCATGCTAATAGTAATAATTTAAAAATAATAAAAAGATTTGGGAGCCGGAGAGATGGCTCAGCAGTTAAGAGCACTGGCTACTCTTGCAGGGGACCCAGGTTCAATTCCCAGCACCCACATGGTGGCTAACAAACCACATGTAATTCCAGTTCCAGGGAATCCAATGCTCTCTTGACCTCTGTAGGCATTGTATGACACATGTGCTAGTCCTAATACATATGCAGGCAATACACTCATATCCATAAAATAAAATAAAAAAATAAAGATTTGGTAGTGTAATGAGGTATGCTCACCAGAAAAAACCACTCAGAATCAAAATAATGCCCAAAGAAAGTCTTTATAGCCAGCAGGCCACCACACACTGGGCATTTGGTCCCAGGTATAGCCCCAAGCTATTTAGGGGAGGAATTTTATAGAGAAAAACCACATCCAGGGGTGAAAAGTTTAAGTTCCCAAGCTGAGGAGTGGAAAGCCCCTCTAACAATTCCTATTCTCTAGGAGCAAGTCAAGCAGAAAGTGCAGAAACCATATGTCTGCAGTTAGCATAAGCTCTCAGGTGTATGCCCTGACCTGTTCTCAAACTCCTACCTTAGTTCAGCTGAGTTAAACTTCCCCATTCCCATACTTTGAGTTCAGCGTTCGACTCCTGGGCTCAGCTGGGGCTCACAGTGTAAGAAGCTTGAGGGCCTCGTCATTGTAGGTTAATGTGGGAGCGGGGTAGAAGTTTGATACATTTTTGATTAAGAAGCCTTTTATATATTATTTTAATCAGGTTCCCCCATCTTAATGATCCCGCAAAGAAACTTAAATCTAGTATTTTACACATTATTTTGAAGACCTTGTTTACTGTAAGTAACTTCTGAAGACTGGAACACTGAAACAGCTGCAATAGTTCCCCAAATGCTTTTAAATACTAAAGAGAGCTGCCTGTGCCTGTGGTAGGTAGGAGTACTTGGGAGTCTGAAGTGGGAGGATCATTTGGGTATAGGAGTTTGAGATCATTTAAAAACAAGAATGAATGACTCTGCAATGCTGATCAGTAACTTGTCAACTTGGTCCCATCTAGAATCACCTAGGAGACTCTGGACTTGTCTGTGAGGGAGTTTCTAGATTGTGTTAACTGAGGTGGGAAGATCTACCCTAAATGTGGGGGCACCATCCCATGGTCTGGGGTCCTGGACTGAATAGAAGGGAGAAAGTCAGTTAAACACCAGCTTCATCTTGCTCTGGACACAGTGTGAAGACCTGCCTCAGGCTCCTGTGGTTTTGCCTTCCCTGCCGGTATGGACCAGATCCCCCCTCCACCCCCACTACCCCCCTCACACACATTATGTCACAGTAAATCCTTCCTTCCTAAGTTACTTTTCACAGGCATTTGGTCATAGCAACAAGAAATGCAATGAATATAGAGTCCCTCTGCTTATCAATTTGTAAATTTCTTTCAGAGAGATAATCATTTAAATTGATTTTAGTCATTTATACTCATATGTGAATAAACTAGAAAAAATATGCAAAGGCATCAACCTGAGATTCGTGCAGGAGAACCTAAAAGATGGTTAGGTCATTCATTTGTTCACACGAAAAATTCAGGCTAGAGAGAAAACTGCAGGGGCTGGGGAATAACTCAGTTGGTAAAGTGGTTGTTTGGTGAGTGCAAGGACTTGAGTTTGATCCCTAGAACCCACGTTTAGAAACTCTGCGTGTCATGGCACAAGTTTGTTATCCTGGTGCTGGGGGGGGGTAGAGACAGGTAAGTCTCCGGGGCTTGCTGGCCAGGGTGAATGCTTGCTTGGCAAGTCCAGGCCAGCGAGAGAGCCCATCTCAGTAAAGAGGGTGGGAAGTTCCCAAGGCACCCAAGGGTGTCCTCTGGCCTCCACATGCTTGTGCAAATGCATTCATGCATACATCTCTCCCCCCCAACATATATATTCCTGCAGACACAGAATAAAATGGAAGAAGGAAGAGAGGAAAAGGCGGGAGGGACTACCTGTACACCTATATCTTAGGCAGGATGAAGAATTCCAAGCCAATTTTAGAAGGTAAAGCTGAAAACAACAACAACAAAACGAAACAAGAAACTGAGGGTGGAACCATGAAAGGTAAATCTCAGATTGCAACCCAAGATACCAAGCCTCAACTATTAGTGCACACAGCACACCCTGTGCATAGGAATCCTTATACTTTACATACCAGTTTGTTATTGCTTCCAGACTGGAAGAAGTTCACATTTGATTCAGAGAGGGTAACAGCCTCCCTAAACTGACATTCAGTTTTTCATTTTAATTTCAAACAAAAGTTTTATTCTTTAAAGTAACCATAAAATGCTGAGTTTTAAACTTTCATATTTATTACAACCAGATGGGAGTTACAGATATTTCTGTAGACTGATATATTTCTGTTACAGATATATTATATACTGAACATTGGATGTCTGGTTAATCTCTTAGATTTCATAAATCTGTTTTTTTTGGGGGGTAAGAGAAGTAAAGAAATAAATCAAATCCAGTTACATATTGTTAACCTAGACTTTAAAAAAAAACCTTATGTTCTAAAATTTATAGCTCTTTTTAAATAGCAAAACTAACATCTTGAGAAGTTGGTTTTTCAATATTAGAAAGCTATTGGATATTAAAAACAAAGTAACAAAACCAGTATGTGGTTTTAGCAAATGATTTTGTCTTGATTTATTCCTCTGGGAACTGAAAAATATTTGGAAAGATGAAATACTATGGCTCAAGCTGTCCGGTAGCCCTTCACATGGCTGCCCCACTGGGCATTACCTTCCCTGTTACTGAACAGAGCTTATTGATCTAGTTTAAGGACCATCAAATTACTTTGTTGAAGTTCATTACCAGCCAGGTAGGAAGCACAAGCCTATAATTCTAGCACTCAGGAGGATGAGGTAGGAGCACCCAAGGTTCAAGATTAGATTGATCCTATCTCAAAAAAAATCATGTTAGGAACAGGAGCAGAGACATTTTGAAATAATTCTAGTTATTTTTAATAGAAATGAGAATTATGAAGAATATAACATGATCAATTTTTCACATTCCTTGTACTGACCTGGCCTTACACAGCTCTCTAAGCAGACCAAGAATGGAACGGGATTTTTGCATAGTTTGTTGGTCTAAGAAAAATAATAAATTTGTGAAAATTTCTACAAAGTGCTTGGTGGTCTCCAAATGGAGCTCTGATTAGGTGGAAGTAAATAACTCTCACAAATGTGCCAGCATCCATGTTATCTCTTAAATTACAATTTCAGAGCACTAGAATGTTTCTTAGCAAATTGCTAATGACAGACAGCAGACTAAGGAGTCCATGCACCTGGACCAAGCACCCTAGGGCTTCGTGGGCTCTCCAGTTCTCAGCATCTTGGTGACGGGGGAACTGATGAACTCTGACCTCAGAATAACTCTGTCCTGAGTGGTAGATGAGTAAGCACTAACAAATGTACTGGACAAGAGCTCTGTGTGCTTCTAGTCATGAGCGTGCTTGTTGATACATGGAGAAGTAGCTGTTGAGATTTGGGAAGCTTCGACCTGTACTCAAATCACAAAGGCCACACTGAGCTCTCAGGGCGAGCTCTCAGGGTGAGACAACATAAGACAGACAACCATGGAAACCAACGTCTGTGAGCACCTTGGAGAATCCCTCCTCTTGGGGTGGTCTTTCAGGAAGCGCCTGCTACCATGTGTCTTATTTGCTAAAATTGCTAAGATTGTCCAGGCATCAGCATATTGCTGGGAAGTGTCACAACCCTACACTTGCCCAAAATATCTGCTTCTTTTAAAAATGTAGACTGTTTAGAGTAACCTAAGGGGCATCTATACTCCTGTGCTGGAAATCTCAAATCCAGCGATTTGATTACTGACAAGGGATGATGTGAAAAGCATATAAAATCCTGTGTGTGTTTCTGGTCTGGGTCTCAGCTTCTCTAGAGCAGGTTTTGCCCTGTCTGAGGCCCATGGTTAATGAAATAACTTCTTTGCATCCTGAGTATGGTTTTGAGTCTTCTCATAGCATCATAACATCAGTCTGTGGTTAATTCCTATAACATTGTGGCACAGCATATGTGTGACCTTGGAGATACATACTCTCTTTTTCTCTGCTCAATGCCTGATGGTGAAACCGCTACTTTTTGATTTTTAAAAAAATTTTCCAGATTGGTGGAGTAGATAGCTGCGGCAACAGAGGTGGTCGCGGCGATGGTGATGTGGATGGAACCTAGGTTCTCAAAACTGTACATAATTTTTCTACCTTTGAGTTCCATTCCTTGAGCTACTCCTCCCCCCAATCTATTTTTCCTTTTTAAGGAGAGGAAATAGGTCCATTGATCTGCAGAGGCTTTCTGTTTTTGTCCCTAGCGTTTCTTTCCAAGATAATATTTAACCCTTGTAAATGGATAGTGAAGATTTCAGCCACTAATCATGGAGGTAGCCTATTCGATGGTTAAGGTTAATTGACAATGTGACAAGATATAGATCACCTGGGAAGAGGCCTCTGGGAATGTCTATGAGGGATTTTACTGATTGTATTACTTGAAGTGGGAAGACCTGCCCATGGTGGGTGGTACCATTCCCTAGCTGAACTGTGCCAGAGCAGAGAAAGTGAGCTGAACGCTCTGCTCTCTTGACTGTGGATGTCACATGATCTGCTCCCTCAAGCTTCTGCATTGTGCCTTCCCTGTGAAAATGAATTGTAGCCTCCAAATAATATATATGTAGATATACATATATATAAAATAATAGTCACAGAAAAGAAGCTAAGACACTAGGACTTTATCTTTCTCCTTGAATCAACTGAAGGGTTCTCTTTCCAGAGCTTGCATCTCTCATGACCCCTTGATGAATTTGTTCTTGTGCTCTCCATTCTTACATAAACATCACTGTCAACTTACATGACCAGGGAACCTGCCTTTCTTCCCATCCAGCTGTCCCAGATAGCAAAGTCTCAAGAAGAAAAGGGCCGCAGGAAGAACACGCAGACATTCAGTGTCTACTCACTAGGCCTTTGTCTTTCTAGATGGCCATTATCTAGAAATGTCTTTGGAACTTTTCAGATACCTGCCTCAGCCAGACATACAAGAAAACATAGTATCACAGAGCCTAGTTTTGTGATGTCAGCTGAGCTTGGGTCTGTTTTCTCCTGGCACAACACCCCCTCCCTGTCCCTACAAGGGGCCTAAAAAGAGCTGTGCTCTCCCTGGTGGGCCTAAAACTACTTCAGACCTCTGCTGTGCTAGGCTGCCTGTCTGTCTGCCTTAACGAAGCTCTTACCTAAAAGATGATTCAATTCAGCACCTCTCTCTGCAATATTCTTTCTCTTCTCAAACTCTAAAACCTAAGGATAACTAAAATAATTCCTTTCAACTGTGCACACTGATGTTTCCCCTGTGGTTTTTATGGGGTCTGGTGATGCATGAGCTAAAGTAGAAATGAGGTTAAGAAAGGGGTGTAGTTGATTAGATTTTTTTTTTTTGTGGTCTTTGTGAGATAAGGTCTCCCTGTAGCCCCAGCTGTCCTGGTTGATTAGATTTTTCTTAATGCAGTTTCTTCAAAAGTATTTTGTCAATACAGAACTGTTGCAGAATATCCATCTTGGAGTTTAGGGGCCTCTTCAGGAGCTACAAATATCACAACATGCTAGGAAGAGGTTTAAGTTGTATTTACATTGATTCTAAAATATATTTTGAGGCTTTATAGGGAGTTAACAGAAGCTGGGGGGGATCATGAGACCCCCCCCCTTGAGAATCTGTAGGGAGCTAAGGGTTGTTAAATGAGGAGAGACACTTTCTTCAGTGGTGCAGCCATAGGCAAGGTGCCCATGTTGCTGTTAAAACCCTCCACCCATGCTCATATAAGTAACCCTAAATAAACTTGCTACATCATTGAAAGAGACAGGAAAGTAGAAGAGGGTCTATCCAGGAAGACGAAAGAAACGAGCAGGAGGGGAATGGGGGACTAAGTAGGTTAGTGGGGTGAGGCTGATAAAAATACATTACATGCATGAATTAGATGTCATAATGAAACATATCTGTCATTGTAATGCTTTATTTCTGTGTAATGAGTATTGATAGTTTCATTGTGAAAGAATGGTTTTATCTTTCAGGTTTCCTAGAGAGAGTCATTGTTTTATGATAGTGATTCTGATAAACCAAGATATTTCTGGCTATTTAACAACAGAGGCCCCGTTAGAGATGAAGACAACTGCATTACACCCACAGTTGGGAAGCTGAGGTGTTATTGCTCACAGCAATATAGTGTTGCATTCCATTAGGAAGAAATGCATATCGCCAAGTGGGAGAAGCCAGTCTGAAAAGGCACCATAGTGCGGCTCTAGGTACAGTGCTGCCTCGAAATGGAGGGGTGTTTGTTCGGGCATGGATACCACACCCTGGGATGGTCAGGTCCAAGTAAAATGGACCTCCACACACAAGTCCTTTGCACTGTGTGTGTATGTGTGTGTGTGTGTGTGTGTGTGTGTGTGTGTGCTCTGCGTGTGTTGTATGTGCCAGGGGTCAGTGCTAGGTGCCTTCCTCTATTGCTTTCCACTGCATTTAAAAATTTTTTTCAAAGACTTATTTTTAAATTATGTGTATATGTGTGCATCTATGTGGACATGAATGCAGGTGGCCTGAAGAAGCACTGGGTCTCCTGAAGCTGGGGTTATAGGTTATTGTGAGTCACCCAGCCTGGGTGCTGGGAACCAAACTAGAGTCCTCTGAAAAAGCAGTAAGTACACTCAGCTGTTGAGCCATCGTTCCAGCCCTTCCACTGTAATTTTGGGGACAGGATTCCTCATGGAATCTGGAGCTCAGTGAGTGATTGGCTAGCCTAGCTGGCCAGTGAGCCCCAGGGATCCTACAGTTTCCAACCCCCACATCCCTGGGGTTATAGATGTGGGTTTCTGTGCTCAGCTTTTGTGTGGGTGCTGGAGATATCTGAACTCAGGACCTCATGTTCTTGTGGCAAGCATTTTAATGCCTGAGTTGCCTCCCAGCCTCCTTTTACTCAAGTCATCATTATGAAAGACAAAGCGAATGCAAATGAATATCTAAAGTAAATGGTAAGGCTGTGTATACAGTTGTTTTGCTCTTTGGGGGAATAATGAAAAGAAGCCTGTAAGAGTGTGTGTGTGTGTGTGTGTGTGTGTGTGTGTGTGTTTGTGTGTGAGCGGTGGTGCATGTGTGTCATGACAAGGAACAGGACACCCTTGGGTGCAGGTCTCTGCCTTCTGCCCTGTTTGAGACAAGATGTCCTTATCTGCTTCTGCTGTAACCAGGCCAGCTCTCCCTGAGTTTCTGTGGATTCTTCTGTCTCCATCTCCCATCTCAGTGTAGTAGCCCTGGGATTACTCATGCTATATATGGCTCCTGAAGATCTAAATTCAAGTGCTTGTACTTGTGTGGCAAGAACTTTACCCACTGAGCCATCTCACCAGCACCAGCACAGTTTAAAAAATTTTTTTGAGAGGCTGCTGGAGAAAGAGCTCAGCAGTTGAGAGCACTGGCTGCTCTTGCAGAGGACCTGGGTTCGGTTCCCAGCACCCACATGGTGGCTAACAACTGTCAATAACCCTAGTTACAGGGATCTGATGCCCTCCTCTGGCTTTATGGGCATTGCATACATGTAGTATATGTATACATACCACATGTATATACATACACTACATGTATATATACATATAGGCAAAACACTAATACATACAAAAATATATAAATAAAATATTTTGAGATTCATATTCTCTCATTTCTCTCCCCTCTCTTCTTCTTTATCCTCCTCCTCCTCCTCCTCCTCCTCCTCTGTGGGGTGTCCCATTTATTCCCAAGGTGATCCATGTGGAAAACATGTGCAGGAAAGCACAGGACATGGACACATGTTTAGGTCCAAATACAGAGAGAGCTTAATTCCAAAATGTCTGGCTTATATAGACTCAACTCCCTGGGCCAAATCTTAAACCTTTTTGTCACTACATCCCACCCATGGGTGTGGCCAGGGAGGTCCCATTGGTTTAGAATGCTACCCATCTTAACTAAATTTCCCCGCCCCCTTCCTCCTCCTCCTGTTCCTCCTGTTCCTCCTTCTCCTCTTCCTCTTCCTCTTCCTCTTCCTCCTCCTCCTCCTCCTCCTCCTCCTCCTTTTCTTCCTCCTCCCTGTTTACCAGCCACCCTGAGTAGGAGCACCTTTGCTCTTCCACACACTCCTCACCATGGGCTGCCTCACCACAGCCCACAGCAATGGAGCCAGCTGAGCATGCACTGGACACTCACTAGAAGAAATGAGAGGCCATGGGAGGCAGCCAGACACCTGGGAGTTCATTATCTGAAGTTCAGAATCCAGAGCCCTGAGGTCGGAAGGAGTGAAGCAAGAGCTAGCAGGGTTTCCAGTTTCTCCTTCAGCAGCGTCTGCTGTTTCTAGGGACCTGGACTGCTGGAGGCTGAGGGCAGGAGGATCGGGTGACCGCACTCCTGCTAGAGAGAAGGTCTCAGGCTAGGCTCCTTAGTGCCACAGAATGGTGAGGAAGTCTGGCATTCCCCTGTTCACCCTGGCTGTCCTGCAGCAATCTGCCCCACATTACAGCCTTAATTTGAAAGGGGCCACATCCCAATTTCACAGAAAATAAGCAGGCCTTAAAACTGAGATATAAGGTAATTTCTCCAGTACAAATGCAAGCCCTCTCATTTTGCAGGGCCTTAGCTTTTTCTCCTTTATTTACTTCAAAAGGGAAGTAAGGCCCTAATAATGTCTATAAATACTTCCATATTTTGCCATTTTATCCCACAAGGGTACTGAATAACATAAAATTACTGTTTGCCAGAGAACTTAATCATATTCTTTTACTTGCTGTTTGTTGCAAAATTTCATAATGTCTTTAGTTAATGGCAGGTAGCTATAGTGATTTTACTGACTCATTCAGTATCACAGTCTCTACTTAAAATGTTTATTTATTTAGTTGGGGTGTGTGTGTGTGTGTGTGTGTGTGTCATACAAATGAAGGGACTCGTGGAGGGCAGAAGTGCAGGTCGTTCCCTGGAACTGGAGTTACAGTTTGTGAGCTGCCTTATCTGGGGCAGGGAACCTTGCCCAGGTCCTCTCAAGAGCAGCAGGAGCTCTTAACAGCTGAGCCATCTCCCCAGCTACTCTACTTTTTTAAAACAATATTTCATTTATTATTATTTTATGCCTGCATGTAGGTAGGTGCACCCATGTTGTGCAATGTCCATGAAGGTCAGAAGAGGCCATGGGATCCCCTAGAACTGGAGTTAGATGGTTGTTAGCCACCATGTGCGTGCTGAGAATTGGACCCAGGTCCTCTGCAAGAGCAGCCAGTGCTCTTACCTGCTGAGCCATCTCTCCAGCCCCCATTCTCTATTTTTTTTTTTTTAACCACCTAAGCTTTGATAAAATTCTTTGAAATCTCTCCTGGGGGGGAAAAAAAAAAGAAAAAGAATCTCATGTGGCCCTAATGACTAGCACAAGGTGATTAAAGCAGAATTCACACATAGGACTCTGTAAGAGGCACCATTGCGGCTCTGAGAGCTGAGGCTCTTCTGAGGACACAGCCTCTGTGACTGGTGGGTGGGCTCAGTCTGGCCTCTGTTTACCTCATCCCAGCATCCTTCTGCTGGAGGAAGTTCTCATGAGTTCATGTGGATGCTGGCTCTCATGCTACTTTACTCATACCGATGGTGGCTATTTCTAAAGAATACTGATAGGGAAAAAGCAATATATAGGTCTTTTTTGAGACAGGATCTCCATGTAGTCCAGCTGGCCTGGAGCACACCATGCAGACCAGGTTGGTCCTATTTCACAGACATCCATCTGCCTCTGCTTCTTAAGTGCTGAGATTTATTTTGGTCTTTTTGCAGGAGGATTTCCCTTTAGCTACAGCTGGCCCAGAACTTGTTATGGAGACAGTGCTGACCTTGAACTCACAGAAATTTACCTGCTCCTGCCTCCTGAGTGCTGGGATTAAGTGTGTGCTACTACACCTGGATGAAAAAAAAAAATTGGGGGGGGGTATTTTTTTTTTTTTTTGAGACAGGGCGTCGCGTGTAGCGCCAGCGTCCTGGAACTTCACTCGGTAGATAGGACCTTGACACTCACAAAGATCTGCTTGTCAAAAAAAAAAAAAAAAGAAAAAAAAAAAGAAAAAGGTATTTTTGATCTACAGTTGGGTGATACCTCAGAACCCAGTGATGCTGAGGACTGACCATACAGGAGATTCTGGAAGACACTGAGCCTATGATACCAGTGGTTACCAGGGGCTCAGGGAGGGTGTGATAAACAGGGAGACTAAGGTAGTGAAACTGTTCTGTAATACTGATGGGGACACCTGTTATTCTGCCTTTGCTTAAAGCAGCAGAACATGTAACACCAAGACTGAGCTCCCATACACTGACCGCACCTCTGCTGAAAGTATTGCTGTTTGCTAACATTGAAACACTTAGCAATCACTTCCCATAAACAAAATTATTATTTTTAAAGATTTATTTATATTTATTTATTTATTTATTTATTTATTTATTTTTATTTATGTGTATGAATGTACTGCTGCATGCAGGTTCTGTGCACCCGTTGTCGTGCAATGCCGCAGAGGTCAGAAGAGGGTGTCGGATTCCCTGGAACTGGGAGTTCTCCTGGAATTGGAGTTTCAGATGGTTCTCGGCCGCCATGTGGGTGCTGGGGATCGAACCAGGGTCCTCTGCAAGAGCAGTCGGCGCTCTTAACTGCTAGGTCATCTCTCCAGCCCCTTATTTATTTATTTATTTATTTATTTATTTATTTATTTATTTATAGTCTTTTTGAGACATGGTCTCCCTATAGCCTGAGCTGTCCTGGAACTCGCTCTGTAGATCAGGCTGGCCTTGAACTCACAGAGATCCACCTGCCTCTGCCTCCCAAGTGCTGGGATTAAAGGCATGTGCCACCACGGCCAGCTAAGATTTATTTTTGAGTATATTTGGGGTGCCTGCAGAGGCCAGAAGTGGATGTCAGATCTCCTGGAACTGCAGTTAGAAGTGATTGAGAGCCATCTGAAGCGGTGCTGGGAACCAAGCTCAGGTCCTCTGGAAGAGCGGCAAGCCATCTCTCCAGTTCCCATAAACAAAAGCATTAAAAACTAGATGTGGCTGGGTGTGGTGGTGCACCCCCTTAATCCTAGAACTCAGGAGGCAGATGCATGCAGATTTCTGTCAGTTCAAGGCAGCCTGGTCTACAAAGTGAGTTCCAGGACACCTGGGGCTACAGGGAGACCCTGTCTCAAAAAGACAAAAAAAAAAAACAAAATATATATATATATATATATATAATTATTATTCATTTGTGTGTGTCTCTGTGAGTGTGTGTATACATACATGTTGATGTTCATGGAGGCCAAAATTGGAGTCAGATCCCCTGAAGTTGGAGTTACCATGACCCCACATAGGTGCTAGGAGCCAAACTCAGGTACTCTGAAAGAAAGCATTCTCAACCATTAAGATATCTCTTCATCCCCATGATATAGCAGAAGACTGGAGTTCAGTCCCCAGCACTCACATCAGGCTGCTCACAAACACCTGTAACTCCTGTTCCAGGAGATCGGACGTCCTCTTCTGGCCTCCACAGGCACCTGCACTCACATGGCAGCCACATGAATAAAAATTAAAGTAAAATCTTAAAAGAATTAAAAAATGTGAGAGACAATAAAGGAAGTCAATGGGCTCCTTCTTAGCAGAGCCTTTTGACCGATGGCCTGGGACAGGCACATGGTCACGTAGTCAGTGAAGGTGGTCCACTGGCCCCTCCTATGAGAGTTTACTTTCCAGTCTCTGCATGCAAATGTAAGGAGAAGGAGTTGGAGCCTCTTCATTCCAAAAGGGACGTTGAGGAGATGGGTGAGGCCTGGTCCCATGTTTCTGAACTCCAGTCCACCAGGGAGTGAGTGCACAGCATGCTCCAAATGGCTCTGTCTCTCTTTCTCCCTTTTACATATGATTCATTTTATTTTATGCTGGGAATCGTGGTTTACGCCTTTAATCCCAGCACTCGGGAGGCAGAGGCAGGCAGATCTCTGTGAGTTCAAGGCTAGCCTGGTCTACATAGTGAGCTCCAAGCCAGCTGGGGCCAGAGGGAGACCCTGTCTCAAAAAGACACACACACAAAGATTTATTTGATTTTTTTTTGTTTTAAATTATGTGTGTGTGTATGTGTGTGTATGTGTGTGTTTTTGTGTGTGTGTGTGTGTGTGTGCGCGTGTCTGTGTCTGTATAAGGGGTTTGTGCATACGAGTGCAGGTGCCCTCATAGGCCAGAAGGGGGCGCTTGATTCCCCTGGAGCTGGAATTACAGGCTGGGAACCAAACTTTGGCCCTCTGAAAGAGCAGCAAATGTTTTTAGCTGCTGAGTTCTCTCTCCAGACCCCACATGGTTCTTCTATTCCTATGGTAGCTGGCATTGGTTTCCTAGATTATGTACGAGATCCACACACTATCATTGGGCAGTGTGAGGTGCTGGATTGGCTTTTGTGTGCCTTAGGCTCCAGACATTTACTGTGTATACATCCTCTTCTTACCGGACCAGTAAGCCTTCTGCACAATGGTCTCCCAGAGCTCTATCTCAAATCTTCTTCAAATAGAAGAAAGGCAAATGAAAACTCTCACCTCTAAATGGGCTGTATTAAATTTCATTTATTTAAAATTCATTAATGAAATTTGATATATTTCCCTAGAGACCACTGTTACAAATGGCAGATACATGGCCAAGAGACACTATGGGTATTGGTATTCTTTCCATGTAATATGTTCATGGACAACAGACATGGTTGTCAGCCATGCATCCATGGAAACAGGCTATGCTAGACTTTTGTTGATACACATCCAACATTTTTCTTTTTTTGAGACATGATCTCATGTAGCTCAGGCCCCAAACTCAAGATGTCCTTGAGCTTTTGACCCTCCTGCCTCTGTCTGAGTGCTGGGATTATACACCTGGTTTTATGTAGTGCTGGGGGTTGAACTCAGGAGTTCCTGCATGTTAGGCAAGTACTCTACCAACTGAACCCCACCCCAACTCTGTGTCCAACAATTTAAGAGCTTGAAGAGAATCCACAAATCTTTCTGGCTGTCTCTCTCTTCTGTATGAGCACTACTTAACGATAGCTACTTGAAATACTTTCTGGCTAAACACCCGAGTGTGCCTAAGATGGGAAGTGCTGTGAAGCTGCTGTGATTCAAGCAGGGATGAGCCAGAACGCAGGCTGTGAAACACTGTAGAGACCAGGGATTTAGAGGAAGTAGCTTCCCCTCATGGGTGGATTAACTTAGGAGCTGCTTAGATGAAGCAGATCATTTTGTTGCTGCTGTTGTACAGCATGTTAGTACTGTGCAAATTGTGTATGGGATGGAGAAGGCTATGTTCTACTCCAGAGCGCCCCCTTCTTGGGCCTGCCATTTCTGATTTAGTGTGGTTGACACAATCCAGTTTTCTTCTTTTGGAAGGGTATGTAACCGTAGTTCAGATGCGAATGGGATGAACCTGCCTGATTTCAACTCTGAGAAGGATCTACTGCCAGCCAAGAGGAGAACAGAAAGCAAAGGTCACCCAGGGAGGGCACAGGGGCCCCACAGGTTTCCCTAGGACTTATGCCTCTTTAGCTTCCTCATTCCTGGGTATGTTGATTCCTATTTTCAGTGTTGGCATGAACCAATAAGAACCAGGACCTTCGGGGATGCAGAGATGGCTCAGAGGTTAAGAGCACTGGCTGCTCTTGCAGAGGACCCAGGCTCAAATCCCAATATCCCGAGGACAGTTCTAGGGTATCTGACACCCTCCTCTTATCCTCTTCAGGCACTGGATGACACAGATGTACCTACCTACATGCAGGCAAAACACTCATACACATACAAATAAAATAAAATCTTAAAAAAAGGATCAGGACCTTCAATCCATGTATTGGTTCTTTGAACATAGTAAACCAATTTCCCTCCTTGCATGTCTTATTCCAGCCACGCATGTAATTGATGATGCGTAGACTCTGGAGAGATCTAGAATTCCAAGTTTATAATGTCCTACAGAAACCTGAACTCATTTCTCCCTGTGTCTTAGCTTGTTGGGTATGGAAAACCAGGTCTTTGTATGTGACTTGGACATGACTCAGAGACGTCCAGGAGTACTTGTGGGTGTGTTTCACACACCATGCTGGAGCTTCGAGCAGGCCTTTCAAACAAACATAAGTCCTTAAGTTATGGGAGTTTTTCTGAAATTTACTTACTTACTTACTTATTTTGAGCCTGGGTCTCCCTGCAGCCTCAGCTGGCCTAGAACTTTCTATGTAGATCAAGCTGGCCAAATTCTCACAGAGATCCACTTGGCTCTGCTTCCTGAGTACTAAGATTAAGGGTGTGTGCCACCATACCTGGTTACATTTTTTTTTTTAAAGGTGTGCTATTTCTTTTTTAAAATCTATTTTTCTGGAAACTTTCTGCCTACATCTTGATCATATTTAGACCCTCTCCTGTATCTGAACTCTCCATGGCCCACCAGTTTTCATGCTTTCTGTCATGTAAGTTAAGGCCTATTGAGCCAAGTTTATTTAAAATTTTTATTATTTTTAAAAATTATGTATATATGTGTGTGGGTTTGTGCATTTGAGTGCACATAATTTACTGCTTATAAATTCTTGACTTCATCTGTTCTGTCCTTCTAAATTTCTTATTACTCCTGAGATAGTTTATGTGCTGGTTAGTTTGTGTTAAGTTGGAATACAGTAGAATCACCTGGGAAGGTGGAGCCGTGGTTGAGGAATCTCCTCTAATAGATTGGCCTGTGGCCACATTTGTGAAGTATTTTCTTAATTGTTAATTGGTGAAGGAAGACCTAACCACTGTTGGTAGTGCCATCTCTGGGCAGGTGGACCCCCAGAAAGGCAACTTAGCCGGCTAGGGGTAGCAAGCCAGTAAGCAGCATTCTTCTATTGATTCTGCTTCAGTTCCTGCCTCCAGGTTCCTGCCTTGAGTTTCTGCTCTGATTTCCCTCAGTGATAGACTGTGGCATGGAAGTGTGAGCCAAGATGCTTTGGTCAATATTTTCTCAGAGCAACAGAAAGTAAGCTAGCACAGTCTAGTGCGGCATCCACCTGCGCGTCTGCCACACCCACTCCAGTGTCACTTGTGTAAAGTAATATGAGAAATCATATTCAAAACAGGCGGGGGAGATGTGTCCTGCGGGGCTGGACCCCCTGGAGGTCCCTGGCAGAATACCCGGCTAAGATCACCCCGAGATTGAGATGCTTTCCTAGGATATTACGTTTTTCTGGTGTTGGACTTAGCATAACACTGAGCACAATAAAGATCTTTTCTTAGGGCCAGCTTATAGATACAAAACAAACTATTTGAATGTGCCAGTAACTGGCAATTAAAATGCCTCTCTTGGGCACAGGGCTTTTTCCTGGCAGCAAGAATGGTCTGTAAGTCTTGAGTCAGAAATAGACTTAAAAATAGACTTCTCTCACAATATACATTACAATGCAAAGACCTGTGACAAATTGGAAAACAGAACAATTATATAGTGGTAATGGCTCTATGACTGTCTCTAAAGAAAAACAAGTTCCAGTGATATGTGTAATAAAAACAAAATATATCATTCCATTTAAAATAAAGTAAAAACTCCTCTTTAACAATTAAAATAAAAAGACTCTTCAATCCCATTTCCCTATTTAAGTAAAGGAACAGGTTAAACAGTTTTCCTAGTTCTATGCAGCCACTGAATGTCTGAGTCCTGACACTCCCAGCAAATCTAGACAAAAGATAAATTACTTTACACCAGCCAATTGTCTTACAAAAACAAAACTGTTAGTTGAATCAAGCAGTGGAACGGCTCTTAGTTCTCAGTAAAGATTGAAACTTTAGATTAGCAGTTAGAGTTAGAAAAAACTAATAAGTAGTTTAGGATGCTATAGGAATAAGGTCTTTACTTTAATAAAAACTTAAAAGAAACTATTAACCTTAGGATATTAAGATATATTTACTCTAGATTTAGGATAGAGATATAAGGCCAATATCTACTGCCAAGAAACTTCTACTGTGACATAGCAATTACTACTCAGTGTCCTGTAACTTTTCAATTATGACTTGTAATTAAGAGCTAACAAGTAAAAACTAATTGATCATGTTAAAAACTATTGATGCTCCTTTTTTCTTAAATGTTATTTCCTTGGTAAAGGTTATCTTAAGATTTCTACATTTTTACTTCAAAGAAAATTCATTTCCTGACTAAACTTTGTAATGTTTTGGTTTCCTGCTCTGCGTGCCCCGTATCTCGTCAATCATGAAATAGATAATGAGTTCTGGTTAATGTATGAGTTTTGACCTATTAGTAACATATGTAATTGTAAAGCTTCACCAAATCCTTTGTTCTGCCTTCTCCTAAGACTGCTATATAAGCACTGCCCCTGTTCAATAAAGTTGCTGTGGATTTGGGAAATTTGTCTCTCATTTCTACAAGCCATCAGCTTCCTCGTGTTCTCCTGCCAAAGGAACTCCATCAGAAAAACTCACGACCCCAGGAGGGCTGGCTGGTCTCAGTTACCAGCAACAGCAGTCGGCAACAGTCTAGGTTGAGCTTAAATTTTTTTCTTATTTTTTCTAACCTGTTTATGTCTTACTTTTCTATCCTGCTTCTATTTTAGAAATGTATTGAGTTCATGGAACACTCTGTACAGTGCTTGCCATGAAAGCATGAGAACCCAAGTTCAATCCCTAGCACCCACATGAGAAGCTGGGTGTAGTGGCTGAGCAAGAGTGAGCGTGAGCGAGTGAGCGAGCAAGCAAGCACGTGCACATCTGTTTCTCTGCTCGTGACTATGATGTGACTAGCTGAGCACATGCACATCTGTTTCTCTGCTCGTGACCATGATGTGACTAGCTGAGCACATGCACATCTGTTTCTCTGCTCGTGACCATGATGTGACTAGCTGAGCACATGCACATCTGTTTCTCTGCTCGTGACCATGATGTGACTAGCTGAGCACATGCACATCTGTTTCTCTGCTCGTGACCATGATGTGACTAGCTGAGCACATGCACATCTGTTTCTCTGCTCGTGACCATGATGTGACTAGCTGAGCACATGCACATCTGTTTCTCTGCTCGTGACCATGATGTGACTAGCTGAGCACATGCACATCTGTTTCTCTGCTCGTGACCATGATGTGACTAGCTGAGCACATGCACATCTGTTTCTCTGCTCGTGACCATGATGTGACTAGCTGAGCACATGCACATCTGTTTCTCTGCTCGTGACCATGATGTGACTAGCTGAGCACATGCACATCTGTTTCTCTGCTCGTGACCATGATGTGACTAGCTGAGCACATGCACATCTGTTTCTCTGCTCGTGACCATGATGTGACTAGCTGAGCACATGCACATCTGTTTCTCTGCTCGTGACCATGATGTGACTAGCTGAGCACATGCACATCTGTTTCTCTGCTCGTGACCATGATGTGACTAGCTGTTTGAAGTTCGTGCTGTGACTTCTTCATGATGCTCATAGAATTTTAATCTGAAAAAAGCCCCCTTTTCTCCCTAAGTTGCATTTAGTCGGGGCATTTTATCACAGCAAAGAAATGAAACCAGAACAGACACCATCCCCTGTTTTACACATGTGAGGATTCAATACCTTTATCAGATCCAGGTTTGCATCACGTTCAAATGTAACATAAGTGTGACAGTGACCAATAGCGCAGCTCAGATGGAGTGCTGCATAGTCTGTACACTGTGTACACCCGACCCTAGTTTTCTGGTTTCTATAACACTAGACTTCCTTACTCATTTTGGTACATAGATCCTCCCCTGGCCCCCTGCTGGTAACAGGGATTGTTCCCAGGGCATCACACATAGCAGGCAAGTGGGCTACCACTAAACTGTAATCCAACACCCCCTACCTCTGCTTTGGTTTTCTTTTAAATTTTGAGACTGTTACTTAAGCTAACATTGAACTCACTGTGTAGCTGGGCAGGCCATGAACTTGCCATCCTCCTGACTTAGCATCCTGAGTAGCTGGGATTACAGTCTTGTGCCAGCAGGCATGGGCTGTTTTAGCAATTCTTGTATATGAGTACAACTTATGGGGAGTTTGCTGCCTGAATGCCATGTACAATGATGGCTGTCCTGTGCCCTAATTTTTTAAAAATTAAATTTTAAAAATTTTATTTATTTTTGTATGTGTATGAATGTACTGTCTGCATGTAGGTCTGTGCACCCATGTTGTGCAATGCTGCGGAGGTCAGAAGAGGGCATCAGATTCCCCTGGAACTGGAGTCAAAGACGGTTTTCAGCCACCATATGGGTGCTGGGGATCGAGCCCGGGTCCTGTGCAAGAGCAGTCGGCACTCTTAACAGCTAGGCCATCTCTCCAGCCCAAAATTTAAAAAAAATTTTTAAATTTATTTTTGTGTGTGTATGAATGTACTATCTGCATGTAGGTCTGTGCACCCATGTCGTGCAATGCCGTGGAGGTCAGAAGAGTGTGTCGGATTCCCCCGGAACTGGAGTTAAAGACGATTCTCAGCAGCCCAGTTCCTCTACAAGAGCAGTTGGAGCTCTTAACCTATAGGCCATCTCTCCAGTCCCTCTGTGCCCTAATTTAACTCTGACTCACAGGCATGTGGCTCCATGGGTGAATGACTAGACTTAGGGTACCTGTGAGGGAGCCAATTGGGTCATAGTCATGTGCAATGACTTATTTCCACCCTGACTGTCCTATAGAAAGTCCAGTTCCTAAGAAGCCATAAAAACAGGACTCTCCTGGTCTCCACTGCTGCCCTGCATGATACTGAACTTCTACTTTAAGCTCTCAAAGGAATTTTTTTTTGTCTTTTTGAGACAGGGTCTCCCTTTAGTCCCAGCTGGCCTGGAGCTCACTATTTAGACCAGGTAGACCAGCCTGGCCTTGAACTCACAGAGATCTGCCTGCCTCTGCCTCTTCCTACCAAGTGCTAGGAATTGAACTTAGATCCTCTCCAGGAGCAGCAAGGGCTCTGAACCACTCAGTCGTCTCTCTAGCCCCATGTTTTACTTTTTACATATTCAGTTTAAGTATTTAACATTCAAATGAGGATTATTTTTATTGTTTGATAATTCCATACATGAATAAAGTGTGTTTTGATCAAATCTACCCCATGTTTTCCCCTCAACTCCCTCACACACCTCTCCCCACACTTTCTCTCCTACTTTCTTATACTCTGAGACAGGTTTATTACATGGCCCAGGCTGGCTTGAAGCTCACAATCCTGCCCCAGCCTCTTAAATGTTGAGATTGCAGAGCTACCACCACAGCTGGATGAAGATTTGTTATTATTGGCAAATGTTATTTTCTTATTTTAATTTTTATTGGTGAGAAAAAGTTGAAAAAGGAATAGAGCTAAGTCAAGCCTATCAATACTCAAAGTTCATGAAATAAAACTTCCTTTTAGGAGATGGAGTCTCACCATGTAGCCTTGGCTGGCCTTGAACTTGCTATGTAGACCAGACTGACTTGTAGCCCACAGAAGATCTGCCTGGGTACTGATCTGGGTGAGACAATTCTTTTGGCAGTGGGCACACAGAAGTGGCTCACACAGGTTCTTTGCTTCCACACACCTACCTTTCAAATGATCAAACTAGAAAATCCCAAACCCGGAATAACCAGTCATTTGGGGCACAGTTGTGAATCCTATTGTCGCCCTAGAGCAGTCACACTGAAAAGTCCTAACTGGAATCTGAAAGAGTTTCTAAACACCAAGTTACAGGAAACACAGGAAATGAAAAAATTTGTCCACCACAGTGTAAGAATGCCATTCATCAAGATGTAGACTGTGGACAATTGAGCAGGCTAAGCCTAGGGCATGAAACCCAGAAAGGAGGGGCTGTCACAGGCTGAAGGGCTCAGAACACCAGTCAGTCAATGTGCTGGGAGCCTGCTTGAACAAGTCAGCTATCCTAAATATTTCTTGAGGAAAATTTGGGAGATTTTAAAACAAACTGAGTATTTGATGATATCAAGACTATTTACTTAGGGATGTAATATTAATACATCAGGCTTAAGAGTTTTAAAAAGTGATTATCTTTTACAGACATGAGATACCCTCAAGAATGTAATCGTAGAATGTACTTTAAAATTGCTCCAGCAAAGCACTGGGTGGTAGACAGAATGAAAATCAGAAATAGATAAACAAGATACCAAAATGTTGATAATACTTGGAGCCACACAGAAGATACATAGATATTCATTATCTGCTTTGTCTACTTTTGTGTGTGTTTGAAAATTTCAATAACAGGCACACATACTGAGTTTAATGCTCTTCAGGAGAGAAAGGGAGGGAGGGAGGGAAGAAAGGAGGAAGAGAAGGTAGAAAGAAGAAGGGAGGGGAGGAGGAAAGAAGAGAAGAGGTGAAGGAGGGGCTGGCTCAGCTGGTAAAGCATCCACCTAAAAACCCAGGTGCACCTGTCTGTAACCTCAGTTCAGAGGGTAGCAGAGAGGTGTGGGTGGATCCCAGGAGTTTTCTGGTAAGCCAAGCTAAATTGGTTAGCTCTAGGTTCAAACGGTAAGGTGGAGAATGATAGAGAAAGACACTCAACATTGACACACATGTGTACACATGTGTATGGACACACACACACACACACACACAAAGAAGGAAAAGAAAGGGAAGAAAGGAAGAGAATGTGCTCAGCAGTCAGTACTGGAAGGTACTGGGTGAGGGCTGACTGTCTTCTCCATGGGGGTCTTGATCATGGGAAAATCTTAATACTGCCAGATGTGAGGCGTGACTAGAACACAGCCATCTACGTGGTGATCTACAACATGTCCTCTTCTGCTCCTTTGTGTAACCTCATCAATAACTAGGACAGGGTGTCTGCCTCTGCTTGGATATGTGACATGTGTTTCTCACTGTAGATGTAACATGATCTTTAAGCGATTCTCACATTTATTAGTCTCTTCCTGGCCAGCGTTCCCTTTGCATCTGTAAGAAACACAGGCAAGGACTTCTTGTAAATTCCAGGGCTCTCAATGGAATTATTAACCTGCTAGAAAAGGAAGAGAGCCGCTGGGAAGTCTCCTGCTTCTTTGATGGTTTCCTTTGATTTACTCTCTTTATGTGCAGTAGGTGCCATCCTAAACCTTTGGAGCCAGGATGTGGTCTATAGTGGGACTCTTTCCATGAAATCCTTTCCATTCCAGGGCGATCTGTCCTCACAGTGAGTGGGAAGACTGAGGAAGACAGGTTTCATCTTTCCCCTTCTCTCTGGAGGTGGGGTGCTCCACCTTCCCTCCTCTGGAGATGGAGTGTATTTGGGAGGAGATGGGAGATATGGAGACTGGACAGCATGGGGTATCCAAGAATCATGCTTCCTTTGACTTTTTGGAGCCCTGTGGAATCACTATATTCTGTGTGTGTGTGTGTGTGTGTGTGTGTGTGTGTGTGTGTGAGAGAGAGAGAGAGAGAGAGAGAGAGAGAGTGTGTGTGTTTGTGTAAGCCTCAATTGATTGCCCACTTTATTGTTTTTTTGAGGTAGGGTCTCTCACTGACCTGCAGCTTCTCCCATTTGACTAGACTAGCTGGGCAGCGAGCCTCAGGTAACCTCCTGCCTTTGCCTCCCCAGTGCTTGGTTCCTAGGTGTGCACTGGCTTTTTATATGGGTTCAGGTCCTTGCACTCACATGGCAAGCAGTTTACTAAATAAGCCATCTCCCCAGCCTCTGGAATCATTACTTTGAGAAACTTTTACTCCTAGAAGTTGTTCAAATATTGTTCTTGTTCTGAACTTGAGCTACAAAAATATGGTCATGGAAAGCACAAATAACTTAGGCTACCTAGTAGTTTATTCAGTTTTTTTTTTAATGTGTATGTGTGTTTTGCCTGCATGTATCTAAGAGCAGTGTATCTAAGTGCACCATCTGTGTGAAATGCCTGTGGAGGTCAGAAGAGGGCATCAGAGTCCTTGGAATTGGAGTTCTACAGATGGTTGTTAGCTGCCATGTGGTTACTGGGAACTGAATCTGGGTTTTCTGCAAGAGCAGCCAGTGCTTTTAACCTCTGAGTCATCTATCACCCCTTAAAATCTTTTTGATTATTTTTATGTATTTATTTTTATTTTTTTGTGTATGAGTGTATTGTCTGCACATATGTAAGTACACCCCTGTTGTACAATGTCTGCAGAGGTCAGAAGAGGGTATCAGGTCCCCTGGAACTGGAGTTATAGATGGATGTCTCTCTGTGCCTTTATCATAGGTGTGTGTATAGATGGGGAACATACTATATATGGACTTTTGTACTCCCTGTGGTCTCAGGAATCCATGGGGCACCTCCAAATGTACCCACTCATAGTAGCCAGTTTTCATGTGTATTTAATACATGGAACTTGAAATTCCACCTTTAATATAATTCATGGTTTTCTCCTATTAAGATTCATTTATCATTATAGCTGAGAAAGTGATCTTTCCTCTTTATAGACTGGACACTAGCTGAAGTCCCATTAGTGGATATCCAAGACCTCCCTGCACAGGAAGACTGGTGATTCACATTTGCAGGACATTTCAAGAAATGCCTCCATGCATAGTCCCCTGGGACTTAGTTGACCTATGAGGGCAAGGAACAAAGTTATCCCTTAGGACCCTCCTTGGCCAGATTGGTATGGGCATTAAGTATGGTCATTAAGCACCCAGAGAGACTAAGTTACACCAGCCTGATACTTTTAATTACTGTATAACATTTTAGAAAAGGCATGGACAAAAGCTCAAGCAGCCTTGCATAAGAAATACTAAGAAGCACTCCCATAAAATAAATACTGTAGTTAGACCCAATGTCATAAAAAACTAGTTTTTTTTTTCTTTCATTTTAGTGCTGGGGTCTCATTCAATAATCATGGACTTTACCATTGACCTACATCCCAGCTCAACATTTACTTTTTGTTTTGCTTTGTTGTCTTGTTAATATATTTTTATTAAACTTTTTTATATATCATACATCATTTCCTAATCCAATATAGACTCATTTCCCTTTCCATGCCCCCACTTCACCTGAGTTCATGCATTCTGCCATACATGTATTGTATCTTTTTCTAAGTCTTGCCAGGGTTTTTCCAAAGCAGAGGATTATTGTTTTGGGGAGAACTTCACTGTTTCAGCCATTTTGTGTGTGTGTTTTGTTTTTGTTTTGTCCTGATTCTTTTGTTGTTGTTGTTCCCTCCAACTTGTGTTGATTTAATGTATGCATATATGCTGCATATACATCATACCTATACTAAAATGACTATGTCATCTGAAAACAAACTGTATATTATTTCTATATTATATTTCAGGATTTGCATTTTTCCATTTTGATTTTATATTACTCTAAAATATATATACATATCCTCTACCCATATACCAAAATTCCAAAGTCTGAAAATACATGGTAGGTTAATTCTAGAACCTATTTAGGGATTCACAATATAAGACCACAGTTGTTTTCAGATCATGTGAAATATAACATTAACATTGCTAAGTTTGCCTTACAACTAGGTACTTGTTGCTAGCACCTACAAATGAGGGATACCATTCCTCTTTGTTGTTCTGGGACTGCGTTACTTCACAGATCATAATATCTCTAGTTCTATCCATTTACCTGCAAAGTTCATGATGTCATCTTTCTTTACCACTGCATAGAACTCCATTGTGTGCATGTACCACATTTTCTCTATCCTCTTGTTGGTTGAGGGGCACTTGGGTTGGTTCTAGCTCTTTGCTATTGTGAAGAGAGCTGCAGTAAACATGGCTGTGCATGTATCTCTGTGGTAGGATGAGGCTTGTGGGTAAGTACCCAGGAGCAGTATGGCTGGGTCAGGTGGTAGGCTCATTTTGAGTCTTTTAAGGGTTCTCCACACTGCTTTCCATAGTGGTTGTATGAGTTTACATTCCCAAGAGCAATACCATTCTCTTGGGATTCTTCTCCTTTCTCTATCCCTATGATGTGGAGGTTTTATCTTGTCATAGTGTCCTACCTTTCCTGGTTGTTCCATTCTTATGTGTTTTTAAAATTTTCATAGTCTTTACTTGAGCTTTTAAGTTGTTCTGTGCTGTTTTCCAGGTCTGATATTCTTTTTTCTGCTTCCTCCATTCTGCTTCTGAGGCTTTTTCCCATTCTTTCCTCTTGATTGGATGACTGTTCGATTTCCATTTTCACTTCATCCTGTGATTTCTTTAGTATTTCTGCTTCCTTTTGGAGCTTCTCAATCTCTTCTTGTAGCTCCTTGTTTCGCTGGTTGGTTTCCTTTTTCATTTTAGCATGGGATCTTTTCAGTGTTTCCACTTCCTTCTGGAGTTTGTCATTCTCTCCCTCTATTTCTTTCCAGAGTTTGTCATGTTTTCCTTTTAGTTCTTTCCCTGTAGGTCTTTCTGAGTTTTTCATTCTCTCCCCTTAGTTCTCTGATTTGTTCTTTATATTCTATAATTTCTTTGAAATGTCTACGATTGTTCTTCTAAGATCTGTGTCCTGGATTACCTCTAGGGAGATCTCATTGTAGGGAATCTTCTATAGGGTTGATAGAGTTTAGTGTGGAATTATTCTGAGCTTTTCCCACATTGTTCTTTCATTGTGCTTTTGGCATGTGGGTTTGTTTTTTTTTTTTTGTATTCTGATGCGAATCTAGAATGTTTCTTCATTGTGTTGAGGATTGCTTTCCTTGATTCCTTCAGAAGCCTTCATTGTTTTCTCCTTGTTTATGGAGTGTTCACTTATCTAGGTTTCAGGCTTTCATTTTTGGTTATATATTGGAAGGTGTAGCTCACTCTTCCCTTTCCATTCTGCAGGTTCTCCAAAAACTGGGTAGGTAACAGCCTGGATGATGGCCTCCGAGCACTGTGCTCCCTCTGCTTCCTGCCAGCCAGTTCCTCTAGGTTGGTTGTGGAGCTTACTGTAGTCGCACCTGGACACTTGCTCCATAATTCCAGTAGGTGGTGGGGAAGGGGCACGAGTACACTGTGCTCCAGCTGGTCTGGCCGATGCAACCAATCTCTATGCACCTGTGTCCCCTAGAGGCAGCAGGCCCACCTCTATTTTCCACTTCTTTTGGGTTCTTCATTGATTTGATTTGTCTTTGAATATTAATATTAAGGAAATTTTTGTATATGCTTGTGTGTGTGTGTGTGTGTGTGAGTGTGTGTGTGTGTGTGTGTGTGTGTTTGTGTGCGTGTTTGTGCATACATGAGCATGTAGAGTTCAGGAGCCATCCACCTTGTTTTTTTGAGACAAGGTCTCTTATTGGCCTGGAACTCACCAAGTAGGCTAGGCTGGCTGGCCAGTGAGATACAGGGGTCTGTTTGTTTCCACTTCCCAATCCGGGAGTGTAACACAATGTGTAGCTTTTTTTTTTTTTTTTTTTTTTTTTGTCTTTTCAAGACAGGGTCTCCCTGTAGCCCCAGCTGGCCTGGAATTCACTCTGTAGACCAGGCTGGCCTTGAACTCACAAAGATCCATCTGCCTCTGCCTCCCAAATGCTAGGATTAAAGGCGTGTGCCACCATGCCTGGTTAATGTGTAGCTTTTTAATGTAGCTTTGGGAGATCACACTCAGGTCCTTGTTCTTGTAGGGCAAGCACCAGCACAGCCATCTCCCCAACTTTTTTTCACAGCATTCCCTGATGTGGTGGAAGGAGGGATGAGTTTGGACGATTACATTCAGGAGGGCCAGGAAGCTCACATCAGGTGGGGGCAGTCAAAAGTGGCCTATCAGGATCATTTAGAGTCCTCCTTTTTGGGGTGACAAAATGTGGGGCATTCAGTAATTGTGGAGTCATAGACATGTTTGAATGGCATTAATAGAATTTTCTGGCTTACTTATTTATTTTTAAATTATTTTATGTGGGGCTGGAGGGATGGCCTAGCGGTTAAGAGCACCAACCACTCTTGCAGAAGACCCGGGTTCGATCCCCAGCACCCACATGGCGGCTGAGAACCATCTGAAACTCCAATTCCAGGAGAACTCCAGTTCCAGGGGAATCCGACACCCTCTTCTGACCTCCATGGCATTGCACCACACGGGTGCACAGACCTACATGCAGACAGTACATTCATACACATACAAAAATAAATAATAAAAATTTTAAAAAAAGAAAATAAATTATTTTATGTGTATGAGTGTTTTGCCTGCATGTATGTAATGTATGTAAGTGGACTCATGCATGCAATGCTTGAAGAGGCCAGGAGAGGGCATCAGATCTCCTGGAACTGGAGTTATGGATGGTGGGTACAGGGAACTGAACCTGGGTCCCCTGCAGTCCTGCAACCAGTGCTCTTAACCATCGAGCCCTCTCTCCAACTCCTGATTTATTTATTTATGTGCCACCCTACCTGGATGTTTTATTTTTATTTCCATTTTTTTTGAGAGCCTCACACTGTAGTGCAGGCTAGCCTGAAATTCATTATGTGTCCTAGGCTGGCCTCAAACTCACGGCAATCCTCCTGCCTCAGCCTAAGTACTGGTATCACAGTTGTCGGCCACCATGCCCAGCTTCATTATTGCTATGTTAACAATGGGGATAAACATAAGTAGGAGAAAAATGCATATGCCATTATTCAACTGAAGGAAAGCGATGGGAATGGGTATCTTCACAGTCAGAATAATGGGAAATATTCTCATATTCTATATTAGCCACTCTCATTACTATAATAAAATACACTGATAAGAACAACTGAAGGGAGAAAGGGTTTGTTTTGACTTGGAGATCCACAGGGACACAGTCTACCCAGGAGGGGAAAGCGTGGCAGCAGGAACAGGGGCTGAAGGTCCCATTTCATCTGTGCTCAGGAAGCAGAGTGAACAGGAAGTGGCAGTGGGCTTGAAAGCCTCAAGGACATGCCCAGTAACCTCTCCACCAAGGCTCTATCTCCAAAGGCTCTGCAACCTTCTGGAGAACCACCAGCTGGAGAGCAAGTGTTCAAACACGGGAGCCTAGGAGGGACATTTTGTATTCTGACTATGCCACTTACACTCATTATGTCTTCAGGGGAGTCTGGAGAACAATGGTACATTTGGGTTACATTCTTGTACAGACTTTAAAAAGTGCTAAAAGTACTCATTTTACTTCTCTTTTTGAACACACAAGAATCAGGATCAGGAGGCTCAGGAGTTCAAGATCATCCTAGCCTACAAAATAAATTTGGGGCCATCCTGGGATACATGAAACTGTATCCAAAACAAAAGAGGTATGCCCATGCTGCAGTTACCACTTACTGAAGTAATGCCATAATTCTGATTCTTGGCCCTTGCAGAATGATTCTCTGAGTTAGCTTTGAGAATAGTTTCCCAGGATATTTTGAGAAAATCATGAGGCAGTTACTATTATTAAAAGGAAGAGCTTAATATTGACATGTGAGAATGAATTTCTGTTAAAATAATGCTGGAGTAATCTTTCAGATGCCGAAAGTTGAGTGTACTTTTAGGTTTACTGTTCTGAGAGAGACTACAGAGCATCAGGGGAACTGTATGTAGCAGGTTCCTGGGATATGAGAACAATGTCAATTCACAGAGATTTCAAAGCAGATGAAGATGATTGGAATAACAGGGATGTGTTGGCTCTCCTGCTTAAACAGCCCCACTTGGCCTGGTCTCCAAGGACGACACATAGGAAACAGCACCATTTAAGACCTTAGACATCATAGAAAAGCTATGGACCCCTAAGAAGCAAGATAAAACCGGGGCTGGAGAGATGGCCTAGTGGTTAAGAGCGCCAACTGCTCTTGCAGAGGACCCAGGTTTGATCCCCAGCACCCACATGGCAGCTGAGAACCGTCTTTAACTCCAGTTCCAGGGGAATCTGACGCCCTCTTCTGACCTCCACGGCATTGCACAACATGGGTGCACTGACCTACAGGCAGACAGTACATTCATACACATAAAAAATAAATAAAATGAAAAAAAATAAAAAAAAGGGAGGTAAACCCATGACTGTTGTAGCTTAGGGCTTGGAGAAGATTTCAGGTCATTATTAGGGGGCAGGGGAAGGGTTACCAGGTGGAACATGATGGCTTCTCTGAGTTGAGACAGAATTGGGAGCTAGGAAGCCCAGACAGACTGTCATGTAGCCCAGGTTAACCTGATTCTGTGTAGCTGAGGAGAACCTTGAACTTCTGACCTTACTGCCTCCACTTTTTAAAAATTTAATGAACTTTTTTACAATTTTACTTTTATTTAATATGCATGAATGTTATGCCTGCTGTATGGAAGCATATGTACTGTTCCATGTCATGCAGTGCCCGTGGAGGACAGGAAAAGGTCTTGGATCCCCAGAAACCAGGGTTAGTGACCACAGTTAGCTACCACATGGGTACTGGGATATGAACCTGGATCTTCTGTAAGAACAGTCAGTGCCCTTAAAGTGCTGAGCCATCTCTCCAACCCCCTGCCTCCACTTTCAAGTGCTAATAATACAGATATGTGCTGGCTTGTGCTGTGATGGAGACTGAACCAAGGGCCTCCTGAACACTAGGCAAGCACAGTACCTCATGATCTACATCCCCAGTCCCTGTCACAGAGTTCTAAAGAGGATCTAGCTGCACAGAAAAAGAAAGCTGGATACCTGAGAGGGTTCTCTTTTGTTAGTATGTGTGTGGGGGGAAATTGCCTGAGGATGGTGAAAACTGACCCAAAAGCTTAACCTGACCCTTGCCCCAGGGAGCTCTGTGCTTATCAGGAACCTTGCCCCAGGAAGTCTGTGCTTAACAGGAATCTTGCCCCAGGGAGTCTGTCCTTAACAGGAACCTTGCCCCAGGGAGTCTGTGCTCAACAGGAACCTTGCCCCAGGGAGTCTGTCCTTAACAGGAACCTTGCCCCAGGGAGTCTATGTTTAACAGGAACCTTGCCCCAGGGAGTCTATGTTTAACAGGAACCTTGCCCCAGGGAGTCTATGTTTAACAGAAACCTTGTCCCAGAGAGCTCTGTGCTTGCCCCAGCAGTTACTTTTCTTGTGGTGACAAAATAACCAAATAAACAACTTAAGGGAAGAGAGGGTCCCAGTTTGAGAAGGGATAAGTCCATTGTGGCCAGGAAGGTTGAGGAGGGCATTATGACAGGAATGTGAGCCCGGTGGCCAGGTGCATCTGAAGTCAAGGGGAGAGACCACATTAAAGGTGAGTCCATCTCTCTTCAGTGAGACCTTTCTGGAAAATTCCTCACAGACATACCTAGAGGTGACCTTCCAGAATGGCTGACAAGATGAATGATCCCAAGTGGGGCTCGAAGGACCAGAGCCTTCTTGCCTCACTCTTTCCATCTTGTCTTTCTTCTCCTTTTGATGAAATATGTGGCTTAAACTCATCGAAAGTGATTCTTTCTGCTCTTTTTACCATAGCTCAATAAAGTAGACGTTAAGCCAGGTATCTTCATTTTTAATGTTCTTTGCCCACTTTAAAAAGCCATGTTTTAAAAAAATTTGTATTTGAGTGCCACCTGTTCAGAAAGCTGACACTTCTCTTGGATGAGGCAGGAGAGGCTGTGAGCATTTCTGAGATTTACTTAAGGAGCTGTTGAGAATAGTAGTTCGAGATACAATTATATGATTAGTTTGTTCTTAATCACTTCATAAGTTACTGTTTGCCATTCTGAGCACAGAAATGACTTGAAGAACAACCTACTTCTCACTATTACAGTGAGAAATTACCAAGACCTGGGGTTGTGTTGCAAGCTGAATGTTTGACACCTGTAAGACATTGGCTTGGGGGCTGGAGAGACCACCCACTTGAGGGCTGGAGAGACAGCTCGGTAGTTACAGCATTGGCTCCTCTTCCAGAGGACCTGGGTTCAGTTCACAGCACCCACATGGTTGCCAACAACCATCTGTGACTCCAGTTCCAGGAGATTTGCTGCCCTCTTTTAACCTCTGTGGGCACTGCACACGCATGGTGCACTTACATCCATGTAGATGGAACACTCATACACCTTAAAGTAAGTAAATAAATAAATATTTCAAAAGCCATCACTCTGCCATATACATAATGAGAGGCCCAGAAGTATGGGGGATATTTGAAGAGAAATACATAAAAGCTCCCCAAATTGAAATAAAAACATTACGTAGCACACTAACCAGATGTAACAAACTGTCGTGGGAAAGATTGGGCAGGACACCAGCAGTGTCTAGGAAGCATGTGTTTTATCTAGATGGGTCCAGCAGGCTCAAGCCTCAAAATCAGAACCCTGAAGGGAAGGAACTGGATTACAGCAGGAAGGGAAGTTACACATTGATTGTCTATATAGTCCTCAAACTAGACAAATTATTACAAATTAGAAAAGAAAATCAGCTGAACCTTGCTGACAGAGACACAGAGAAAACAAGAATTAAAATCAATAAATTTTCTTTAAAATATTCTACCAGACTCTACATCAAAACTTCACATAAGATGAATTCAAAGGGATCTACACTTTAGAAGCATTACAGCTTCATGATGTTAAGAGAGTCATGACTCATTGTGTCCAAGGGATGCTCAATAAGGTGAGCTGATTTCCCATCAGAAACCAGAGGTCAAAAGACATCAGAGCTGGGCGTGGTGGCACACGCCTTTAATCCTAGCACTTGGGAGGCAGAGTCAGGATCTCTGTGAGTTCAAGGCCAGCCTGGTCTACAGAGTGAGTTCCAGGACAGCTAGGGCTATAGGGAGACCCGGTCTCAAAAAGACAAACAACAACAACAAAAAAAAGACATCAGGGTGACACCATCAAAGTCTTATAAGAAAAAATGGGCCAGGCATGTAAGGTCCACTGGCAGAGTGCTCACCTAGCATTCGTGAAGCCCTGGGTTCTAACCTCCAACACAAAATAAACTGGGTGTGATCATGCAGGTCCATAATCTCAGCACCTAGAAGGGGCGGGTGGAAGGAGGATGAGAAGTTCAAGGTCCTCTTCAGCTACACAGAAAGTCTGAAGTCAGCCTAGTCTATACAAGACTCTGATTCAAGGAAGGGGGAAGAGGAGGAAGAGGAGAATGAGGAAGAATAAGAAAAGGACTGCTACAAAGCAAAACTATCTTTCAAAAATGAAGGAGCAATTCAGAGGAACTATGACATCAGCAAGATGGCTGGGTAGGAGATAGACATCTGCCTGATCTTCAACAACAATTGAGTAGGCATCCATGGACAAAACGGCCTTGGAAGAGACCCAAGTCTACCCTGTCCCTTCTGCTTTTTTTTTTTTTTTTTTTTTTTTTTT
>VZQC01013662.1:264704-298542 GCA_009823505.1 Rhizomys pruinosus | reverse complement strand
TGGGAGCTGGACTTAGGGCCTCATGCACTGGGAGCTGGACTTAGGGCCTCATGCACTGGGAGCTGGACTTAGGGCCTCATGCACTGGGAGCTGGACTTAGGGCCTCATGCACTGGGAGCTGGACTTAGGGCCTCTGCTACTGCTAAGTGCTCTGGCCTTGAGCCGCATTATCCAGGGGTTGGTTTTTGTTTTGATTTTTTGATCTGGATTTTCCTCTGTGACCTTTGGCTATCTTTCTGTCTGCTACATTATAGTGCATTAGACCCTAATAGAAGATGTACCCCATATTCTTAGATGGAACATTCTCTCCTGAGTGTATCAGTTCTGCATTGGTTGGGTTTCAGTTTTCATGCGGGGAGGTTTTCACACTCTCAGCCTTGGCAGGCTCTGTGTTGGGTTGGCATGGTTTGATTCTTCCACCCCTTTGCACACACACGTCCATTGACTCCTCATGGGAACATAGCCCAGGTCTCCAGCACCCTCCCCTTCCCGTTGCTCTCTCCTAATCCGTGGCACGTTTTTTTCATGGCTCACACACAACTGGTGTGCTATGAACACAGTTCCATTATTATGCATTTTTGTTTTTCTGTTAATAATTACTAAAACTTTCATTTCCCTACATTTTTTCTTTATCTCTTCCTTACTGTCTCATCTCTTCAGCTCAGTTGTCTGCTCTGTCAGTCAGGTTCTACTCTAGTTCCACCCCCTCCTCTCCATCCCACAGTCAAGTCTGTGCTGTACCCTGTTTGCTGCCACAGAGCTCTTATTCTGGGTCCTCCCTTTGGGACGTCTTGAGAATTCTCATTACCCTGCTGGTTGAGTGTTCATTTTGAATCCTTCGGTGTTCTTTTTCTTAGAGACCTCGTTATCTTTGCCAAAGATCTGACAGACTGTTAAGTCTTTGCACCTGTAATGCTCACCTCACTTTACTTTTATACCTGAGGAATACTATGACTCAGCATAAGAATCTGAGTTGAATGTAATTTTTCTTCATAATTTTGAGACTTATCTTAGTTCTGATTTTAATAAATAGAGAAATCTGCACACACATCATCTCTATTTCTGTAAATGGATCTGTCTCACCATTCCCTGAAGGGTTTTGTAATCTCTCTCTCTCTCTTTTTTTTCTTTTTGGTCTTTTTGAGACAAGGTCTCTCTGTTGCCCCAACTGGCCTGGAACTCACTCTGTAGACCAGGCTGGCCTTGAACTCACAGGGATCCGCCTGCCTCTGCTTCTGCCTCCTAAGTGCTAGGATTAAAGGCATGTGCCATGCCTGGCGTGATCTCTCTTTTTTTTATTTAAAAAAAAAATTTTTTTTTATTATTTATTTCTGTATGTGTATCAATGTACTGTCTGCATGCAGGTCTGTGCACCCATGTCGTGCAATGCCGCGGAGGTCAGAAGAGGGTCTCGGATTCCCCTGGAACTGGAGTTCTCCTGGAATTGGAGTTTCAGACGGCTCTCGGCCGCCATGTGGGTGCTGGGGATCGAACCCGGGTCCTCTGTAAGAGCAGTCAGCGCTCTTAACCACTAGGCCATCTCTCCAGCCCCCGCGTGATCTCTCTTATCTGTAATAGTTTTGATGGTGTGCTGTGATTTTTTTTCTTTCAATATACAGGAAGTTTGGACTCCTCATTCGGGAAAGCAAAGTCCTTCCCCTCTGGTAAAGACGGGTGAAATCACAAGAATGTTTCTTGCAGGCTAGACATGGTGATACATAACTATTATTTGGCACTAGGGAGGTAGAGATAGGAGGGTCAAGAGTTCAAGGGCAGCCATGGCTACAAAATACATTTGAGGTGAGCTTTAGCCACATCAGACTTTGTCTCAGAAGTCTCAGCAGCCACAACAAAAACAATAACATAACCTGAAATGATCTTGGACACCTCCCCCTGACTGTCTTCTCTATCCTGCTTTTTCAATACCCATCAATAAAATGTTAAGTCCTGAAAATTGACCCACTTATACTTTTTGTTTTGTTTTTTTTAATTTTATTTATTTTTGTATGTGTATGAATGTACTGTCTGCATGCAGGTCTGTGCACTCGTGTCGTGCAATGCCGCAGAGGTTAGAAGAGGGTCTTGGATTCCCCTGGAACTGGAGTTCTCCTGGAATTGGAGTTACAGATGGTTCTTAGCCACTATGTGGGTGCTGGGGATAGAACCTGGGTCCTCTGCAAGAGCAGTCGGTGCTCTTAACTGCTAGGCTATCTCTCCAGCCCCTGTTGTTGTTTTTTTTTTTTCAGTCTTTTTGAGACAGGGTCTCCCTGTAGCCCCAGCTGTCCTGGAACTCACTCTGTAGACCAGGCTGGACTTGAACTCACAAAGATCTGCCTGCCTCTGCCTCCCGAGTGCTAGGATTAAAGGTGTGCACCACCATGCCCGACTTCATTTATACTTTTTAACCCCCCAAATCTATCACTTTGATTTTACCTTCCAGAAGGTTGATTTGCTATTATTTTCCAATTCTACTATTAGTATTTATATTTTCTTTAAAAATTTATTTATTTTTATTTTATGTGTATAAGTGCATTGCCTGCGTGTAAGTATACATGTGTCATGCAATGCCCATGGAGGTCAGAAGAGGGTGTTTGATGTCCTGAACTGGAGTTACACAAGGCTTCCATGTGGGTGCTGGGATTCGAGCCCAGGTCTTCTGCTACAGCAGCCAGTTCTCTTAACCACTGAGCCACCTCTCCGGTCCCAGCATAGATGTCGCTGTTTTTGCCCAGTTGTGAAAGCATTTTCATTTTTATTACATTTTAATTTCATAGCATTTTTATCATCTCTTGATTTTCTTTGAACGGTACCTGGTTTTTGGCTTATAGATACAACTAAAGAATGTCAGAAATTCCACTTCAAAATAATTCCACTTTGGTTTGATGATTGTTTCAAACAGATTGAACTTGGGAACAGCAAATGCTAGGAGTGGTGTTGTCTGAACTTCTCTCACTGAACTAATGACGAACGCCTGGATGGAGCTGTCCTGACAGACCTGGGGAGGGTGCTCAACAAACACACACTCAGAAGGTCACCAAACTCCTAAAAGGCTTTCACCTGGTCAGACCCCTGAAGGATACTATTCACTAAACAGACCGCTAAAGAGTTCACCTAACAGACCCTCAAATGGGGATCACATGGTAGATTCCTGGAAGGTGCTCACCAGACAAATCCCTATATATGTTCACCTGAGAGAATGCTGACCAACCACTGAAAGGTGCTTACCTGACAGACCCCTCAAAGTTTACCTGGCAGACAGCTCGGGGGGAATCTCGCCAAACAAACCCATGGAATATGTCCACATGGCAGATCTCTGGAAAAGCTCACCAAATGGACCCTCGAAAGCAGCTCACTTGGCAGACTTCTGAAAGGTGTCACCTGACTGATCCCTGGAAGGAATTCACGTGACAGACCCTTGGGGGAGCTCCTGATAGAGGAAAAGAGATGAGCAGACCTTAAGAAGCAGAACGACAGACAGATCTAGTAAAAAGTGAGGCAGGCCAGTAAGCACTGCTGCTTTTCCTAACCTCTTTACATCCAGGCCTGGAATGTGTTGCCTACTCTAGGAGAGGGTCTTCTCTTCTCAGGTCAGCCTTCCTGGAAACACCCTCACAAGCTCTGCTCAGATGCATGCCTCTTAGTCAGGTCTAGATGCAGTCAGGCCGAGAATGGAGATTAACCATCTTACCCACTTAACCTCCCTTTGGCTCAGACTCCTTTTAAATCTTGCTTCAGGGGCTGGAGAGATAGCCTAGTGGTTAAGAGCGCTGACTGCTCTTGCAGAGGACCCGAGTTCAATCCACAGCACCCACATGGTGGCTGAGAACTGTCTTTGGCTCCAGTTCCAGGGGAATCCAGCACCCTCTTCTGACCTCCAAGGCATTGCAGGACAGGGGTGTACAAACCTACATGCAGACAGTACACTCATACACATAAAAAAATAAATAAAAAATTAAAAAAAATCTTGCTTCAATTTTCTTCCCTCTAGTGAGACCACTGGAGTATGGGCCTCCAGTTGGACAGGATAACAAGCCTGGCGGTACTTCCCGCCCTCATAACCACCTTGTTGCGATTTGGCTCCAACACTCACTCCTCGTTGTCTCTGGTTCCGGAACATGTCTGAATCAGTCTCTCTAGTTTTTCATGCTTACCACATCCAACTAGTGTGGCCTAGTAATTTTAATTCCTTCATGTGCAAAATTGTACTTGAAGACTTTAAATTTATTTTTAGTTTTTAGTATTTTGTTTATTAATTTTATTTTATGTGTATGAGTATACTGTCTGAATGTCTGTAAATGTCCCCGTATCATTCAATGCCCTCAGAGGTCAGAAGAGGGCGTTAGATTCTCCTGGAACTAGAGTTATGATGGTTGTTAGCTGCCATGTAGGTGCTGGGACTTGAACCTGCGTCCTCTGTAAGAGCAGCCAGTACTCTTAACCACTGAGCCAACTCTCTAGCCCCAAAGCCTTTTTTAATTAATTTTTTATTTTATTATTTTTATTTTATGTGTATGAGTATATTGTCTGCATGTGTATAAGTGCACCCATGCCATGCAGTGCCCATGGAGTCAGAAGAATGTGTTAGATATTCTTGGAACAGGAGTTACGATGGTTGTTAGCTGACATGTGGATGCTGGGGAGCACACCCGGCCCTCTGTAAGAGCAGCCAGTGCGCTTAACCACTGAGCCATCTCTCCAGCCCCAAGGCCTTTTTTTTAAAACATGGATTATGTACATATTCTGCTTTGGTCCCACTGATGTTTCAGCCAATAACATTAACAAGTTCTAGACATGTGAGTTACAACAGAGGTTTGGTTATTTATTTATTTATTTACTTACTTTCTTATTAATGTATGTATGTGTGTATGATATGTGTGTGTTTGCACACATGCTATAACACAAGTATAGAAAGTAAAGGACAACTTTCAGGAATCTGTTCTCCCTTTCCACCAAGTGGGTTCCAGGGATTGAACTCAGGTTGTCAGGCTTGGAAGATGTGCTTCCTGACCCATCACCTGAGTCCTATTTAATATCTTGAATAGCATATTGTTAATGGTTTTTAAAGACTAGGTCTCCCTACAGCCTAGCTGGCTTGGAACTCACTATGTGGACCTGGGATTAAAGGTGAATGCCACCATGCCCAGCCCAATTTTTTTTTTTTTATTAATAAAGTAGGAAGGGTTAAATAGGGTAGGGAATAGGAGGGAAGGGCAGAAGAAGGAGTATGAGATGCTGATTTCACTAAAATGAAAGACCTTTAGAAAAAGCCATATGGAAACCTAGAAGCTTCCTAAAGTATGTACATATACATCATAAAAAGATTAAAAGGAGTTATTTCATAACAGGGGGACATTGCCCCTGTTCATCATAGGCTAACAAAATAAAACCCTAGTGCCAGGAATGGATGCTCTCTCTTGGAGCTACTGACCAGGGGTCCCACAGGTGTTCAAACAATATTGGCCATTGCTCCTGCTCTTGGTTCCTGGAAGAATTCCACTGTAAGACCCTGTGGCTGAAGATACTACATGTGTGAATGTGGAACCAGTAAAGAGAAATCTAGTTGGTGCTGACTTCAAAGCCCCTGCTGGCTAGCTTTCATAGTGCTGGTAGTTGCTATGCATACTGCCTGAAGAGAAAATTAATCATCAACCTTACCCAGCAGTGAGTGTCCTGCAAACCATAGCCACAACTGGCCTGGCAAGGTATGATCACTGGGGGAATAGTGGCATGGATATTATGGGAGTGACCAACCACTCTGTAATTGGATTTAAGGTCTGCTTCCTAGGATGGAGCCCATACCTGACGTTGATATCAGGTCTAGGAATCTGAGGCAGACAGGTCACAGGGCATAGGAGAGAACCTAATACTAGTTTTCTGCTAAATAGTATTAAACCATCTCCTAATGACATTGTTACACCCATAGGTTAATGTATCTCTCAGCTCTCACTAGAGAAGCTGCCTCATGCGGCAGATGGTGACTAACGTAGAAACCCACGACTGTCCAATGTGCAGAGAACAAGAGGCAAATGCCTGCTTATCCCTGAATAGGACAGCTATATCAAACTTTCAGCTTCCAAGGCTCAGGGGGCATTGTGAAAGAGGAGAGGGAAAGCTGCAAGAGCCAGAAGTGATGGGTGAGCAAGGAAACAGTTTTCCAGACAGCTGGTCAGTTACTCATATGAACTCACAGCAATTCTGACAGCATGCAAAAGTCACATGCAAGCTCAAATCAGACAAAACCCTAGCGGAGACATGGGGAAGTAGGTAAGAAACTCCAACCCTACCTGAGGAACTATCGGCAACTGATGTCTGATGGGAGGGGGCCAGTCTCTTTCAAGGATATGGGTCTTAGTAGGTTAGACATCTGGGGACACAAACCACCAGACTCTATAGGCGATTATATATATATATATATATATATATATATATTATATATATATATACACATATATATCAGAGTGTATTAAATTAGGTGGGAGCAGTACAGGGAAGTGCGGATATAGGAGGGAAGTAGCAAAAATTCAATTAAAGAATGAAAACAATGAGGTGCACTAAGCTAACTTCTAAAACCATGAAACATTGATGTTTAATACCTGTCCTGTACTTGGTTTTCACAACTTGAATATGTCGGGTCCCCTCTCACCCAGTCCCCTCTCACCCAGTCCCCTCTCACCCAGTCCCCCCATGCTATTGCATTTGGAGGACATGGCCTGAGACCTCCAAGTCATAGCCATGGTTGGGTCATTTCCTGTTGGAGAGTCTCCCCACCTGTGGCTTTGCTCAGCCCCAACACAAAGGCTTCCAGATTTCTCTCTCTCTCTCTCTCTCTCTCTCTCTCTCTCTCTCTCTCTCTGTCACACAAGACCTAAATTTCAAATTTATTAATGTCACAATTTGCCCTCAAATTCTACTGATTTATCTTCTCATCAAATTTATTCTTCATATCCTGAGATCCCTGGTTTGGGTATTTCCCACCACGTCAAGCAATTTGAGAACCTAGAAGTCAAACCACCCTTGTCCAGTTAGTCACCCAGCCAGATAACCTTGGCTCTTGTGATGGTTCATTTCGTAGGTTACCTTGCCTTGCCATTGGATGCCCAGATTGCTGGCTAAACATCATTGCTGCTGGGTCCACGAGGGCCTCTTCTGAAGAATCCAGCATTTGAGCCCAGTTGAAGTTGGTATGAGTGCCCCTCATTTACTCCATGGAAGGCCCAAATAGAGCACCAAGGTGAAGGAAGCAGGAACACGTTCTCTCAGAGACGGCACTGTGGGTTCTTAGGTCTCTGATGGACTGGATTCTTCCCTATTGACTCTCTGGCTCCTCAGCTGACAAACACGTAAACTACACCAACAATTCTGGGATTTCTGTCTTCATAATAATGTAATGCTTTAAATAGGCATATAGATGGATGAATGAAAAGATGATTGTTCGGTGTCTTATTGGCTCTGTTTCTCAGGTTTGCCCTGTCTTTTCTCTGCTCTCTCTCATTCATCTTCTTTCCTGGACTCATGCAAATACCTTGGGACCCAGGGATGTTCAAAGTGTGCCACCTGGACCAGTAGCAACCACCCCTTTCATACACTGAGTTGGAGTATCTTAATGGTTAGCCCACTTAAAAGAATGTCTAAGTTATGAGAGGACTCCAGTAATCAGACAGTTTTCTGAATTGTTTATTAACTGAAAATATAAAAATGGGTAAATTACAGCTTGCTAAGATCTGGATTCCTCCCCCTTCCATCTCCTTCCTCTGTAAATATTGTACAAGTCTGTTCCAAAATTAAATCAAGAACCCCGTGTTCATTAGCCACGCACGTGTTGGCTCTCTCAGGATTTCCACACCCAGCAATGATTTCTTTTTTAATCAATGTACATATTTTATTGATTTTTTTATGGATTTCATATGATACATTTCAGACATATTTCTATCTCCCCTATCTATTACACCTCCCTGCATGGCTGCCCACAGGGTTTCATTCATTCTGTCTTTTTAAAAAGTTTTTTTTTTAAGCCAGGCGCAGTAGCGCAGACCTTTAATCCCAGTATTCAGGAGGCAGAGGCAGGTGGATCTCTGTGAGTTCAAGGCCAGCCTGTTATCGAGTTCCTGTCTCAAAAAGACAAAAAAGTTTTTTTTTCATTTCATATTTTATTATTTTTATTTTATGTGTACGAGTGTATCACCTGCATGTGTGTAAGAGGACCTATCTGGTGCAATACCCACAGAGGTCAGGAGAGGACATTGGATCCCTTGGAACTGGAGTTACAGATGGTTGCTAGCCACCATGTAAATGCTGGGAATTGAACCTAGGTCCTGTGTAAGAGCAGCCAGTGCTCTTAACCACTGAGCCATCTCTCCGGCACCTCATGCATCCTGTCTTATATGTTAAAGTCAAGTTTGTGTACCCAGAGTCCTCTTGGTGTGAATTCATCCACTGGAGTCTGGTAAACCTACCTGGTCACTCCCTTAAAGAAAACCAACTCTCCCTCACTCAGTGGTGGTCAGCTGTGAGTAGTTCCTCAGCTATAGTTGGAGCCTGCTGTCCATTTGTCGAGTTCTGTGCTGGTTTTTATCTGATTGAGTTTGCATGAGTCTTGTGCATGCTGTCACATTGCTCTAAGTTCATCTTAGCAAGGTCTCAGGAGCCTGTAAGACTCTGATTCCTGACCTGTAGAGATGGCTTAGTGGTTAAGAGCACTGGCTATTCTGGGTCTCCCTGTGGCCCCAGATGTCCTGGAACTCACTATGTAGACCAGGCTGGACTTGAACTCATAGAAATCAGCCTGCCTCTGAGTGCTGGGATTAAAGATGTACTCCATCATGCCTGGCCATAAATAAAAATTTTTTTTGGTACTTTTGAGACAGGGTCTTCCTTTAGTTCCAGCTGGCCTGGAGCTTGTTCTGTAGACCAGACTGGCCTTGAACTCACAGAGATCAGCCTGCCTTTGCCTCCTGAGTGCTGGGATTAAAGGCGTGCACTACCACACTTGGCATAAATAAAAATTTTAAAGAGACTATTTCTTTATGGTCATTCAGCTCTCCTGGCTCTTACAATCTTTCCTTCCTAAATGGTCTCCATCACCTCTAGACGGTCTCTGAGCCTTGGGTGGGTGAGATACACTAGGAGTCCTATCCAGGGAGACGCACTCCGCAGTCTTGTTCTCTACATCTTGGCCAACTGTGGTCTTTATATATGATTTCTTGACATTGAGCTGTGGCCATATGACTGAGATCACTCTATTCTTGTTTTCAAGAGCCCTAGGTAATACTTTATTGATGTTTATATCATCCTTTGTACATGGATCAATCTCTAGCTCCTCTGATTATGTTTACTAGTTCCCTCTGTTCTCTGTATTTCTGAATAATTAGGATTGGATCTATGAGCTCACCTAGCCTCAGATGTGGTTATTTATGAGGCACATCTCCAGATGTTGTGCTCCACCACCTGACATGGAGCTCACGCCCCTGCCCTAGATGGATTATTCACAAAAGACTTGTGGAGAAGCATGTCCATGAGATACTCATGCCTGGGACTGTGCCACACAAACACCTGCAAAACCTGACTATGAAACTCTTGGGCTTTGCTTTCTTCCCCTAAGTTTCTTAATAACCCGCTGTCATTCTTGTCAACCTGGTATTGGACTCTCGAGTATTAGCTATAGGACTATACCCATCTATGAAAACAGGTCCCACCCCAGGACATTATGGTTCTCACATGAGACTACATTTCTTAGCCAGGAACAGTGGCATAAACTTGTAATCCTGGCGCTTGAGGACCTCAGGCAGAAGAATCACGTTTGAGGCTAGCCTGAGTCTCAAAAAAGGGAAAGAAAACAAATATACAAACAAAAATATTTCTTATCACCAGACCCTAGGGAGGGATGTTTCTGATTGGCAATTCATCACTCTTTTGTGTGGTCATCCAGTGATATTGTGCTCTTTTCCACTGGGATGGGACAGACAAGATGACTCCAGGAGATGCAGGAAGCAGGTTTATGTAGGCTGCAGCCTTGGCCCAGAGAGACTCCTGTCTTAGAGTTCTGAGCCCCAATTAGGAGGATATGCGTGTTTTACAGGGATCCATATTCATAAGCATTGTACATATTCAAAAGCATCATTTCTCAGAAAAAGTTTAAAAGTTTCCAAGAAGGTTAGGAAGTTGCAGGTGCTTACCACAGCTGTCTAGGTTTGGGGGTGTGATGTTCCCATCCTCTCCTAGGCACTAAAGTGCTATCAGTTTTTTTCCTAAAAGCATAGTCCTGTCTAGCTCTGCTATCCTCCTAACCACAAACTTGTCAGCTGAACTCTACTGACAGAGATAGAGAAGACAAGGATTAAAATCTGCATTTTCCTTAAATATTTCATTTCGCCCTGTGTCATCTTTTTATGGGGAGACATGGGACACACAGCTCTACTCTCTCACTCCAGGTGGGGAATCCATGACAGACCAAAGTAATGATTATACCAAAGTCCAACTTGGTAAATCAAAGAGTTTATTGGAATTTCTTACAGGATTATGGGTGAGGGGTTACTTATAGGTGCAGGGATGGTTCAAAGCTGCATCACTGAAAAACCTACCTCAGCACGGGTGAAACTTATTCCAGCTGTAACCATGGAGCTCTGTAAGACTCGCAGGCAGCTCAATAGTTGAGAGACTTTCCTCTCTGCAACTCAGCAGTTCAGTCATTGTTTGCTACTTCCAAAAACCTTGAGGAAGGGCCTAGTGAATCTTGTAGGTTTCAGCAGCTTTCCAAAACAAATGAAGTTTATTTCCTGAGTCTCATGACCCACCCCCTCCTTCCCGATCGGAATATTCCACACGGTTCCCGAAGTGCCTAGGGTCTGTTTTTCTTGTTGTCCAGATGATGGTGGTTGGGAAGTTTATGCAGAAGTCCAGCTGTTTCTTCAACCTGATTCACAGGTGACCTCATGAAGTCATGACTGTCCTTCTTTCTATGTGTGGGGAAGGTAGATCTGTGAGCTCAGGAACCAGGAAGTATAGGACAGCAGCAGGCTGGGTGGAAGTTTGGGGGAGCTTATCAACTGACTCCTTTTGACTCACGGGATCGTTTTTCGTAATTGCCCAAATAATAAATATGCCAGGCCCTTGTTTCTGAGTCTTCCCTGTTCTTGGAGGGAGTCTAAGGAGGTTAGAAGCTTCTCCCAATCCAGCTGGCTGCTCTCTTTGGTCTGTGAGGATTCATTTTTAGAGATCATGGCTCTCCGTTTCCCTTCTCGTCACCAACTGTGTGGTCCTGCATGTGAACTTCTGGGTGCTTTACTCTGCAGTTTGTTTCATCGGGGATGGTCTCACCTTTCCCAGCCAGCTTTTCTTGGGGCTTCTAGTTATTTTCTTCTAATTTTTTTTTTTTGTGTGTAGTATGTGCCTAAATTAAAAAAAAATAAACAAATAAGTGTGTCAGCTTTGTTCAGATAACTACCTAGTTCTTCAGCTTGGTCACATGGATTTAAAAAGACTTTCTCTCCAGATGCCGGAGTCCCCACCCTGTTTCCAATAAGGGCTGAGTGAAGTTCCCAGCCATCCCAGCCACCTCCCCCAGGGTGATACAGGCCAGTGGGTAATTTCTGGAGTGAGTGGGCATGCTCCACAGCCAGCTGACCTGATTCATTACCTGTTTGGATCTCTGGAGAAGCTTCGGACCAGAAAGAGAAGTTGTAGCTGGACCTTTCAATACACAACCGAAATAGAAAACCTGAAACCTAGGCCAGCCAAAAAGAAAACAATGACGGTGCCTGAAGAAAACAAGTAAAGTAATCCTTCAACACTGCCCTTGAATTTCACAACAGATTACAACAAAACAAATCCACATGCCCAATGCACAAGGAAAAAACAATAACATGGGAAAAGCAAATAATAAATCCCCACCAAACACTATCACTCCTATAGAAGACTCAACAATGAGATCCCCCTTGGAGGTAACCCAGGACACATCTTAAAAGAACAATCATAGACATATTCAAAGAAATCAAGGAATACAAAGGACAAGTGAAGGAACTAAAAGGAGAGAATGAAAAACTCCGGAAAGACCTAGAGGGACAGAATGACAAACTCTGGAAAGAACTAGAGGAGAGAATGACAAACTCCGGAAAGAATTAGGAGGAGAGAATGACAAACTCTGGAAGGAAGTGGAAACACTGAAAAGATCCCACACTGAAATGAAACTGGAAACAGACCAGAGAATCAAGGATCTAGTTGGAGAGAATGAATGCTAAGCTCCAGAAGGAACTGGAAATACTAAAGAAATCACAGGATGAAATGAAAAAGGAAATCAAACACAGATCCAATCAGCAGGAAAGGATGGGAGAAAGCTTCAGTAACAGATTGGATGAAGCAGAAAATAGAATATCAACACTGCAAGATAACATGGAATAACTACAAGGCTCAAGAAAAGAGTGTGAAAAAAAACACAAGAGTGGAACAATCAAATGTGGGACACTATGAAAAAACCAAACCTCTGCATCGTAGGGATAGAGGAAGGAGAAGAATCCCAGGACAACAGTATTGATCATATCTTCAACAGAATAGAAGAAAATTTCCCAAAACTGAAAAATGACAAACCCATACAAATACAAGAAGCACATAGAACACCAAATAGATAAGACTAGAAAAGAAATTCCCCATGCCATATCATAGTTAAAATGCTAGACGCCCCAAACAAAGACAAAATACCAAAGGCCACAAGAGAAAAACAAATTACATATAAAGGTAAACCCATCAGAATTACAGATGACTTTTCAGTGCAAACAACAAAAGTCAGAAGAATGTGGACCAAAGTATTTCCAATACTAAACGACTATAGATGCCAACCCAGATTACTATACCCAACAAAAATGTCAATTATAATTGAAGGGGAAAGAAAAATCTTTCATGACTTAAAGAAGATGAAAGAATTCATGTCAAGAAAAACCAACCCTTCAGAAAATACTTGAAGCAATTCAAAGGTCAGAGGAAAGGAGCAACTATTCCTAAGCAGCTGGAGAAAGTAATTAATAACAATATAACTATGGAAATACAAACCTAGACCAAGAATGCAAACAGAAAATAAGGTGAAAGGAACCAACATACATCTCTCAATAATAACCTTAAATATTAATGGTCTAAGCTCCCCAATTAAAAGACATAGACTGGGAGAATGGATTAGGAATATCAGGTTCAAGCACATCGCTGGAGTCTCATTGAGGACTGATATCTTGCAATGTGACAGCTGCATTCCCACACACAGCCCCTGGCTCACACCAAAGGGCCTCGATAGTGCCAAGTTAAGTTCACAGCTGAGAAGAGTTCTGAAGATCATGCCATTGGACCTGCAGCCCATGGATGCTGGCCAAGCCAACCTCACTAAGGCTGGTCAGAGCCACTATCTGCTGGCAGAGAGGATTTAGGGGAATCTAGGGTCTCCTAACACAGCATCCACATGCCCAGGATATAATCTAAATTCAGCTGTCATGACAGGAACCAGAAAAATTACAACTGGAACAAAAAAAGACCAACAACAGGTTCTGATGTCAGGATGAATCAGATGTGGGAATTATCTGACAAGGATTTTAAAGAAGCATTATGAAAAACACGTTAAAAGAGTAAATACTATTATGATTTACAGTGAAAAAATAGAATGTCATGTAAGAAAACAGAAGATATAAAAAAAGAACCCAGTGGAAATTATAGAACTGAAGAAGAAATCTGTCTGGACGAGCTCCATAGGAGAATGACACAGAGAAAATCAGGGAGCACAATGAGAAAGCCTAGATCTAGAGGAAACGGAGAGGAAAAAAAATCTCAAAAGAAAAGGGGTACGTATGGTGTGCCCTTGGCCTCTGAAGATACATCAAAAGTCTAACATTTGCGGGGGCTGGAGAGATGGCTCAGCAGTTAAGAGCACCGATTGTGGGCTGGAGAGATGGCCTAGCAGTTAAGAGTGCCGACCGCTCTTACAGAGGACCCGGGTTCGATCTCCAGCACCCACATGGTGGCTGAGAACTGTCTGAAACTCCAATTCCAGGAGAACTCCAGTTCCATGGGAATCCGACACCCTCTTCTGAGCTCCGCGGCATTGCGTGACACGGGTGCACAAACTTACATGCAGACAGTACATTCATACACATACAGAAATAAATAAAATAAAAATTAAAAAAAGAGCACCAATTGCTCTTGTAGAGGACCTGTGTTCAATTCCCAGCACCCACTGGTGGCTAAGAACCATCTTTAACTGCAGGTCCAGGGGAATCTGATGGCCTCTTCTGACCTCCGCAGCATTGCAGGACATGGGTGCACCAACCTGCATGCAGACAGTATACTCATACACATAAATAATAATAAAAAAAAACCAAATTAAAAAAAGTCTAACATTCACATCTTGGGAGTAACATGCAGAGAAGAGAATGAGATGGGGGAGTGTGCAAAGAGGTAAGGGTTGAAGGAAGACTTTCTGAACTTGACAAAAACCGGTAGCTATATGTTAAATACACTACTCTTAGTAGGTTATTCTCAAAGAAATCTATGCTACAATACATTATAATAAGCTAAATACATAGGGAAGAGTGGGACATGTCTACAATCCCAGCACTGTGGAGACTAAGGCTGGAGGATCTCAAGTGTGAGACCAGCCTGGTTACAGAGGAGGACCGAGTCTCAATGCAAAGAAACCAAATTAAAACAGAAGGGAACAAAAGACAGAGAGGGATGGGGATACAGCTCAGTGGTGGAACGCTTTCTACTAGCATGAGTAAGGATCTGAGCTTGATCTGCAGCACCACACACACACACACACACACACTCACACACTCGGAACCTGTTGGTGAACAAAAACAAGACAACCCCAATAAACCAAGATAACACATCCCTAAACAGAAAATACTCTTGAAGATGGGTATCTAGAGCCACAGATCCCAGAAAGAAGTGGAAGTTTTGGCAGACTGTGGATTCTGTGACATCCTTAGGAATGAAGAGGAAATAAACAGGTGCAGACAGGGGGTAAACAAAGAACTGGTGGCACACGCCTTTAATCCCAGCACCCAGGAGGCAGAGGCAGGCAGATATCTGTGGGTTCAAGGTCAGCCTGGTCTACAGAGTGAGTTCCAGGACAGGCTGGGGTACAGGGAGAAAAATGACAGAATAAGGAGGAAATAAGCTCTCCTCCAGAGCTGCGAGCTGCTGACTCACATTTGATGGGCAAAGCAGAAAATGAAACACCATCCAGCAGATGCAAGGCAATGCCACATGAAAACTGGAGAGTGCAATAGAAACTAAGAGTGAAAGGATGCTTATGGTTTATCGAAGCAGTAAAATGTCAGTGCCAGTAGGCTGTGATAACAGCAACCATTTAAGAACACCAGGGCTAGGAAATGGCATAGTTGGTAAAGTGCTAGCCTTGCAAGCATAAAGACCAGAACCCAAAATAAAAAAGCTGGATATATAGTTTGTAATCCTAACACTGGGGAGGCGGATCCACGTGGATACTGGGGCTCCTTGTCCAGCTAGCCAAGACAAGTCATGAGCTACAGGTTCAGTGAGAGACCCTGTCTCAAAAAGTAAGGTGGAGAGTGACAGAGGAAGACATCCAACATGGACCTCTGGCTTCCAGATGCACATGCACACAGCATACACACACATGCACATACATGCACACACATATACATACATACTACACACAAATATATTTTAATTAAACTAAAATTTAAAAATACAACTCAACTATATGTGATTATAAAATATAATGCAATAAAGCTTTCAAGATAGCTCAGCAGGTAAAGGCACCTGCCACCAAGGGCAACATTCAATCCCTGAGACCCAATCATGGAAGGAGAGAACTGACTGACTCCTATATGCTGTCCTCTGACTGCTACATGTGTACTGTAGCCCATGCATGCATTCATACATATGTAAGTGAATAAATGTAATAAAACACAATACACAATGACTGACATAGGTAGATTTACAGAAAAATATGAAAAGTTGTCATGTGAAGACTTTTTACAAGGCAGCGTAGCTGTATCAGATGAAGCAGAATTCTGAGCATCTATGCTACTGAAGGAAAGTTAACATTACTTACCCAGGATAGTGGCTTTCCCGTTTAATCCTATCACTCTCTCTTGACAGGGTGTTTCTAAGGAGGAAAGGTGAGTAAGGAGGAGGGAGAGAGAGGGAAAGAGAGGGAGAAAGAGAGAGGGGGAAGAGAGGAGAGAGAGGAAGAGGGAGAGAGAGGAAGAGAAAGGATTTAGTGATAAAGACATAGCAATTTTAAGTACATAGGTAACATTGAAGGAAAAGTGGTAGAGATGAAGGTGAAAAAGACATCATTTCAGTTGCACAGAGTATCTCTCTGTTGATAGATCATCAAGTAGGAAATCAATACTAGAAAGCCAATTAAAATGCACCAAAACTCAGATGTTAAAAAATACCATGACCAACAATCAAGAAAGCTACAGGGAGTCACAAAGGGGAATTTTAATATGCAGAGAACTGAGTGAAACTTGAGAGTGCCGTACATCAGATTTTATGTGATGCAGTTAAAACAGTTTTATGATGAAAGTTTACAGCAAATTGCTCATGTTTGAAAGGAGAAAAGATCTTAAAGCAGAAAAAGGAAACCCAAGTTAAACCAAAATAAGCAAATGGCAGAAACTAAGACTAGAAATGAAAGTAGAAAAACAATGGCAAAATCAAGGAGTCAAAAAGCCGCTCTTCACAGAGCCGGAGAGATGACTCAGCAGTTAGGAGCACTGGTTGCTCTTGCAGAGGACCTGGGTTCCGCTCCAAGAACCCACATGGTGGCTAACAAGCATCTGTAACTCCAGTTCCAGTAGATCGTCTGCCTGTATGGGCATTGCATGACCTACGTACATGTACATACATGCAGGAAATACACTCTTACACATGAAATAAAATGAAAATAGTAAAAATAAAATATTTTTTAAAGCTTTCATTAAAAGACTGAAAGTTGTTAAGCCCTTAGGAAGGTGAATGACAACAGAGAAAGAATACATAAGTCTCCAATGCTGAAATGAAATGCAGCATCACTACAGATCCTGAAGCTGCCGAAGAGAAAATAGGGCTGTCATAAGCAAGCTGTATTAATTATCAGTCACATTTCTGTTGCTGTGATAAACATGGTGACCAAAATAAGCTTAAGAGTTTATTTTGGTTTAAGGTTGCAGGGGGCTGGGTGTCCTTAATGGCAAGGAAGACACGGCAGCAGGAACAGGGAGCTGGGAGATCATAGCTCAGCCAAACACAGAAGCAGAGGGAGAACTAAGTGGGATGAGGCTATAAACTCCCTAAGATCCTGCTCTCCAAGTGACATACTTCCTCCAGCACAGCTCCATCTCATAAAGGTTCCAGGACCTCCCCAAACAGTGCTAACAAGCCTCTTACCAAGCTCTCAGTACATGAGCCTCTTACCAAGTGCTCAGTACAGGAGCCTCTTACCAAGTGCTCAGTACAGGAGCCTCTTACCAAGTGCTCAGTACATGAGCCTCTTACCAAGTGCTCAGTACAGGAGCCTCTTACCAAGTGCTCAGTACATGAGCCTCTTACCAAGTGCTCAGTACAGGAGCCTCTTACCAAGTGCTCAGTACATGAGCCTCTTACCAAGTGCTCAGTACAGGAGCCTCTTACCAAGTGCTCAGTACAGGAGCCTCTTACCAAGTGCTCAGTACATGAGTGTTCTAGTTTCTCTTCAATTGCTGTAACAAAACACTCTGATTGACACCAACTTGGGGAGGAAAGGGTTTATTCAGCTCACATTCCTGGGTTGTAGTTCATCACTCAGGGAGCCCAAGGTAGGAACTCAGGACAGGAGCCTGGAGGCAGGAGTTGAGGCACAGGCCATGGAGGAATGCTGCTTACTGGCTTGCTCCCCTGGCCCATGCCCAGCCTGCCCTCTTACACAGTACACAACAACCTGCCCAGGGTGGCACCACCCATAGTGGGCTAGGCCCTCCCACATTGCTCAACAATCAAGACAACACTCCACAGATGTGGCCACAGGCCAATCCAATGGAGCCAATTCCCCAATTGAGGCTCCCTCAACCCAGGTATGTCAAGTTGACACTAGAGCTATCCAGCACAACTGACCCCTTGTCAACTTGACACACAAAGCACATCACTATTAAACCACCACCTTTCCAGTTCTTGTCTCCAAGGTATGATGTTAACATTAACCACAACCTAAGACAGTACAACCTTAAAAGCCCCACAGTCCTTAACACGTCCAAACACTTAAAAGTTAACGGTCTGTTAAAAGTGTCTGTTAAAAGTGGCACCACTTGTGGGCTGCTGTAAAATCCAAAACAAGTAGTCTTATTTCAAAGGGAGGAATCAGGCACACCTAAACAAAACCTAAGTCCAGCAAAGTAGCTCAAGGGTGGACACCTGGGATTCACTCATGAACTTTTGGGCTCCAAAGGGTTTTGGCAGCTCCCCTTCTCTGACTCCGCCATCCGTGGCACACACAGCTCATCTCACAGGCCCAGGCCAACTCCATTCCACACCTGCTGCTGCTCTTGGTGGTCGTCACATGGTCCTGGCATCTCCAAAAAGCTGGGGTTGCCACTGAAACTGAGGTTGCTTCTGACCTCTCCCGATGCAAAACCTCAGCTTCTCTTCCTGACCCCTGGAATCCTGGGGTCTTCACTGCAACCGAGGCTGCACTTTGACCTTTCCTGGCCTCTCATAGTGCCAGGCCTCAGCTGCTCTCTATGACCCCTTCAAGCTTTCAACATCAGAACCATACAGGAGACTCTTACACCTTACCAAGTCCTGCTTCTGGCTTGATGTGGAGGCTCAGGCCCCTTCTGGAACATAGCTTCTGTGTGCTGACCCTGAAGAAATTCTTCCCAGATTTCACCACAGTGATGCTGGTCTCTTGTTACTTACAGCTGATTTTTCAGGCCCAGCTAACCAGCATCAATTGTCCCAGTAAAGCAAAGGATTCACTTCAGGTTCTGGTCTCTTGTTACTTACAGCTGATTCTTCAGTCCCAGCTGACCAGAGCCCATATATTAAACAGTCCTGATGATCTCTGCTTCCCTTTGAAACTTCACAAGCCAGGCCTCCATCGTCTACAACTCTTTCAGCAAAACTGTTCCAAGTTCCACAGCAACGATCTTTAGGCATTCAATGATTTTTCTAGCCCAAAGTTCCAAACACTTCCACAATCCTTCCCCAAATCACCAATGTCAGATCTGTCACAGCAGTGTCCCACTCTTGGTACCAATTTCTGATCTAGTTTCTCTTCAATTGCTGTGACAAAACACTCTGACCAACACCAACTTGGGGAGGAAAGGGTTTATTCAGCTCACATCTCCTGGGTCATAGTTCATTACTCAGGGAGCCCAAGGTAGGAACTCAGGACAGGAACCTGGAGGCAGGAGCTGAGGCACAGGCCATGGAGGAATGTTGCTTACTGGCTTGCTCCCCTGGCCCATGCCCAGCCTGCCCTCTTACACAATACACAACAACCTGCCCAGGGTAGCACCACCCATAGTGGGCTGGGCCCTCCCACATTGCTCAACAATCAAGACAATACTCCACAGATGTGGCTGCAGGTCAGTCCAATGGAGCCAATTACCCAGTTGAGGCTCCCTCAACCCAGGTATGTCAAGTTGACACTAAAGCTATCCAGCACAATGAGCCTCTTACCAAGTGCTCAGTACATGAGCCTCTTACCAAGTGCTCAGTACATGAGCCTCTTACCAAGTGCTCAGTACAGGAGCCTCTTGGAGATTTCTCATTCAAGCTGCTACACAAGCCTGTGCTCATGGATTCAAGAACAAGGAGGAATGGGCAAACTTGTTTACAAACAGATGCTATCAAAATACAGCCAAGATGGAACAGACCATCTGAATGATTATAATGCCCTTAAATAAACTGATTTATAAGTAGAAAGCTTCTGAGCAAGTGATCTTCAGTCCCAGAGAGTTTTACCAAAGAAGTCTACCAAACATTTGAAGAAAAACAGATACTGATTTTACATAATCTCTTCCAGAAAACAGAACAAGAAAAGGCATTGCTCACTTCATGCCATGAAACCAAGATTTTCCTAATAACAAGACTAGACAGAGAAGGGTTGGCAATGGAACTCAGTTTAGAGTGTCTGCCTGGCATTCAATGAAATCCTGAGTTCAGTCCCTAGCACTGCATAAGTACTAGATAAGCCTGGCATCGTGGTACGTACCTATAATCCCAGTACTTGGGAAGTAGATGCAGAAGAATCTGTTGTTAAAGGTCAGCCTTGGCTACCTAATGAGTTTGAGGCCACTCGGCGTGACCTGAGACCATGTCTCAGAATATAACTAACTAACTAACTAACTAACTAACTAACTAACTACTAACTGGAAGGATGGAAGGAGAGAGGGAAGGATGAATGGAGGAACGGAGGCTGGGTAGAAAAGCCCCAAATTTCACACATTATAGAAACAAATCTCAAAATAAGCATAAACACACACGTGAAACAATAGAATTATAAGGCTTTTGGGAGGAACATGGAAAAATCATCTGAATTTAGGGTTAGATAAAGAGTTCTTAGACCTAACTAACTCCCAAAGTATAACCCATAAAAGGAAAATGGGTGAATGGGAAGGGAATATTTGATCTGGCAAATAAATTTTGTAAATCTATAAACTCCATATAAAAATGTAATTAAGCTGGGCGTGGTGGCGCACACCTTTAATCCTAGCACTTGGGAGGCAGAGGCAGGCAGATCTCTGTGAGTTCAAGGCCAGCCTGGTCTACAGAGTGAGTTCCAGGACAGCTGGGGCTACAGGAAGACCCTGTCTCGAAAACACCAAAAAAAATATGTAATTAAAAAATGGACATAAAACATGAACACACATTGTATTGGTGGCATTTACAGGTTCTGAGGCAACAAATGCCATCTGGTAACATCAGGGCACAGCTAACAACCTGTTATGTATTAGATGTGCAGATGGAGTTCTGACAACATTTCTTTCTACTTACAGTACGCTTATTGGGATGTAGTCCCCACCCAGAAACCAAGTAGCACCTGTGAGTTTTGCCTAAAGACCACAGCTTACGTCAGGTTCAGGCTTGCTCTTGTGAACACACAATGCCAGGCTCCTACTGTGGACACTATCAGGAGAGTTTTGCTGCCTTAAGCAAATCTCTTGTGGCACCACTTGTTCCTTCATTCCCCGTCATCACAGCTCCCCAGAGCTTTGGAAAACACTTACTTCTTTTTTTACGTCTCTGTAGTTTTGCCTTTTCCAAAATGTCATACAGTTGAACTCAGACATATATTGCCTTTTTAGGCTGGCTTGTCTCAATAATACACATGTAAGATGGCTCCATTTCTTTCTCTGATTGAGCAGTTCATTTATTTTTGGTGATGGATAGCTGATCTCCTTCCATTGTTGAGCAATATTTCCTTGGATAGATATACCAGATTAAAAAAATTAATTCTTATCCTACTAAGAGACACCTTGGTTGTTTCTACATTTTGACAATAATAAAGGAAGCGGCCATAAGCATTTTGTGTGTGAGGTTTTCTGGAGCCACAAGTTTTCAACTCATTTGTTTAATTACCAAGGAGTTACGTGGCTAGGTCAAAAACTGTATTTAAGTTTGTAAAGAACTGTTGGATTTCCTCCTCATGTAGCCGTCCTGTTCTGCATTTGTAGTAGTGCGGAATATCATCACCAGTATTTGGGGTCTGGGCCTCTCCAACAGGTATTTACCGGTGTCTCATTACTGCTTTAACTTGCAATTCTCTGATAACATATCACATGTTTTTCATGTGTTTGTTTTCCAGCTATGTATCTCTTTGATGAGGTTTCTATTCAAATGGCTTTGACAGTTCAAGTGCACTGTCTGCTTTAATATGAATGCTTTTTAAGAGCTCTTGCATATTTTGGATCCAAGCCCTTTGCTGTATCCAAGACAGTGTTTTGCAAAATTTCTTCTGATCTATGGCTCACGTTTTTATTCTTTAAGCAGTATCTTTCTCTGATAAGAAGTCCTTTTTTTTTTGGTCTTTTCGAGACAGGGCCTCCCTGTAGCCCCAGCTGTCCAGGAACTCACTCTGTAGACCAGGCTGGCCTTGAGCTCACAAAGATCCACCTGCTCCTGCCTCCCAAGTGCTAGGATTAAAGGCGTGAGCCACCACGCCTGGGAGAAGTCCTTATTTTTAATGTATGCTTGTGTCTGTGCATGTGTGTGGGTCTGGGCAACCTTAGGTTTTGGTCCCCCAGGTGTCTTCTACCTTTTGTTTGAGACAGGTTCTCTCGCTGGCCTGGAACTTTGCCATGTAGGTCAGGCTAGCTCCCCCAGCCTTCCAGAGTCTTCCTGTCTCAGCTTCTTGTCTCACTGTGGCTGAGCACCCAGTTCTTTCTACCTGGGTTCTGGAGACCCAGACTCAAGTTCGCACAGTTCTGAAGCAAGCACTTTAACAACTAAGCATCTCCCCAGCCCTAGAAGTCCTTAATTTTAAAGAAGTCCATTTACTAAAACAAAAAACCCCCACAAAATAAGTTGAACTACCATTTTTCCTTTTATGAATCCTATCTTAAAACTCACCACCAAATTCAAAACAATTTTTATTTTTCTCATAAGTTATCTTTGACAAGTTTTATAGTTTTGTGTCTTATGTTAAGGTTTAGGCCTTTGATTCATTTAAAATGAATATAAATGTGTCCATTACTATTTAGATCCTGTTAGCTGTTGTTGATACTTAAAAGGTTCCCTTCCTCTTTCATATGTTGGTTTTGCCGCAGTATTTGGATATATTTCTGGGTGTTTAATCCTGAATGTTAACTTATTCTTTTACCAAGCCATACTATTTTGATCACGGAAGTGTTCCAGAAAGGCTTGAAGTTGAGTCAGTACTCTGATGCTGATGCTATTCAATATTGTGTTGGTTACTCTGGCCCTTTTTTGTATTTCCCTATCAGCTGTAGGGTCAGATTGTAATACCTGCAAGGTGGACTTCTGGGATTGCAAGGAATCTGCTGGATGGTATTGGGATGCACTGATGTCTCGACACTTTCAACTCTTACCCACGAACGTGGACTAGCTAGCCTCCTTTTGTTTACACCCTCTATAAAACACATAAAATAAAATTAATAAATAAAACATTAAAATATTAATCTGGGTGTATAGCTAAATGGTAGAGTGCTTGCTTAGCATGCAGAAGGTCCTAGGTATGATCCCAAGTACCAAAAAAAGTATGGGGCCAAGATCTGGCTCAGCAGTTAGGATCATGCACTGCTCTTGCAGAGGACCCATGTTCAATTCCCACCGACCACATTGTGTAGTTCATAAACAAATGTCACTCCAGCTCCAGGGAGATCTGATGCCTCTGTCCTCTGCAGGCACCTGTACTCATGCCCAAACACAGTCACAGACACAGACACACACAGACACACACACAGACACACACACACACACATGTAATTACAGAATTATAGAATGGATTGTGCATCAAAAATTTATTAAAGTCATTGGGTATGGTAGCATATACCTTTAATCCCAGCACTGGGGAGGCAGAGGCAGGCAGATAGATCTCTGTGAGACTGAGGCCAGCCTTGTCTACATAGCAAGTTCCAGACCAACTAGGATAATGGGAAAACTCTGTCTCAATAATAATAATGATAATAATAATAATAATAATAATAATAATAAAATACCTTCTAAGAATTAAAGCAAGAAAATCAATGAGTTGTAGACATGTAGACAAAGCTAAAGGAACAAAAAAGTGGTGTTAAAGCACTTGTTTTATATATGAAGAAACTAAGTCTTACTAGAAAAAATAGGTAACCTCAACAGGGTGGGGGGCAGCTAAAGGAGACAGGAGGCACTTATGTTTTAAATAACGTGTACTACAGCGGAACTGCTTCTTTTTCTCTCTCTCCATACCTCGTGGTCTTCCTGATGTTTTTCTCTGGAAGAGAATGTCAGATATGACCAAGCTTGGAGCTAAATTCATCTTCAAATAGACAGAAGTTGCCCATCCTTTTAAAATCCCAGCAAACAGGATTAAGGTCCAGGTTCTCTTTCTGTTGCCAGATGAGTTAAGTTACAGCCTGAAAAGAAAACACGTCTAGTTTCAGTGAATAAGGTGAGGCATAACGTTCTGTTTCTTCCTTCCCACTTTGTTGAGAAAATTGTGTCTGCACTTTTCTGGAAATAAATGAACAGGAAGTGAGAAAGACAGATACCACATCTGCTAATGCGTGTTCTGAGCGGATGGTCACTATGTGGTTGGGAAGCGGTGGCAGCAGACACTGCATCTGGACACTCAACTGCATGTGACCCAGGCTCAGCTCAGCAAGGCTTCATCCAGGACTCCCAACAGGCTCTTCCAAGGGGGCCCCAACTGGGGCCATCTTATGGCACTCTTCGTATTTGGAGCTGCCTTGTGTACTAAGAATGTCAACAAAAAAATAAAGAAGACAGTGGTGGGACAAGTGCAGGATTAGATGGTAACCTACCTGGAGATGGCCTGGCTGACTGGATCCATAGAGTTCAAGGCTCTATATGGAGATGGGGCCCTGGAGGAGGCGTGGCATCCTCAGAAGGGGAGCTGACAACAGTATGGACAGTGTGGATGGGGGCTGTGGCTCTGAAGACCCTGGTAACTGTCAGGTTTGTTTGTTTTTTTTTTTGCCCACATGTGTTACTTATGGTATCTCTTTTGCCCATAACAAAACAATTTGGCTTAAGAAGCTGGGTTTTATCTCCTTGAACCAGTGGTATGCAGTCCAGAAGGAGACAATTAGGATGGACTTACTAAATCTCATCAGCTTATTTCCTGTCAATGCTTTCTATGAAAAAAAAGCAACTGTAAATCAGGTTATGAGAGTCTAAAAAAAAGATACTACTTCTTTTTGAAGTAAATAATTTACACTTAAAATAGGGCTAAAATTACTTAAATATCTTTTATGGCTATGCCTGCATAGCCTCTGATGTTAATTCTCTCTTCCAGTCAATGTTTATGCAAGGCTGGATAGGCTTTTGTTCAAGCCTTATCTAAATATTACACAGTAATTAAAAGTATCAAATTGGTACAACAGCTTTTCTGCATGGTTAATAACCATACTTAATGTCCATACCAATTTGGCCAAGGGACCTAAGGGACAACTTTGTTCCTTGCCCTCTGAGGTCAACTAAGTCCCACAGGACCATGTATGGGGGCATCTCTTAAAATATCCTGTTTAACTATTAATTACCTGCCTTCTTGTTTGGAAAGGACACAGAGACACCAGGAGGACTATAAACCAGTGTCCAGTCTATAAAGAAGAAATTCTCCTCATGGTTCAAAGGGAAGCCTGGTCCAGCAAGATCTGACTTTGTCCTGGCATAGATGGAACTGGCAAAAAAAGGCCCATGCATGGGTGTGCTGGCACGCGCCTTTAATCTCAGCACTCGGGAGGCAGAGGCAAGCGGATCTCTGTGAATTCATGGTCAGCCTGGTCTACAGAGCGAGCTCCAGGCCAGGTGGGACTAAAGGGAGACCCTGTCTCAAAAATACAAAAAAAAAAGCTCAAAGGAGCTGAAGGCTCCCCCCAAAACCTGAGTGACCTCTGGTCACTATTCAACTGACCTTGAGAAAACAAAACTTGGTTAATCTGGGCTACTCTATGGTCTTAAACACTCAAAATGAAACATATAACCAGAAGATTAGTATTCAGTATATTTCCTTTAAAAAACTGGAGAGATTGTACTTTACAAAACTTAAAATTAAAATTCATGTGATATATTGTTTAATAGGTATAGAACTTCAGCCACTATTATTGTCAAATAATGTCAAATAATGAAATTTCCTGTTCCTGTCTAGAAGCAATTTAAGACACTATGGCTATCAAAATGCCTGAAAAACAGATCCTGTGTCCAGGCACAATAGCCTGCTCCTGAGGGGGTAAAACACACAACTGATACTGCCAGCTTTAATGTTTGTTTAGATGTCTATGCTTTGTTATATTTGTGGTTTATTAATAGAAATAAAAATGAGACTCCTGATTGAGCCACCAGTGTTTTGAAAACAGAACTTGGACAGACCTAGTAGTTTGATGTGTCTTTTCAGGAAAAAAAATGGACCATCCTATTCTCATTCTCTCACCATCCCCTCATGACCTAGGGACTCATGGGGAAGAGGTTGGCACATCCATTTGTAGGGGCCAAAGAACGGGGGTAAATTCAAACCTCTCCAACTGGACATGGGGACCCTGGGTTGTACAAAATTTGGGCATGGATGCTTGCTAATTGGGTTTCCATGGATATTTCTTATTTTATTACTTATGTTACTAGTTGGTATGAGTCCCTATTTACTTGGTCTCCTTGGTTACCCACTCTTTTAAGTGCTGTAACAGGACCTCTTCTTAAATCTGAATTGTCCTCACCTGTGGACCTTGTCTACTAAATACTATTGTTAGATTTGTCAACAAAAAAAATCAATTCTATAAAAATTATGGTTCTAAGAAGTCAATATGAACAACTGAGACATCAATATAGTCCCCAAAGCTTTGGAGACCCCCAAACAGGAGTGGGGAATGTTGCAGATGACAATTTTTCTTTCTCCATATTGTTCCTTGTAATGAAAAGTTGTTTTAAACTTTGTTCTTCCTCTGTACTTTTATGAATCACATGCAGTTCTTTCATGCTATGTTTCTGGGGAGTGATTAATCTAGCCGTTATTTAAAAAAGGGCCCTAGGAGTTGGCAGGACTTAATCTTAGCATGGGGCCACTGACCACAGGATGTTTGGATCCTAGCCCTGGGATCAGCTATGTCAACAGAAACAACCAAGAAAAGCGACTGGTCTCAAAACTGTGTGGCCTATTGCCCCCCACCCCCCATATTGGCATGAGAGGCTGCTGTCCAAGCGCTTGCTAAACTGGAATAAACTTTTTCCCTTAAATTTCTTTTTTTTTTTTTTTTATTAATTTTATTTATTTCTGTATGTGTATGAATGTACTGTCTGCATGCAAGTTTGTGCACCCGTGTCGTGCAATGCCGAGGAGGTCAGAAGAGGGTGTCAGATTCCCCTGGAACTGGAGTTTCAAATGGCTCTCGGCCGCCATGTGGGTGCTGGGGATCGAACCCAGGTCCTCTGCAAGAGTGTCGGCGCTCCTAACCGCTAGGCCATCTCTCCAGCCCGTTCCCTTAAATTTCTAAATTTTAACTTTTTGTCTGGTGGTGGTCTTCTTGTGTGGTCCTGACACCATTACACCTCCATGTCTTCTCTACCCTGATGGACTATGTCTCCTCTGGAACTGTAACCCTAAACAAACTTTTTTCTCTTGTAATAAATATCAAGGTGCTGAAGAGGTGACTCTGTAAGAGCACTTGCTCTTGCAGAAGACCTGAGTTAGATCCCAGAATCCATTTTTGGTGATTTGAAGCCACCTGTACCTACAGCTGCAGACTCTGACACCTCGGGCCCTGGAGGGCACCTGCATTCTTGTGCACATTTACTCACATAGACACACATACACAATAAAAATAAAATAAATCTTTGAAAAGGAATAAAAAAGTCCAATGTGGTGAACCAATGAGATTACTGGGGTTACTTACAGGAATGCAGGTGAGGGGTGACTCACAGGAGCAGAGGTGACTCAAAGACAGCTTCACCACCAAAGCCCACCCCCAGCATGGGGGACAGCTCATGAAATCAGACATGGAGCACTCTGCACAAGCCACAGAAGGCCAACAGGCTGGAGAGAGTGTCTTCAGGCAACTGGGTGGTCTGAGCCTCCTCCAGGAGGCTGGGTGGTCTGACAAGAGTCTCTCTGCAGTCCTTACTGCTTAAATACACCAAGAGAGGGGGGAGCCTTGAGAATCTGGTCCATTTCAGGGACTTCTTAAAGCTACTTTCAGGGACTGCTTACTTCCTGAGCTTAATGAGCTTCCCTGCAGGATGTTTTTCTCCCCTTACAACATCCTGTGTCTTAACCAGCTCCACTCCACCACTCCCCCAAACACGGAATGTCTCACCTGGGAGGAAACTGCATCAAGTACTGGACCCAGCCACTAGCCTGAATTTAGTGTTTTCTTTACTTACAAAATATTGTCTTGCTCCCAGCACTCAGGAGGCAGAGGCAGGCGGATCTCTGTGAGTTCAAGGCCAGCCTGTTCTACATAGCTAGTTCCAGGACAGTCACAGCTACAGGGAGACCCCATGTCAAAAAGCCAAAAAGCCAAAAAAAAAAAAAAAATTGTCTTGCATGGCTTAATGTTTATACAAATTACTTAAAGTAAAAGTTGAGTTTAAAGATACCCAGCTCTTAAAAAGAACCTAGCTTGGATTCCCAGCACCCACATAGCAGCTAACACCATCCATAACTCTAGTTCCAGGGTATCCAATATCCTCTTCTGGACTCCTCTGGTATTGCACAAATGTTGTTCATTTAGATATATGTAGGCAAAACACTCATATCATTAAATAAAATACAAAATATTTCTTAAAAGTTGAATTTAAAGATCTATGTAAACAGTCTCATACCTTTTGTTTAATGTTTAGGTTATAGCGTGTGTGTGTGTGTGTGTGTGTGCGCGTGTGTGTTCATGATTATGTATGTTCCTGCACATGTGATGTGTCTGTGCTCTTATCAAACCTATACTCTTTTTAACTCCTCCTGTCAACACAAATATCCTCTCAATAAAGACATGCGAGGATGGATTAAGATTATTCAGTGGCAGCAAAAGCTTCTTCAAGGAACAGGAATAATTCCCATCCTTCTAGTTTCCACCCACAAATGACAGTGGAGAGCTTTGTATCTAGAGATTCGCTATCTGTGGTGATTTGTATGTGTGACGTCCCTAATGTTCACATAATGTTTGAGCACTTGATGGGTTCGCAGCTGGTGGTGCTGTTTTGGAAAACTGTGGAACCGTTGGGAGCAGGTCCTCACTGGAGGAGGTGGGTCGCTAGAGGCAGGGCCTGAGGTTTTGCAAGCTGGCCCCACATCCTGGCTGCTTCCTGACTGTGGTTGCAGTGTGACCTCCCCCCTCAGCTCCTGCTTCTAAAATTTCTCTGTCAGGTCGGGCATGAACCCAGACGATCTTTCCTCTCACGTTGATGCTTGGCTGCTAGTTTATCATAACAATGAGAACACAAACTAACACCCTATTTTTGACCGATATGTCCATTATTTTATAAATATTCCAGGTCACACAGGATGTCATTACAAGTTGAATTTTCCTTCCTTGAAAAAAAAATGAGTCTAAAGCGCAGAAGGAATTTATACTTAGCAATCAGCCCTTTTTTTCTTCTGTGTTGTCGCACCTGCACAGAACACTGAGCACATAGGAGCGGTCCCATTATCCTTTTCTAAGCTCATTCTAGTCTCATTAAAGAACACCAAAGAGTCTGGGAAAAACAGCACATTGAGTACTATGTTATGATAACATTTTCTTTGTTCTCATTTTCTGTATTTTCCAGAGTAGAAAGGAGAATTATTCTATATTTTCAAAATATTATTTTATGACAGGCCACCTTTGCAGTGCAGCTTCCGAGTCTGGAGTCAAAGAGAACCATGTTGTCTGAGGGAGTTCTCCCATTGGCCATTTCTATAAGACTGTATTCAAGGTTTCTGAGATGGTTCAGTGGATAACTGTGCTTGCTGCCAAGCTCATGGTCTGAAGTTACTCAACTTATTTAAATTTAACTGGCCTTTAAGAAAAATAAAGTAATTAATCTTCCTATGCTTTGGACTCCGCATGTTATCCACCCTTACAGGCTAAGCTGAATGCATAACTTTAATCTTATACCACGTTTCCTCTTGTAACTCTGTTATGCCCCTGACTTAAAACATTGGATGTGTGTTTCTGGTATGTAGCGATTAGACCTAAGACCACTGTTGAAAGCAGTTTGAAAACAACTAAAACAACACATGGGCATAGACTGATGATTATTTGTGGATTCGTATGCTCTTCTGGGTCATAGGGTCAAAAAATAACTCATTTCCTTGTAAAGTCTGGTTAAAGGTTCTTGGAGACAAAATTCCAGATCCCTTCCTCAACCCCTGCCTGATGTTTCAAGAAATACAAGAGGAGGCCTTTTGTTCAGGAGGACAGAGCAGTTCTGAAGGAAATCGGAGCTCCTCAGATGTGCTGCCTCTTAGTTAAATGACTGCCGGAGGTCATTTTTCCTTTATACAGCACTGCCCCTTTGGTGAGGAAGAGCCAATCTGCTTTGAACTCATTGATTGGCACTGGGAAAGTCCCAAGGTACAAAATGAGATGTGGAGGTTCCACTGTGAGCACAGGTCTTCCTGGTAGCTCATGCCCTTCCACAGCTTCTTGCCAAGCTGGATTTGTCTCTACTTTTTGCATTCACCTTTTACGTTCACCTTTTGATTTCACTGTGGGGGAATTCTTTGTCTCCTGACATTCATGCTTGTGCACAACAATTAATGACTCTGCTTAAGGCGATTAGAGACAAGGTATCATTAGGGAAAATTTATAAACTTTTATTCAAAAGTATTGTCCCTTGTAGGAAGCTTTCTTTTTATGCCAAACAGGGACCACGTGGCCCTGCTAAGGGGATGGGGACACAGTGCTCACTTTGCAGACACTGTGGGGAACTGACCCCTCGGTGCAGAGGCCAGTTGTCTACTTCCCATAGCCCGGCCTGGATGATACCTTCAACTTAGGCCCTTAGCCTGGACCCACGAGACACGTGTTCCACTCTTGGCCGTGGCTTCTCACCTGCCCAGAGCCTGGACAGGAATTTCAGGCTGATGGCTGATCACCTCCCTTCAGCCAATACCCACTCACACCACCAGCTACCCAGATTGGTGATCAGCAAAGGAATCTCTTTCCAATCCACTGGCCACCCGAATGAAATGCAGGCCTACCTTAGCCTGTATGCATGCAATAATTAACAAAAATAATGGCTGGGAATTCTGTGATGATGTTACTATGAAATTCAAATTTACTCCTTGCTACAGCCTGCTTTTATAAAATAAATGACGTCAGTTCCCAGAGCCAATCATAAGCCCTCAATTCCATGCCACACCTTGCCCCACCCAGCATCATGCACCTAGGCCATGCTGCTTGCTCCTCCTTGGGGTGGGGTCAGACCCTCAGCCATGAGGTTCCCTGAGGCATGCTACAGTCCCTGATATCCCAAGCGTGGGACACTTGATTTAGAAACATGAGAAAAAAATTGGTGACCAGTTATACTGTTGCTTAGGAGCAATTCAACTAAAACATCTAACGCTTTGGAACAAAGTTAGTTGTTCAGCTTTTTCAAGAGCAAAAAGGGGAATACCAACAAAGCTACCTTATATTGAACTTTATGGACCTCCTCTGCCTAATTTTCTGCCAATTGGTAATGTGATATGATCCATGCCCACAACGTGCTTTCCAAAAATTCCTTAAGGAGGCATTTCAAACAGAGGAATTTTTTGGTAAATTCTCTGTCACAAGAGAAACAAGATGAAACCCAGGAAGCCTTCCCTTCTCTACACAAAGATCTCAAAAACGTTGTAGAAAATGGGATTCAAAGTCATTTATTAGAGAAATAACAGATGTTATAAAATGCTACCTTTTGATTGGCAAACACATATGAAAACAATGCTCACCATTATTTTATATTGTTTGTGGCTCCAGGAATGGATGGATGAATGCTGGCTCTTCACTGCTCATAACCAAAGGCAGAAACGCTCTATAAAGTTACTTAGGATGAATTAATTGGACAAGGAATCTTTGAGACTGTGGCTCAACAACTTGTCAGCCTCAAATAGTTAATGAACAGACTAATTTGAGTGGTGCAAGTTCTTGGAAAAATGTCCTTGATGTTAATACATCCTCAAGGTCTTTTTCTATTATCATATAAAACCTAACAGAGCTCTTTATAGACTTTGTTGATTGCTTGCCACAGACTACAGAAAGATGAATAGACAGTAAAGAGGCTTCTGCCACCTTACCTCTTTCATTGGCTTCTTAATTTTAGGTATATCAACTTGGACTATAAAAGGTGATTTTTGTTTGCCCATATGTTAAATTATACTCTTCAAATTCATATTATGGTTTATTCTTTTTTTTTTTTTTGTATTTTCTTAGCTACTCCAAAAATTCCAACTTTAAGTCAATTGGTACCAGTAATTATTATTACTTATCCAACCCCACAGACCCTTAATGATGACTGCCAAAATAAAATTCTCAATTCCATATATATAAATTAGACTCAGTTGATGTCTGTTGATAAACCTTACATTATAGTTTCTGTCAGTCAGATCCATGTAAAGGACATTACAGTCATAGAGGCTAATTTATTTTCTTTTTACCATACCTAAACAGTCCTGTCCTTCTAATTAGTAAACTCAGGCTCCAATTTTAGACATTCGAGGGACTGGGGCAAAAGTAATCCCCCACAAAATGCAAGCAAACAATGTGAAATTTTCCAAAATCGAACTGCCATTTTTCAGTGTTTCACCCTTTTTCACTTTGGGGTAGGCACCTCCTTCCCGCTTCGCTGTGACAGCTCTGTACTGAATATCCTTTCTCCTAGGTGCATTAGAATACACATACTCAAATGTTCCCCATTTGGGTAGATCAATGGCCAATTAAGGGGAACAGGCTTATGCATTTTCATCAGATAAACCCAGAACAGCTTTAGGCCAACCAAACAACCATTCTTTCACATCTGGCATGACCCGCCTTCCATGTATTTCTAACAATCTGGCAAAATCGAGGCTTTCGCATGGGGTCACCTGCTGTTCACTCTCACCTTCATCTTTTGGAGCCTTCTGACCTGGAGTTCCCTTTCCTGTCATGGTCCCTGAGAATTATCATGCTCTTGTTGTTGTTTTAAAATATTGCTTTTTTTCCTTACTATTCCTTTACACCCTGACAAAAAAGAGTTGCTTTTTCAGTACCTACTGTAAATAATTGAGGTGTGTATGTCTTATTTTGAGTGGAAAGTTCTCCCTTGAAAAATAATCAATAACCTTTTTCTAATGATGGGTAAAAAAGGAAATAATTCTAGTAAACAAAAAATTTTTATTATATATTTTATTATATCTTATCAGCTTCCTCTATAAAGACATAAATCTAATTATTTTATTTATTTATTTTTTTAAGGGATTCTACAATATAAGAGCACAGTTGTTTTCAGATAACATTGACGCTGCTCAGTTTGCCATACAATTAGGTAATTGGTGCTAGTATCCACAGATGAGGGATACAATTCATCTTTTGTTTTTCTGGGACCATGTTACAACACTCAGCATGATATCTTCTAGCTCCATCCATTTACCTGCAAAGTTCATGATGTCATCTTTCTTTACCGCTGCATAGAACTCCATTGTGTAGATGTACCACATTTTCTCTAACTACTCGTCAGTTGAGGGGCACTGGGGTTGGTTCCAGCTCCTTGCTATTGTGAAGAGAGCTGCAATAAACATGGCTGTGCGTATATCTCTGTGGTAAGATGAGTCTTGTGGATACATACCCAGGAGTGGTATGGCTGGGTCAGGTGGCAAGTTCATTCCAAGTCTTCCAAGGGCTCTCCACACTGCTTTCCATAGTGGCTGTATGAATTTACATTCCCATCAGCAGTGGATGAGTGTTCCCCTTTTCCCACAACCTCTCTAGCACTTGGTATCATTTTCTTTCTTTTTTTTAAAAATTTTTTTTAAATTTATTTTTCTCTATGTGTATGAATGTACTGTCTGCATGCAGGTCTGTGTACCCGTGTCATGCAATGCCTCGGAGGTCAGAAGAGGGTGTCAGATTCCCCTGGAACTGGAGTTCTCCTGGAATTGGAGTTTCAGATGGTTCTCAGCTGCCATGTGGGTGCTGGGGATCAAACCCGAGTCCTCTGCAAGAGCAGTTGGCGCTCTTAACTGCTAGGCCATCTC
>VZQC01013662.1:173279-261881 GCA_009823505.1 Rhizomys pruinosus | reverse complement strand
CTCGCCTCTTGTCTTTTTTGAGACAGAGGTCTCCGGAAGCCCAGCTTGGCCTGGAAGGAGATTCTTTTAAAACAATTAGATTTATGGACTTGAAGCTATCAGGCGATTTCCCAGGACACACTGAAGCATCAGAGTACCAGGGCATGTGAAATAACAGGATTACACACACACACACACACCACATTCACACCACACAACACACAAACAGCACAAACACACACACCACCAACTGGGAATTCTGCTGAGGGAGTGTCAAGTTGGATTCTTTGTAGAAGACCTTTCAGAACACAAAGGAAAATGAGTTAGACTTCCAATAGAAAGCCTAAAACTTAGACAAGTCAACACTCCATAAGGCAAGGAGAAAGAGAAAGAACAAATCATTCAATCACAAACAAGAGGTTATTTTGATAGGAGGCAAGGCAAAAGCAAGCCTTCAACACAGGTGAAAGAGGCATTTGGAGAATTCACATGGACAATACAGGCGAAAGAGAACACCTATGGCAGGGACATGAAAGAAGAGAACAAATGGATAAGGTCCAGGGAATAATTCCATACACCTAAGCATTACCAGAAAACCCTGTGGAAGATATCGCTACAAGAGATCCCCTCTGGGGATGGCCCGGACACAGATATTAAGAAAGTACAATGGTGGACATACTCAAAGAAATTCTAAATAACATAATCGATAATACAAGTCGAGATCTAAGAAAAGAGAATGAAAAACCTCGAAGGACCTAAAGAGAGAGAATGACAAACTCCTACCTAGAAATGGACGTGGAAGCACTGAAAAGATCCCACTTTGAAAAAGATAAGGAAACCAACAAGCGAAGCAAAGAGCAACAGGAAGAGATTTGAGTAAGCTCCAAAAGGACACATGGCAAATACTTAAGAAATCAGATAGACAAAATGAAACAAGATAGGTAAATTCAACACTCATCCAATCAAGAGGAAAGGAATGGAAAAAGCCCTCACAAGCAGAATGGAGGAAGCAGAACAAAGAATTCAGATCCTTTGGGTGGATGAGTACTTGAACAACTAAAAATTCAGTAAGGATTATGAGAAATTTAAAAATACACAAATAGTGGAACAACCAGGATAATGGGAACACTATGAAAAACCAAACCTTCTGCATCATAGAATAGAGAAGGAGAAGAATCCAAGAGAATGGTATTGATCAGATCTTCAACAGAATAATAGATGAAAATTCCCCAAAACTAAAAAAAAGCAAACCAATGAATAACAATACAAGAAGCACATAGAACTCCAAACATGACAAGATCAGAAAAGAAACTCTCTACGCCATATATAGTAAATGCTAGATGCCCCAAAACAAAACAAAATATTCTGAAAGCCACAAGAAAAAAACACACACACTAAAGGGAAACCTATCAGAATTTACAGTCTGACTTTCAGTTGCAAACTATGAAAGCAAGGAAAGTGGAGCAAAGCATTTCCAATCTGTTAAAGAACTATAGATGCCAAACCCAGGTTACTACTTACCAACAAAAATGTTATATGTATAGTTGACAGGAGATAGAGAAAATTTCCATCAATAAACAAGATAAGAAATACATGTCTGGAAAACTCATACCTTCGTACTTATGATTCAATAACAAAATTATATGGCATCTAGAAAGTAAAATAATAGCAAAGCTATCTCAAGACGTGATACCTAAAAAATGCAAATAATAAAAAGATGAAGGAACTTAGAGACAAAGCATGGTAATTAATGAGAGAAGCAAAACAAATCTATTCAGTATAACTTTAAGTATTAATGGACTAAATCCCAATCAAGAAGACATAGACTGGGAGATTGGATTAGTAATACAGAACCCATCTATATGTTGTCTATATAAACATCTTACAAGCAGGATAGGCAGCCACCTAAAATAAATAAGATATATAAAATACTCTAAGCAAATGTACCAAAAAGAAAAGAAAGATGCTCTGATTTCTTATATATTTCATTGTATCCAATTGTTGGTACTAGAATTTATATGTTCAATTTTTTTATCTTTTTTGTTATGCGTATGAATGTACTGCTTGCATGTATGGTTTGTGCACCCATGTGTTGTGCACATCCTCTGGAGGTCAGAAGATCCTTCTGATTCCCCTGGAACTGGAAGTCATATTATCCTTTGTAGGTACTCAAGCCACCGTATGTTGGTGCTGGGGATTCGAACCTGGGTCCGCTCTGCAAGGAACATCTGGCGCTCTTAACCATAGATGCCATCTCTCCAGCCCAGGTGTTGCTATTCTTTAATATCAGACAAAATAGACTTCAAGTAAAAGAAATTCAGAAAGAGACAAGAGAAGGCTATTACATTTTTATCAAAAGGAAAACAATTGACCATGAAGACTTCACACATCATTGATATATATATGATAACCTAACTCCTGTGCACCAAACATTTAAGAGACAATTTCTCCTAGGACCAGAAGGGCAAGATATAACCCAATACTCATAGTGGGGTTCATCCCTCCTACTGAGCCTTTGGACAAGTCAATCTTGACAAAGAATATACATGAGAGACATCTGTAAATGTAATATATATACACCAATGGACCTCACAGGTATCTACAAAATATTCCACCCTAATAAACCGAGAGAAAAACTTTGCTACTCAAGCTACCCCACGCTGAAATTCTCCCAAAATCACAACATACTTAGACACAGAAAGAGAGAGAGAGAGAGAGAGAGAGAGAGAGAGAGAGAGATGCTAGCAGGGTGTGAGAGGTGGTAATGATAGCCAGCAGGTGGAGAGAGGCAACAGCAGGTGGAGGGAGGTGACAGCAGGTGGAGGCAGCAGTGGCAGCCACATTCCAGACTCCCTGCTCACTACATAGGGAACACTTAGGTCCCTTCCTTTTGGCTCTGGGCTAGGCTTCCCTGCCCCTGGACCCAAATACAGATGTTGGCAACCAGTTCTAGAGAGCTGGTAGGTCTGGTAGTTCTGTGAGTACATCTCTCCCAGTGAGTGTATGAGGTTGGCCTCTATTGGGTGGTGAGAGTCCCCAGCTGTGTCACAGGGTGGTATTACAGACTCCCTGCACACCAAAAGGGGAGCACCTGGGGCCCCTCCCCCAGCTCCAGGCTAGACTTCCCTGCCCCTGGACCCAGGTCCAGATGTTTTCAGCCAGCCCTGGAGAGCCAGAGGGTGGACCCCACTTGGTGCAGGGTTCAAACCTGCCTGATTGTTGCTTGTCTAAGGCCTCTTGAGGAACTCCTGTTTAGCTGGGTGAGGGGGTGGCTGGTCTCTTCAGTACAAAGTCAGAAGTAAGTACTTGAAGCCTAGACCAACCATATTTGTATACCTAATAAGAAGACAACAAAGACACCTGAAGAATACAAGCAAAGCCAGTTTTCAATTCATCAAAGAAACACTTGTGCTTCCTACTAGAATCATAAACAACAAAAGCAATCCAAATGCCAAAATCACAATGAAAAAACGATTACATGAAAAATCCAAATAAGATTCTGCCAAATTCTACCAGTCCCGTAGAAGACTCCTACAATGAGGACCCCCTAGATGTAACTCAGAACACAGATCTTAATAGAACTGTCATAAACATGATCAAAGAATTCAAAGAATTTAAAGAACATACATACTGAAAGAAGATAGGGATAAAGTAAAAGAAGATAAACTGTGGAATTAATTCACAAAAGACATAGAAACATTGAAGAAAACTCAGGCTGAAATGAAAAAGGAAGTGGAACACTCAGTAAGCCATTTAGAAAGGATGGGAGAAAGCCTCAGTAACAGAATGGATGAAGTAGAAAATAGAATATAAAAACTGGAAGACAGCATGGATGAACTGGATGGATCAAGCAAAGATTATGAAAAATTAATAAAAATCCCCACAAGAATGGAATAACCAAGAACTGTGGGACACCATGAAAAGTCCTAACCTACACATAATAGGTATAGAAGGAGAATAGTAATTTTATACTGTATGTTTGAATCATTTTTTTTTTTTTTTGTCTTTTCGAGACATGGTCTCCCTGTAGCCCCAGCTGTCCTGGAACTCACTCTGTAGACCAGGCTGGCCTTGAACTCACAAAGATCCGCCTGCCTCTCCCTCCTGAGTGCTAGGATTAAAGGCGTGCACTACCATGCCCAGCTTTTTTTTTTTTTTAATGTTTGAATCATTTTAAGTGGGTTGATTTTAAATATTTTCACTAAAAAGAAAATGGTAACAAAATTACATAGTGATTGATAGATAGATTGATAGACTTATTGGTTGATTGAGATTTTGTGACTAGAGACCTGAGAACTTATCTCTGTAATTCTGTAAGGAACAATAGTCTGGTATTTGATAATGTAATTTTTAAAATGAATTTAGCTTAAAAACTATTTTTATTCTCAAGGAGAAATTTTTCACAGGTCCTTAACAATACGGTAAAGCATTCTGCAATGCAAAGTAAGTAATGAGTATGGACTTCTTGTTTTAGGGAGAAGGAAGCTACAGGAACAGTGCTGCAACCTTGGTAATTGCTCTGTGTGGAGTGAGGTACAGCTTAGTGGTCAAGCACTTCTCTATGATTTCTGATCCCTCCCTTTGATCCTCAACACTGAAAAGCAATTATAAATTCTATATGCTGTTATAATTTTGAACTATCAAATTGATTCCTAGTCTTTAGAAGAGAAATTTTAGAATTAATTAATCTACATAGTTTGTCCAAACTAATATTTTTCTTGTTTTGAATTTTTTAGAACTACAAACAATAATTAACCAGTTGTAACATTAAGGAAACCAAAATAGTATCTGATTTGTTGGGGACTGAGTTAGAATTAAGGATGAAGGAAATTAGGATTCTGAAACTTAAGAAGTGCTTTAGATCATTTTTCTATAAAGAGAATAATATAATTATCAGTGTACTGCTGCCTGTTAAATGTTGCTCCAGCATTTCCCGCAGATGCAGTACAACAGTAGGTATGTGATGGGCCTGGGCCTTCTGTAAATCTTTTCTATTTCTTTTTTTGTTTAATTTTTTAAAAATCTTTTATTGAAGTTTTGTGCATTTCATACATAACTTCGCAGTTCAATCCAGACTCATTTCCCTGTCCATGCTCCCAGTTCCTCCCAAGTTCATGCAGTCTGCCATACATGTCCTGTTTCCCATTCTGAGTCTTTTCAAAGTTTTTCAAAACAGAAGATCATCTTTTAGGGGGAAGAACCCTACTGCTTCAGTCAGTTCCTTGTTCCAGCTCTTTTGTTGTTGTTCCCTCCAATCCGTATTGTTTCAACATATGCATTTATATATGTCGCACATGTACTAAAATCATGTCATCTGAAAATAAACTGTTATTTCCAAATCATATTTTGGGATTCACATTTTTCCCTTTTAATTTTTTATTTCTCTAAAATATGTAAACATACCCTACACCCTTGTACCAAAATTATAAAGTCTGAAAATAAGTAGTAGGTTAATTCTAGAGACCATTATGGGATTCACAGTCTAAGAGCACAGTTGCTTTTAGATAAAGAGAAATATAACATTAATGTTACTCAGTTTGCCTTACTTAATGCTAGCATCCACAAATGAGGGACACCATTCATCATTTGTTTTTCTGGGACTGTATTGCCCAACTTAGCATAATATCTTCTAGTTTCATCCATTAACCTGCAAAGTTCATGATGCCATCTTTCTTTACCACTGTGTAGAACTCCATTATGTAGATATACCACATTTTCTCTATCCACTCCTTTGTTGAGGGGCACTTGGGTTGGTTTCAACTCTTTGCTATTGTGAAAAGAGCTGCAATAAACATGGCTGTGCATGTATCTCTGCTGTAGGATGAGTCTTGTGGGTACATACCCAGGAGTGGTATGACTGGGTCAGGTGGGCTAATTTTGAGTCTTTTAAGGGTTCTCCACACTGTTTTCCATAATGGTTGTATGAGTTTACATTCCCACCAGCAGTGGATGAGTGTTCCCCTTTTCCCACAACCTCTCCAGCATTTGGCATCATTTGTTTTCTTGATCCTAGCCAGTCTTATTGGATTGAGATGATATCTTAAAGTGGTTTTAATTTGCATTTCTTAAGATGTTTCTCAGCCATTTTTCTTGAGTGGGTCATTTGTTTTCTTTCTTTTTTGTTTTTTGAGTAGTTTATATATTCTGGAAGTTAATGCTCTGTCAGATATAACACTGGTGAAGGTTTCCTCCCACTCTGTGGGTTTTATCATCACTTCACTGATTGTTTCCTTCACTTTTGAGTTTAATGAGGTCCCACTTATCAATTGCCAACCTTATTTCTTGCACAGCTGCTGTCTGACTTAGAAAGTCTTTTCCTATGCCTATGGCTTGCAGGTTGCTGCCAACGTTTTCTTCTATCACCTTCAGAGTTTCGTGTTTCACATTGAGGTCTTTGATCCATTTGGAGTTGACTTTTGTACAAGACGAGAAGCAGAGATTTAATTTTATTCTTCTATAAGTGGTGATACAGTTTTTCCAACACCATTTGCTGAAGATGCTGTCTTTCCTCCATTGTGTCTTCTTGGCTCCTTTGTCAAATATGAGATGGCTGAAATTATATGAGCTCAAGTTTGGATCTTCAATTTTGTTCAATTGGTCTACAGGTCTGTTTTTGTGCTAGTACCAGGCTGTTTTTATGACTATAGCCCTGTAGTATAGTTTGAAGTCTGGTATAGAGATCCCCCTGTATTGCCCTTTTCCCTCAGGGTTGCTTTGGCTATTAGGGGGTCTTTTGATTTTCCATATGAATTTAAGGATTTTTTTCCCAAGTCTGTGAAGAAACTCTTGGGGATTTTAACTGGGATTGCATTGAATCTATATATTAATTTGGGTAGAATGGACATTTTTACTATATTATTTTTTTTTCCAATCCATGAGCATGGGAGGTCTTTCCATCTTCTGATGTCTTCTTCAATTTCATTCTTTAGGGGTTTAAAATTTTTGTTGTAGATATCTTTGGTGTCTTAGGTTTGTTCCTAGGTATTTTAATATTTTGAGGCTATTTTGAGTGGGAAGGTCTCCTGATATTCCTTCTTCAGTTTCTTGTTTGTGTAAAGAAAGGCTACTGATTTTTCTAGGTTAATTTTGTTTTCCCCCACTTTACTGAAAGTCTATCATGTCTAGGAGTTTTCTGGTGGAGTTTTTAGCATCCCTCAGGTAAACTATCATATCATCTGCAAAAAGGTTTAGCTTGACTTCCTCTTTTCCAGTTAGTACTCCTTTAATTTCCCTTTTTTTGCCTTATTGCCCTAGCAAACATTTCAAGCACTATATTGGAGAGGAGTGGTGATAGGGGCAACCTTGTTGGTTTCCTGCCTTTAAGGGGAATGCTTCTAACTTTTCTCTGTTTAGGATGATGCTTCTCTGGTATGAATACAACTTGGTCATGATGAATGCTTTTTTTGATGTGGTTCTGTATGCAGTTTGCAAGTATTTTGTTGAGTATTTTTTCATCTATGAGTTCATCAATGAGATGGGGCTATTGTTTTATTTTTTGGTTATATCTTTGCCTGGTTTGGTTATTAGGGTAATGCTGGCTTCATAGAAGGAATTTGGGAGATTTTCCTCTGTATCCTTCTGAAGAGTTTGAGTAGTGTATTAGTCCCTTTTCTGTTGCTGTGATAAAACCACCATGACCAAGGGAACTTATAAAAGGAAGAATTTATTTGAGCTTATGATTGATGTTTCCAGGGAATTAGAGTCCATTGTGGTGGGAGGCATGGTGGCCGGGGCTGGAGCAGCAAGCTGAGGGTCACATCTTGCAATGAGCACAGGAAGCAGAGAGAGAGAGACTGGAAACCACAAAGCTTGTTAAACTCACTAAGCCTGCCCCCAATGACATACTTCCTCCAGCACGGCCACACCCTCTAAGACCTCCAAGAACAGTGCCACCAACTGGAGACAAAAATGTCTGAATACTTAAAGATTATGGGGGGACACTCTCATTCAAACCACCACAAGTAGTAATGGTTTTAAGTCCTCTTTAAATGTTTTATATAATTCTGCCATGAAAACATCTGGGCCTCGGCTTTTTTTGGTTGGGAGTTTTTTTTTTTTATTACATTTTCAATTTCCTCAAATATCATGGGTCTGTTTAAGCTGTTGATCTCTTCTTGGTTAAGCTTTGGTGAATTCCAGGATTTCAGATATTCATCCATTTTGCTTAGGTTTTCAAATTTAATAGAGTATAGGTTTTTGAAGTATTACTGTATTATTATCTGGGTCTTTTTGTTGTCTGTTGTGATGTTTCCCTTTTCATTCTATTGATTTGGAGTTGCTCATTTTCTCTTTTGGTTAACTGGGCTAGAGGTCTGTCTATTTATCCTTTCAAAGAACCAACTTTTGGATTCATTGATTATTTGTATTTTTTTCTTTGTTCCTATTTCATTGATTTCTGCTCTGATTTTTGTTATTCCTGTCTGTTGGGTTTGGGGTTCATTTGTTGTTGTTTCTCAAGTGTTTTTAGCTGCAGTGTTAGATAGTTTGTGGTCTTTCTGGTTTTTTGTTTTGTTTTTTGATTTTTGTTTTTGTTTTTGTTTTAATGTAGGCACCTAGGGCTATAAACTTTCCTTAGGACTGTTTTTAAAGTAGCCCATAGGTTTTGTTAAGTTGTGTTGTCATTTTCATTTAGTTCCAGGAATGCTTTTATTTATTTCTTTATTTCTTCCTTGACCCATTCATTGTTCAGGAGTGTGTTGTTTAGTCTCCATGTGTTTTGTAGATAGTAGGGCCTATCCTGGTGTTGATATTGAGTTTTATTGCACTCTGGTCTGATGGAATGCATGAAATTATTTCAATCCTTTTGTATTTGTTGAGTTTTTTTTCTGTGTGGAGAATGTTCCATGGGGTGCTGGTGTTTGGGTGGAGTATTTGGTAGATGTCTGTGAGGTCCATTTGGAGTAATGTATTGTTCAGTTCAGATGTCTCTGTTTATTCTTTGTCCAGTTGATCTATCCAAAGAGCTCAGTCCCCCACTATTAGCATGCTGGGATTAATCTATGCCTTAAGGTCTTGCAGGATTGTGTTTATAAATTTTGGTGCATCGGAGTTCGGTGCATATGTGTTTATAATTGTGAAATCTTCATGATTAATTGTTCCTGTATAAGGATGTAATGGTCCCCTTTGTCTTTTCTGATTAGTTTTACTTTGAGGTCTATTTTGTCTGATATTAGAATGGCAACTTCTGCTTGCCTTTTGGTTCTATTTGCTTGGAACATCTTTTTCCATCCTTTCAGTTTAAGTTGGTGGCTGTCTTTGAGGGTGAGATAGGTTTCTTGTAGACAACATATAGATGGATTCTGTTTCCTAATACATTCTCCCAGTCTATGTCTTTTGATTGGGGAGTTCTGCCCATTAATATTTAAGGTTATTATTGAGAGATGTGTGTTTCTTCCTTTTACCTTATTTTCTGCTTGCATTCTTGGTCTAGGTTTGTATTTTCACAGTTATACTTTTTTTTTTTTTTTTTGGCTTTTCGAGACAGGGTCTCCCTGTAGCCCCAGCTGTCCTGGAACTCACTCTGTAGACCAGGCTGGCCTTGAACTCACAAAGATCCGCCTGCCTCTGCCTCCCAAGTGCTAGGATTAAAGGCGTGTGCCACCACGCCTGGCCCACAGTTATACTTTTATTAATTTCTCTCTCTAGTTTCTTGGGGATAGGTTCTCCTTTCCTCTGTCCTTCAAATTGCTTCGAGTATTTTCTGAAGTGTTGTTTTTTTGGAGATCTATTCTTTCATCTTGTTTATGTCATGAAATATTTTTCTTTCTCCTTTAACTATAGATGACATTTTTGCTGGGTATAATATCTGGGTTGGCATCTATAGTCATTTAGTACTGGGAATACATTAGTCAACGTTCTCCTGGCTTTCATAATTAGCACTGAGAAGTCAGCTGTAATTCTGATTGGTTTTCCTTTATATGTAACTTGCTGTTTTTCTCTTGTGGCTTTCAGTGTCTTGTCTTAGTTTTGGGCATCTAGTGTTTTAACTATGATATGGCTTGGGGAATTTCTTTTTCTGATCTTGTCTATTTAGAGTTCTATGTGCTTTTTATATTTGTATGGGTTTGTCTCTTTTCAATTTAGGGAAATTTTCTTCTATTATTCTGTTGAATATCTGATCAATACTGTTGTCAAGGGATTCTTCTCCTTCCTCTGTCGCTATGATGTGAAGATTTGGTCTTTTCATAGTGTCCCAAATTTCCTGATTGTTCTACTCTTGTGTTTTTTTTTAAATTAATTTATTTATACATATAATTTTTTATCAAATCTAGACCTGTGTCCCCCCCATCCCGCATCCCTCCAGAGCTCATGCATTCTGCCAAATATGCTATTCATCTCTTTCTCAGCCTTTCTCAATATTTTCCATGGGGAAGTTGACTGTTTTGAGCAGAAGTTCACTGTTTCAGTCAGTTCTTTGATGCAGTCCTTTCTGTTGTTGTTGTTGTTTCCAATATGCATCACTCCAAACTGCTTTGGACAACTGTTGTGTTTTTTAAAAATTTTCACAATTAAAAAAATTTTCATAATCTTTGTTTGAGCTTTCTAGTTTTTCCTTGCTGTCTTCTAGGTATGATATTTTATTTTCTGCTTCATCCAATTGGCTTTTGAGGCTTTCTCTCATCCTTTCCTGTTGATTGGATGAGTGTTCAATTTCCTTTTTCATTTCATCCTGTGATTTCTTTAGTATTTCCACTTCTTTTTGGAGTTTGTCATTCTCTTCTTGTTTTGCTGGTCTGTTTCCCTTTTCATTTCAGCATGGGATCTTTTCAGTGTTTCTATTTCCTTCTGGAGTTTGTCATTCTTTCCCTCTAGTTCCTTCCAGAGTTTGTCATTCTCTCCTTGTAGTTCCTTCTGGAGTTTGTCATTCTTTCCCTCCAGCTCCTTCCTGAGTTCTTCATGCTCTCCCTTTAGTTCTCTGATTTGTTCTTTATGTTCTTTGATTTCTCTGATTATGTCTATGATTTTTCTTCTAAGATCTGTGTCCTGGGTTCCTTTCAGCAAGAACATGTTGTAGGGATCTTCTATAGGACTGGTATTATCTAGTGGAGATTTATTATGTGCTTTTCACATGTTTTTTCTTTGTGTTTTTTGGCATGTGGGTTTGTTTTATTCTGGTGTGAATCTCAAATGTTTCTTCACTGTGTTGAAAGCTTAATTTGCTTGTTTCCTACAGATATGTTCATTGTCTTCTCCTTGGTTTATGGAGGGCTGGTTGTATTAGGTTTCTGGTTGTCACTTTTGGTTATATATTGGGATGTTTAACTGGCTCTTCCCTTTCTGGGCTGGAGGTTCTCCAGAAGTCCTGAGGTAACAATCAGGTGGGTTCCCTGCTGAGCATGTAGCTGCTTTGTGCTGGGGTGTTGCTACAGCTCTTCTCAATGGGATATCCTCACTGTAGCATAAGAGGGTTGGGTAGCCAGTTTGCAGGTGGCCTCTGGACCTGGTGGGTATTCAGCTGGCTGGGCGATTCCATCCTGCCACTCTGCAAGGTGGGCCAAGTGTGGCTGGCTGGCAAGCCACAGGCCATGCCCAGGGGAATGATGAGCCTGCCTGGTGTGCTCACCTATTCCCCAGGTGCAGTGCTGCCTCCTTTCTCTAGACCTGGTGGGTGTCTGGCTGGCTGGGTTTCTCTGCTCTGCTGCTGTGCATGCTGGGCCAGGTGTGGCTGGCTGGCAGGCAACAGGCCGTGCCCAGGGGAGTGATGAGCCCACCTGGTATTGTGCTCACCTATGATAATGTAAAGTTTAAGGAAACTTTAGAAATCATGATTAGCAGAAATGACTATGATGTGCATATAGTTTTAATGTTATTATTTGATTTGAAACATATTCAATAAAACTTAAATTTTTTTAAGGACAAAAAAATTTAAATCTGGGGCTGGAGAAATGGCTCAGTGGTTAAGAGCTCTGGCTGCTCTTGTAGAGGACCTGGATTCAATTTCCAGCACCCACATGGCAACTAACGACCATCTGTAACTCTAGTTCCAGGGGATCCGATGCCCTCTTCTGATGTCTGTAGGCATTGCATGACACAGGTACACTGACACACATGCAGGCAATACACTCATATGCATAAAATAAAAGTAAGAAATAAGATATTAAAAAAGAATTTGCCAACCTTCATTAAAAGCTTTTATTTACTGCTTGCCCCAGACAAGTTTCAGCTAAATGTTCTTTATAGCTATTTTGAGCATATATTGTCACTCATTCCTCTTTTAAGCCTTATAAATTACATTTGTCTGTTCCAAAAAAGGACAATATTTAATTATCTTCAGCAGCTTTTAGGCACTACCAACTGGCCTCGGTCATCCCTGAGAATTCCCAGTGCAGTGTTCTCCCACTGTCTCTCCTCTCTAAAAGGAGACGCTGCCTCCAATTCACCTCCTATTCTAATTCCTCTTGCATAACAGCAATTGCAGCTGGTCTATCAAGTTTTAGAACTAAAACAACTTTCTTGTAGACTCTTAGATTTACCCTTCTGTTTATTTGTTCTAATACTCCCTTTTCTCTTACAGCATCTATTGGAAAATTATTACTCTCCTTTAGCAGTTTTAGAATGGTTATTTCTTTCCAATATATCTAAACAAAAATTTTTATCCCAAACCAACAAAGAATTACACCTATCCAACTAGACTAAACCAGAATCATCCAACTTACTGGACAAGATTCTGACATTATTATTATTTATTTATTTTGGTCTTTTTGAGACATGGTTTCCCTATAGCCCTAGCTTGCCAGAAACTCACTATATAGAAGAGGCTTGCCTTGAACTCACAGAGATCTGTCTGACACTGTCTCCCTAGAGCAATGAAATCATGAGCCACCAAGCATTGTGATGCTGATATTATTTATCCTTCCGTATCATAAAACAACTTCAACTTCCTTTTATAAACTTCAGAAGAATGGCAAATAACTTTGCTTGGTTTGGGGGGACAAATATCCTTTTACCTCCCTTCTATACAGACTCTGTATGGAGTTCCACTCCCCCCTATACAAGTCTTATCTTCCAGAAGTATACCTCCTATGTCTAATGAACGCACTTTTTTTTCAGGTGGAGCTAACAAAGCAGCCATTACATGGTATCATGATTTTATACTCCCCTGGAGCCCCTAGAGCAACCACAACCCAATGGGCAGAATTGGGTTGTGGTTGCTCTAGGGGCTTGGCTGCCCAAGCTTTCAAATAATTCCCTGAACAAACTTTTAACGTACTGATTCTCACTTTGTGGCTCAAGTTATTTCACTATTGTTTTGAGCTACTTTGCCTCATGTCTCAGACTCCTTATCAGTATTTACTTCTATCAAATCCTCCTTTAAGGATGAATTCATCCTGTTTTTACACGTGTTTGATTTCATACAGATTTACCTGGCTCCCATCACAGGAGGAAGCTGATAGCCTTGTTATGTCTCTTTTTTTCAATAGGCTATGTTTTCTCTATTTTTTTCTTTCATCGAGGAGCTAAAGCTTTGCAATAATTTTAATAATCAAAAATATAGGCTCAACAAGTCTGGTCCTGTCCCAGCTTGTTACCGACTGCTGTTGCTGGTAACTGAGACCAGCCAGCCCTCCTGGGGTCATGAGTTTTTCTGATGGAGTTCCTTTGGCAGGAGAACACGAGGAAGCTGATGGCTTGTAGAAATGAGAGACAGAGAAAAAATTTCCCAAATCCACAGCAACTTTATTGAACAGGGGCAGTGCTTATATAGCAGTCTTAGGAGAAGGCAGAACAAAGGATTTGGTGAAGCTTTACAATTACATATGTTACTAATAGGTCAAAACTCATACATTAGCCAGAACTCATTATCTGTTTCATGATTGACGAGACACAGGGCATGCAAAGCAGGAAACCAAAACATTACAAAGTTTAGTCAGGAAATGAATTTTCTTTGAAGTATAAATGTAGAAATCTTAAGATAACCTTTACCAAGGAAATAACATTTAAGAAAAAAGGAGCATCAATAGTTTTTAACATGATCAATTAGTTTTTGCTTGTTAGCTCTTAATCATAATTGAAAAGTTACAGGACACCGAGTAGTAATTGCTATGTCACAGTAGAAGTTCCTTGGCAGTAGATATTGGCCTTATATCTCTATCCTAAATCTAGAGTAAATATATCTTAATATCCTAAGGTTAATAGTTTCTTTTAAGTTTTTATTAAAGTAAAGACCTTATTTCTATAACATCCTAAACTTCTCATTAGTTTTTTCTAACTCTAACTGCTAATCTAAAGTTTCAATCTTTACTGAGAACTAAGAGCCATTCCACTGCTTGATTCAGCTAACAGTTTTGTTTTTGTAAGACAATTGGCTGGTGTAAAGTAATTTATCTTTTGTCTAGCTTTGCTGGGAGTGTCAGGACTCAGACATTCAGTGGCTGCATAGAACTAGGAAAACTGTTTAACTGTTCCTTTACTTAAATAGGGAAATGGGATTGAAGAATCTTTTAATTTTAATTGTTAAAGAGGAGTTTTTACTTTATTTTTAAATGGAATGATATATTCTGTTTTTATTACACATATCACTGGAACTTGTTTTTCTTTAGAGGCAGTCATAGAGTCATTACCACTATATAATTGTTCTGTTTTCCAATTTGTCACAGGTCTTTCCATTGTAATGTATATTGCGAGAGAAGTCTATTTCTTACTCAAGACTTACAGACCATTCTTGCTGCCAGGAAAAAGCCCTGTGCCCAAGAGAGGCATTTTAATTGCCAGTTACTGGCACATTCAAACAGTTTGTTTTGTATCTATAAGCTGGCCCTAAGAAAAGATCTTTATTGTGCTCAGTGTTATGCTAAGTCCAACACCAGAAAAACGTAATATCCTAGGAAAGCATCTCAATCTCGGGGTGATCTTAGCCGGGTATTCTGCCAGTGACCTCCAGGGGGTCCAGCCCCCCAGGACACATCTCCCCTGCCTGTCTTGAATATGATTTCTCATATTACTTTACACAAGCGACACTGGAGTGGGTGTGGCAGACGCGCAGGTGGATGCCGCACCAGCTGACAACTGTTGGGTCCCATGTTACTTTTTCAGGCTTTATTTTCCTTACTGTTCTAACACATGAAATCTGCTTAACTGTTTGTAGAGATCTATTAACTGCTTTCTCTATGATGGGGGAAGGGGTCCCGAAACAAATCATGGCAATGGTTCTGCTTATGTATCTAAAACTTTTATCTCTTTTTGCCAATTTTGGAAAATTCGTATCTTTCATGGGATTCCTTATAACCACCAAGGATAAGCTGTAATTTAACAAGTTCATTTATTCTCAAAATCAAATATTTAGGAGCTGGTGAGATGGCTTGGGTTCAGAACACTGGCTGTTCTTGCAGAGGACATGGGCTCAGTTGCAGCACCCACATGGTGGCTAACAACCAATAGTAACTCCATTTCCAGGCAATCCAATACCATCTTTTGGCTTTCACAGGTATTGTGTGCATGTGGTGACTTAAATAAGTGATGGCAAAATGCTTGCGCACATAAAATAAATTCAAAAAATTTTAAATAAGATACATAAACAAAAAGGGGGAAATAAGGGACTAGCTGCTCAGGAACAACTTGCTAAAACAACTTATACTTTAAAATTTTAAAAACTGTTCCTCTCAACTTCCCTCCCTAACACCTGTGGAAAAGCATTGTAAAGACAAGAAGTTTTACCAAGCTCATGGTTTTATATAAACTCCTTCAAAGGGCCCAAGTGGTGGCCGGGTCCCTTTCGGAATCTCATCAACTGTAGCTGAAGTTTTGCATCTGTGCTTTCTCCTGCAAGGGCTTTCTGGATCCCAGCATGACTGACTACTGTGCCATGAGACCTACATCTTTGCAACAGAAAGGTGACCCTCTTCTGGATGTGGAGAGACAAAAGAAATAACCAACACAGTTGAATGAGTCCTGGAGAACACTGTTGCTGCCCTACCTGAACCGCCTTTTCTGAGAGTTGTCAAAGCTGATGTACCTGGTGACCCAGCCTCCCCGCCCACCCCCAGCATACTCCATCATAACCAGCCCACTGCCAAAGGTCACCTAGACTGATATACTTCTTCTTTAAAAACAAAAAGGGAAGCCGGGCATGGTGGCGCACGCCCTTAATCCTAGCACTTGGGAGGCAGAAGCAGGCAGATCTTTGTGAGTTCAAGTCCAGCCTGGTCTACAGAGTGAGTTCCAGGACAGCTAGGGCTACAGGGAGACCCTGTCTCGAAAAGATAAAACAACAACAACAACAACAACAACAACAACATAAAACAAAAAGGGAGACCTGTGGGAATGGCTTTTCCAGAACTAAGTTAATCACATTCCTTGAGATCATTTAGAACTATGCATTCAGTCTGTGTTCCTACTGTGCGCCCTGCTTACATGTTTACATTTAGCTGGCCTTTAAGAAAGCATGGGGCTGGAGAGATAGCCTAGCGGTTAAGAGCACCGACGCTCTTGCAGAGGACCCGGGTTCGATCCCCAGCACCCACATGGCGGCTAAGAACCGTCTATAACTCCAATTCCAGGAGAACTCCAGTTCCAGGGGAATCCGAGACCCTCTTCTGACCTCTGCGGCATTGCATGACACAGGTGCACAGACCTGCATGCAGACAATACATTCATACACATACAAAAAAAAAAAAAAAAAAAAATAAAAAAAAAAAAAAAAAAAAAAAAAAATTAAAAAAAAAAAAAAGAAAAGCAAAATAATCAGTTTTCCTGTCCTATGGACATTCGATGTGATTCACCCTTACAAGCTAAGCTGAACGCATAGCTTTAATCTTATATCACCTTCTCTACTCTGCTACAGCCAACTCACAACAATGGATGTGTCTGTGAGCTGTGGTAATTAGACCTAAGACCACTGCTAAAAGCAGCAATGACCTTGAAAACCATGTGTCCCACACAAGCATCAAAACAACACATGGGGGTAGGCTGATGATGTCTGTGGATTTGTATGTTCTAGGTCATGGGGTCAGAAAATAACTCCTTCCCTGTAAACTGGTTAAAGATTCTTGGTGACAAAGTTCTTCATTTCTTCCCTGACTGGTTGTATTGTTCAATGAACATGAGGAGACCCTTCGTTCGGGAGGATAGAACAGTTTGAGAACTCAACACTCCTCAGAAATCAGAGTTCCTATTTAGTTAAATGACACCAAGAAGTTTTTTTTTTTTGTGTGTGTGTGGGGGGGAGGGTTGTTTTGTTTTGTCTTTATGCAGCATCACCACAGGGACCCACAGGTGGAAGGAGAGAGCTGACTACCACATGTTGTCCTCTGATATCTACATGTGTGTTGTGATACTCACATGTACACAGACATAGACATAAACGCAGACACACAGAAAGAAAGAAAGAAAGAAAGAAAGAGAGGGAGGAAGGGAGGAAGGAGGGAAGGAAGGAAGAAAGGAAAGAAGGAAGGAAGGAAGGAAGGAAGGAAGGAAGGAAGGAAGGAAGGAAGGAAGGAAGGAAATAATGCCTCTACCCACTTTTCCTCATGCACAGGCTGGAACTCACTGTGTAGGCCAGGCTGACCTAGAACTCATAATCTTCCTCCCTCTATTCCCCAGTATTGGAATTAAAGGCAATGTCACTGTGTATTTTGAAAACACTGAAAAGTCACCCACAATTCGAAGCTTCACTATGTCAAACAGGTAAATCACACTTTCTCTCTCTCTCTCTCTCTCTCTCTCTCTCTCTCTCTCTCTCTCTCTCTCTGTCTATGCATGCACACGCGTGCTGTGCCTGAGCTGTGAAGAACTTTGAGCAATGATATCTGCTTATTTTATTTTCAAGTCCTAAGTAGAATTGAATTTATCTGTGCATATTTGCATTGTCTGCTAAGTAGGTAAGTAGATGAGTTTGTATTTGTACAAGATAGCATCGGTCCTATGTTTTAGGCTTTCTTAACTTTTCTTTTTTTAATTTTTTTAAAAGCGATGACAATATGAAACTCTATCTTTTAAATCAAGGTAACTAAAATTTAAGGGAAGCATTTTTGTGTTGTCGCTTTGATTCTTATGCTGACAATTAAGGGCTCTGGTGGCAACAGCTCTAGTCCACCAAATTCTGTACATCTCAACTTTTGGAACTGAAAATCAATACCACATAAAAACTAAGGACAGTGGTTTATGCATATGATTCCAGGATTCTGGAGACTGAGGTAGGAGGATTGCTGAGAGTTCTGAGCCATCCCAAGATACATATGGAGACCCTGTCTCAAAAGTACCCAAACAAAAAACAGTATACTGAGATTCTAGTTCACCCTTGTCAGCATGGCTATCATGAAGAAATCAAACAACACTTGCTGCTGAGGATGTGGGGAAAAGAGAACCTGAACACAAAGTTGATGAGATGTAAATAGCATGGCCCAGATGGAAATCAGTGTGAAGGCTTCTCAAACAATGAAAGTATATATACCATATGATGCAGCTTGCCTACTCCTGGGAATCTAGGTTAACATACCACAAACATACTTGCACATCCATGTTTATTGATGTTCCATATTCAATATCCAGGGAATGCAATCAGCACAGATGTCCATCAAAAAATGAATGCATAAAGAAATGAAGTTTTATTCAGCCACAGATAAATATTAAGTTATGTAATTTTCAGGAAAAAAGATGGAACTAGAGGTCAGATCTTTGAGAGGTTAGCAACCTCGATAGCACCACCATCTGGAGACCAAACTTTCAACACATGAACCTTTGGGCCATTTCATACCCAATGTATGGTTTGGATATAACACAGTGAATATACACTGACTGATGAAGGAAAAGGTGATCAGAGGCTCACAGGAGCCCAACCGAGGAGCAATGGTTACATGTGTACTAATTCAGTGTTCATAGCAACTCCACAGAGCTGACCATCTTGAGTAACAACCATTGCCTTAAGAACTGTCTTACCCAGCACTTGTGAGATTCATTCTCCACTTGGAAGGTGCACACAATACTATAAAACATTGACTTTGCAAAAGGTAAGAGTCTCATCACAAACACATAATCTCTCAGTTTATCCCAAAGGGAATTAACAACTAAATGCTTTAAAAACTGAATCATGGGGCTGGAGAGATGGCCTACTAGTGAAGAGTGCAGACTGTTCTTGCAGAGGACCCTGGTTCGATCCCCAGCACCCACAGGGCGGCTGAGAACGGTCTTTAACTCCAATTCCAGGGGAATCCAAAGCCCTCTTCTGACCTCCGTGGCATTGCACGACACGGGTGCACAAACCTACATGCAGACAGTACATTCATACACATAAAAAAAAAATAAAAAAATTTAATATAAAAAAACTGAATCATGATACAAACACCTCCATTAAGAAGGTGTTTTGTCACAGTGTCCACAATCACAGAGGTTCTGCAGGGTCATACCAATGGTCTCCCAGGCCTGTGATGTGATCATGGGAGATAGAATGGCTGGCAGTATCTCGTTCTCAAAAGAACTTTCTGCAGTTGAAGGGGAGTGTCAGAACAGGGTGGTGACAATGTCATATGGTCTTTAGATTTTACAAAACTAGTGGCAGCTTCAGTCTCAGTTTTGTTTCTAACATAATATGCATCCTTTCCTTAGATCGCCATCTGCTGTTGCCTTTGACTACTACAGTCTTTCAGGCTGCACCCGGGGAAAGCCAACTTCACCACAGCTAGCTGCTGTTGGAAAAGCAGGTACTGAGTGTCAGTTACAATCACACTCAGACTTTGAAAAGGGTTGCTCTACAGTGTGACAGCCCAGGAACAGAAGAATGTCATGTGGCATCCTGGGAGCTGGCAACAGAGAGAGAAGGAAGAGATTCCAGACTGCCGTGTGTGAAGAGAGAGGACATTTGTGAATAGATTAGATACTGAGAGTGAGAGAGCCGATGATGAGAGTCAAGAATGGCGCCAGGGAGCCAGGCATGGTGGTGAATATGAAGATGTGTATGTGGGGCAGAATCAGGAGTTCAAGGTCATCCTCTGCTACATGTTGAGTTCATGGTCAGCCTGGGTTATGTGAAACTCCAAAACAAAAACAGAACAAAAAAAGAATGGTGGAAGGTCCTGTGGGAATGACGATGGCCTCTTCTGAGATCTGGGATCCTGGTGGAAAGCAGATTTAGAAACAAAACAAGAGGCTGGTCCTGGGAAATTGGACTTGAGACATCATTTACGAAAAGCATATGGGCCGGGCGTGGTGGCGCACGCCTTTAATCCTAGCACTTGGGAGGCAGAGGCACGCGGATCTCTGTGAGTTCGAGGCCAGCCTGGTCTACAGAGTGAGTTCCAGGACAGCCAGAGCTACAGGGAGACCCTGTCTCAAAAAAGACTAAAAAAAAAAAAGAAAAGCATAAACATCGGGGCATCATTGGAAAGCCACAAACAGCAGTAGGAAGTCAAGCTGGGTATGATGGCATGTGGCTGTCATCGCAGGACTCCGAATGTAGGACACAAAGACGACGGAGGGCAGCCTGAGGTATATAGTGGTACTCTGGTCAAAAGAGGCAAAAGAAAAAAAGGAAAGAGGAAGGAGAAGAAGATTCTCAAATCCTAGGAGATTACTCTCAAGGGCAGGAAGGGCGTCTACCACCCCAAGCTTCCTCAAGCAAGCACTCCAAGAAAAGGCAGCCTGGAGCCCACAATCAGTGAACTCAGTGATCCGAGTTCTCCTAAGCTGGAAACCTTAGAGGACTGGGAGCCCAGCCAGAAAAGAAGGAAAGAGGGCTGGGAGATAGCTCAGGGGGCACAATGCATGCTGAGCAAGCACAAGGACATGAGTGTGCATTCCTAGTGCCCACTCCTAAAGCTGGGGAGATAGCTCAGGGGGCACAATGCATGCTGAGCAAGCACAGGGACATGAGCGTGCATTCCTAGTGCCCACTCATAAAGCTGGGGAGATAGCTCAGGGGGCACAATGCATGCTGAGCAAGCACAGGGACATGAGTGTGCATTCCTAGTGCCCACTCCTAAAGCTGGGGAGACAGACGGATCCAGGAGCTCACTGACCAGCCAGTCTAGCCCAAACAGTGAGTTCTAGCATCACTGAGAGACCCCATCTCAAAAACGAGAGTGGAGCAGCTAAGGTCACCAGAATCCAAAGGATAGTTCAAAACCCATGGTCACACAGATAGACCTGGTTAAAGTCATGGGTTGAAAAGAAAAAAAAAATGAATGCGAGAAAAGGACTTGCATGAAAGATGGAGGGTTGACGGGGCAGGAGCAAGATAGAGAGTAACAGAGGGATGATATGACATGACATTGCCAATGAGTAACATTAATATAGAGAGTAACAGAGGGATGATATGACATGACATTGCCAGTGAATAGCATTAATATAGAGAGTAACAGAGGGATGATATGACATGACATTGCCAGTGAATAACATTAATATAGAGAGTAACAGAGGGATGATATGACATGACATTGCCAGTGAATAACATTAATATAGAGAGTAACAGAGGGACGATATGACATGACATTGCCAGTGAATAACATTAATATAGAGAGTAACAGAGGGACAATATGACATGACATTGCCAGTGAATAACATTAATATAGAGAGTAACAGAGGGATGATATGACATGACATTGCCAGTGAATAACATTAATATAGAGAGTAACAGAGGGACAATATGACATGACATTGCCAGTGAATAACATTAATATAGAGAGTAACAGAGGGACAATATGACATGACATTGCCAGTGAATAACATTAATATAGAGAGTAACAGAGGGATGATATGACATGACATTGCCAGTGAATAACATTAATATAGAGAGTAACAGAGGGACAATATGACATGACATTGCCAGTGAATAACATTAATATAGAGAGTAACAGAGGGACAATATGACATGACATTGCCAGTGAATAACATTAATATAGAGAGTAACAGAGGGATGATATGACATGACATTGCCAGTGAATAACATTAATATAGAGAGTAACAGAGGGACAATATGACATGACATTGCCAGTGAATAACATTAATATAGAGAGTAACAGAGGGACAATATGACATGACATTGCCAGTGAATAACATTAATATAGAGAGTAACAGAGGGATGATATGACATGACATTGCCAGTGAATAACATTAATATAGAGAGTAACAGAGGGACAATATGACATGACATTGCCAGTGAATAACATTAATATAGAGAGTAACAGAGGGATGATATGACATGACATTGCCAGTGAATAACATTAATATAGAGAGTAACAGAGGGACAATATGACATGACATTGCCAGTGAATAACATTAATATAGAGAGTAACAGAGGGATGATATGACATGACATTGCCAGTGAATAACATTAATATAGAGAGTAACAGAGGGACGATATGACATGACATTGCCAGTGAATAACATTAATATAGAGAGTAACAGAGGGATGATATGACATGACATTGCCAGTGAATAGCATTAATATAGAGAGTAACAGAGGGATGATGTGACATGACATTGCCAGTGAATAGCATTAATATAGAGAGTAACAGAGGGATGATGTGACATGACATTGCCAGTGAATAGCATTAATATAGAGAGTAAGAGAGGGATGATATGACATGACATTGCCAGTGAATAACATTAATATAGAGAGTAACAGTGGGATGATATGACATGACATTGCAAGTGAATAACATTAATATAGAGAGTAACAGAGGGATGATATGATATGACACTGCCAATGAATAACATTAATATAGAAAGTAACAGAGGGATGATATATGACATTGCCAATGAATAACATTAATATAGAGAGTAACAGAGGGATGATGTGACATGACATTGCCAATGAATAACATTCATAAAAGTTATATAAAAATAATATAGAGAGTAACAGATGGATGATATGACATGACATTGCCAATGAATAAAATTAATAAAAGTTATATAAAAACTAAGATGGAGAAACGATCAGGGAAGACATCCAAACAGCAGCTTCTATTCTCCACATGTACCTGTACTTTATGTGCACACAGACATACACCAGAGAGAGAGGGGAGAGAGAGAGAGAGAGAGAGAAAGAGAGAGAAACAGGGGGAGGGACAGGGGAGAGGAGAGGATAGAAGAGAACTGGGAAAACAGGAACCAACCAGTGTCTCAGAAGGCAGAGTTTTCCTATTAGCTATGCAGCCAGTTATCTCCTCATATGAATCTGAGGCCTCATCTCCTCTGAAGAAGGGGGTTTGGTTTTGTCATAGTGACCAAAATCATGTGGCTGTTCATCCACATGGTTCAGTGTTCACCAGAAAGAGCCAAGTCACACTTGAGCTGGATCCCAAAAATTATTTTGACATTGTCCTTTGCTTTTGTTTTCATATTTTCAAAATTTACTCTCTTGTACAACATGTTTTGATAGTCTCTCTCTCTATATATACATATATATATATATATGTATATATATTTGTCTTTTTGAGACAGGGTCTCCCTTTAGTCCCAGCTGGCCTGTAGTTCACTATGTAGACCAGGGTGGCCTTGCACTCACAGAGATCCACCTGCTTCTGCCTCCCAAGTGCTGGGATTAAAGGCATGCACCACCATGCCCAGCGATAGTCTGTGTATTTTTAATATCTTATAGGAAAAAATTATGTTTTTTCCTTGAAAGTGACCAAATAACTTGAGAAACTTCAAGTGAAAAATAGGGCACTTTGGAAGACTATCTACCATTCTCTACTCAGTATCTCTGAGTTAATGGTCACTACAGAAGTAATTATAGATGTCTCTTGTGCATTAGTAAAGAAAGGTAGACTGCATCTTGCGGTTAGCTTGTTTTAGAAACAGGGTCTCCTGTAGCCCAGGCTGGCCTCCAGCTCCCTATAAGCTCCATATGTATCTGAGGATGCCCTTCAGGCTCTGATGCTCCTGGCCTGACTGCCCAAGTCCTGGTATGACAAGCTTGCATTGCTATGCCCAATTCTATGGGATGCTAAGAATTGAATCCAGGTCTCCAGTGTGCTAGGCAGAGACTATAAATTGTGCCTCATCCCTAGTCCCTTCTTGGCAATGTCTATGGGCAGCCCTGTTACGAACCATGATGGTTTCCCAGCATAGATGTTGTATGCCTAGAATATTACATTATTTTCTAAACTATGTAGTGAAAACTACTAGTGTCAGGAAGCAATCCAAAGGTTGAGGAGAGTGGAGAAAAGAACCATGACAGATTCCTACACTCAGCAGGAGAATGGAGAAAAGAGCCAGGACAGATTCCTACACTCAGCAGGAGAATGGAGAAAAGAACCATGACAGATTCCTACACTCAGCAGGAGAACAGAGAAAAGAGCCAGGACAGATTCCCACACTCAGCAGGAGAACGGAGAAAAGAGTCAGGACAGATTCCTACACTCAGCAGGAGAATGGAGAAAAGAACCATGACAGATTCCCACACTCAGCAGGAGAAGGGAGAAAAGAACCATGACAGATTCCTACACTCAGCAGGAGAACGGAGAAAAGAACCATGACAGATTCCTACACTCAGCAGGAGAATGGAGAAAAGAACCATGACAGATTCCTACACTCAGCAGGAGAACGGAGAAAAGAGCCAGGACAGATTCCTACACTCAGCAGGAGAACGGAGAAAAGAACCACGACAGATTCCCACACTCAGCAGGAGAATGGAGAAAAGAACCATGACAGATTCCCACACTCAGCAGGAGAATGGAGAAAAGAACCATGACAGATTCCTACACTCAGCAGGAGAATGGAGAAAAGAACCATGACAGATTCCTACACTCAGCAGGAGAGTGGAGAAAAGAACCATGACAGATTCCCACACTCAGCAGGAGAACGGAGAAAAGAACCATGACAGATTCCTACACTCAGCAGGAGAACGGAGAAAAGAACCATGACAGATTCCTACACTCAGCAGGAGAACGGAGAAAAGAACCATGACAGATTCCTACACTCAGCAGGAGAACGGAGAAAAGAGCCATGACAGATTCCTACACTCAGCAGGAGAACGGAGAAAAGAGCCATGACAGATTCCCACACTCAGCAGGAGAATGGAGAAAAGAACCATGACAGATTCCCACACTCAGCAGGAGAATGGAGAAAAGAACCATGACAGATTCCTACACTCAGCAGGAGAACGGAGAAAAGAACCATGACAGATTCCTACACTCAGCAGGAGAACGGAGAAAAGAACCATGACAGATTCCTACACTCAGCAGGAGAACGGAGAAAAGAGCCAGGACAGATTCCTACACTCAGCAGGAGAACGGAGAAAAGAGCCATGACAGATTCCCACACTCAGCAGGAGAATGGAGAAAAGAACCATGACAGATTCCCACACTGAGCAGGAGAATGGAGAAAAGAACCATGACAGATTCCTACACTCAGCAGGAGAACGGAGAAAAGATCCATGACAGATTCCTACACTGAGCAGGAGAGTGGAGAAAAGAACCATGACAGATTCCTACATTCAACATTACGTTTTCTTCCTCATTCTAATTGCCCTCATAATAAAAACTAGGCTTAGCCCCATTTCACTTCTCAGTCCCTGAAGTTACCCAAGCAATCCCAATCCTTAATGGCCTCCTCCTCACCTGACAAAAAGTTGCCCCCCTAGCTATCTTGTTTAACATTTCTTATATAAGTAACCTTACTATTATTTCTCTATCAGCAATTCTCTCAGTCCTTGTAGGCAGTTGAGGAGGCTTAAACCAAACACAAATACGAAAAATTCTCACATATTGTTCTATTGCCCATATAGGATGAATAATTGCAATTTCAATTTTAATGCTACAAGAATACTCCTTAACCTCATTATCTACATATTTCTTACTACTTCCTTATTCTTTACTGCTCCCATCCTCTCAACCACCTCAATCTCACTATTTTCAAAAACATGAGATAAATCCCTACTTGTAGCAGTTGATGTATTGCACATGTGAATGAGGTGTTCTTCCTCTCTGGACCAGGGCCCACAGTTCCGTGGGACAGCAAGCCCCGAGATTGTTCCTGGCCAGGCGGTTAACAATCTGGGCCTAAGTGCTGGTAGGGAAGGGGGAAGATTGGAAGTCGAGCCCGATGGGAGAGAGAGAGAGAGAGAGAGAGAGAGAGAGAGAGAGAGAGAGAGAGAGAATAAAGAAGAGACAGACTCAGAAATGAGACTGGGAACAATTTCACAAGGGAATAACTCAGTTTATTGCTGTAATCCAGGGTTTTTATACAGGACCTTGTGGGTTTGGGGAATACAGGACTTCACACCATATACTCCAGATCACTACAGGAATGTGACAATGCTTTGCCCAAAACATCAAAGAGTTTGCGCCAGGCAGGTTTTCAAAGGCAAGCAGGAGTCCAGGCTGGAGGTTGCTTGCTGACTCCCTAAGTTTTTCTGCCAAACAGAATCCCTACATCCACTCATAATTGTTACATCCTTAATTATTTTATTATCTTTAGGGGGTATTCCCCTACTAACAGGTTTTCTACCAAAATGAATAATCATTGTAGAATTAACCAAAAACAATTCTATTTTTATAGCCCTCTCTATAGCACTCATAGTTCTCCTCAAGCTTTTCTTTTACATTTGCCTAATTTATGCATCCTCTATAGCAGTGTTTCCATCTGCCAATAGTGCCCAATCTCCAGCCCATTGGAACAAACACAAATACTGTGTTCCATCAGCCCCACTTATCATTCTTTCAGTTCTTGCCCTGCCCATCTCACCCATTCTAACGGGTCTCCATTAAAAGTTTAGGATAATCAGTCTAAGAGCCTTCAAAGCTCTAAGCAAATATTTCATTATTTAACTTCTGTTAAGGATTGCAAGAACCTTCTCACATCATCTGAACACAAATCAACCACTTTACTTAAGCTAAATCCTCCTAGATTGGTAAGACTCAAACTTAGGAAAGTTCAGTAAACAGCTGAATGCATGTCCCCAAACACTGGCCTCAATCTATTTCTCCCCCCCCCCACACACACAAAAGGCAGGAGAAAGTCCTGGCTGCTTCTTTGAATTTGTAATTCAACATGATTTCTACCTCAGGACCTTTTTGGTAAAAAGAGGGTAAACCTCTATAATTAGATTTACAGTCTAGTGCCTTTTTCTCATCCATTTTACCTATGTTCATTACATGCTGACTATTCTCAACTAACCATAAAGATATTGGGACATTGTATTTAATATTTGGGGCCTGAACAGGAATAGTAGGAACAGCCCTAAGCATTCTAATCTGAACAGAACTTGGACAACCAGGAGCCCTCCTTGGAGATGATCAAATTTATAATGTAGTTGTCAAAGCCCGTGCACTTATTATAATTTTTTAATGGTAATACCAACAATAATTGATTAGATAACATAAGTTTTTGACTTCTTCTCTCTCATTTCTTCTGCTACCTGTCTCCTCTATAGTTGAAGCAGGGGCAGGTACAGGTTGAACAGTTTATCCTCCCTTAGCAGGAAATTTAGCCCATGCAGGAGCTTCAGTAGATTTAACTATTTTCTTCTTTCATTTAGCAGGAGTGTCATATACTTTAGGAGCTATCAACTTTATTACAACTATCATTAATATAAAACCACCAGCTTTGACTCAGTATCAAACCCCCTTATTTGATCTGTTCTAATCACAGCCATTCTATTTCTTCTATCTGTGTACTAGCTGCAGGAATTACTATGCTCCTTACAGAACAAAATCTGAATGCAACTTTCTTTGATCCCACGTGGCGGGGGGGGTGGTGGTGATCCAATCCTTTACCAATACCTGTTCTGATTTTTTGGTCACCCAGAAGTTTATAGCCTTATTCTCCCAGGATTTGGTATCATTTCTCACATCGTCACTTACTACTCTGGAAAAAAAGAACCATTTGGTTATATAGGGATAGTCTGAGCTATAAATATCTATTGGATTTTTAGGCTTTATCATTTGAGGCCATCACATATTTACTGTAGGCCTAGATGTTGACACCCGAGCTTAATTTACATCAGCCACTATAATTATTGCTATTCCTACTGGAGTTAAAGTTTTCAGTTGACTAGCAATGCTCCAGGGGAGAATATCAAATGATTGCCTGCGATACTATGAGCTTTAGGCTTCATCTTTTTACTTACTATTGGTGGGCTAACAGAATTGTACTCTCTAACTCCTCTTTAGACATTGTTCTTCATGACACATATTATGTAGTAGCTCATGTCCACTATGTCCTATGTTTGCTATTATAGCAGGATTTATTAATTGATTTCCATTATTTTCAGGGTATACTCTCAACGACACCTGGGCCAAAGTCCACTTCGCCGTAGTGTTTGTAGGAGTTAACCTGACATTCTTCCCTCAACATTTCTTAGGATTATCAGGTATATCTTGACGTTATTCTGATTACCCTGATGCTTATACTGCATGAAACATCATCTCATCAATAGATTCTTTCATGTCTCTTACAGCTGTCCTAATTATAGTACTTATAATCCAAGAGGCCTTCACATTAAAGCTAAAGGTAGCTTCAGTAGACTCTACTTCAACTAACCTAGAATGACTTCATGGGTGTCCTCCTTATCACACATTTGAAGAACCTACTTTTGTTAAAGTAAATTAAGAAAGGAAGGAATAGAACCCCCCCAAGTTGGTTTCAAGCCAACATCATAACCTCTATGTCTTTCTTTATGAGATATTAGTAAAAAATTACATAACTTTGTCAAAGTTAAATTACAGAATACAACTCTGTATATCTCCATGGCTTATCCACTTCAATATGGCCTTCAAGACGCCACTTCCCCTATTATAGAAGAACTCATACACTTTCACGACCATACACTAATAATCGTCTTTCTCATCAGCTTTCTAGTACTTTATGTAATTTTCGCTATACTAAGCACAAAACTTAGGCATACAAGAAGTGGAGACTATTTGAACTATTTGACCTGCTGCAATTCTAGTCCTTATTGCTCTTCCTTCACTTCAAATTCTATATATGATAGATGAAATTTATAACCCAGCATTATCAGTTAAGACTATGGGTCATCAGTGGTACTGAAGCTATGAGTACACAGATTACGAAGATCTTAATTTTGACTCCTACATGATTCCAACAACCAAGCTAAAACCAGGAGAACTATGACTTATAGAAGTAGATAACCGAGTTGTTCTTCCAATAGAACTCCCCATTCGTATACTAATTTCAGGAAGACATTCTCCACTCTTGAGAAGTTCCATCTCTTGGGCTAAAAACAGACACCATCCCAGGGCAATTTAACCAAGCAACTTTGACATTCACTTGCCCAGGACTTTTCTATGGCCAATGCTCAGAAATTTGCTGCTCAAATCACAGTTTTATACCTATTGTACTAGAAGTAGTCCCCCTAAAACAATTCGAAAACTGATCTGCCACAATAATTTAATTCATTGTGAAGCTTTTAGCATCAACCTTTTAAGTTAAAGATAGAGCAATTCCAATTCTCCACAATGATATGCCCCAGCTTGATACTTCTATATGAATAACTATAATTTTCTTCTCCTTAATCACCTTATTTTCTTTATTTTTTTAATTTTTAAATTTTTAAAAATTTTATTTATTTCTGTATGTGTATGAATGTACTGTCTGCATGCAGGTTTGTGCATCTGTCTCATGCAATGCTGCGGAGGTCAGAAGAGGGTGTCAGATTCCCCGGGAACTGGAGTTCTCCTGGAATTGGAGTTTCAGATGATTCTTGGCAGCCATGTGGGTGCTGGGGATCGAACCCGGGTCCTCTGTAAGAGCAGTTGGCGCTTCTACTGCTAGGCCATCTCTCCAGCCCCCCACCTTATTTTCTGTTATACAACTAAAACTATCAAATTTTAACTTTCCCCCTCTGCCTTCTTTAAAGCCTGTGGGTTTACCAAATCCCCCTTACCCCTGAACTTCTAAATGATGAAAATTTATTTACCTCTTTTGCTACCCCTATGCTAATAGGTCTTTCTATCGTTATTTTATTATTTTACTTCCAAGCATTTTCTTATTCAAACCTAGCCATCTAATTAGCAATCTATCAACATCCTTCCAACTTTGACTCATTCAACTAATCAAAAAACAAGTGATACTCACCAAAAGGTGGCTCATGAACTCTTTTACTTGTGTCTCTATCTTTATTGCTTCCACGAATCTTCTAGGCCTGCTGCCCCACACATTCACCCCTATTACACAACTTTCCATAAACTTAGGAATAGCAATCCCTCTACTAGCAGGAGCAGTGATTTTAGGCTTCCAACATAAAACAAAAGCATCTTTAGCCCACTTTCTACCCCCAGGAACTCCAATTGTATTAATCCCTGTACTTATTATTATTGAAACCATTAGCCTTTTTATTAAACCAGTAGCCCTGGCTGTTCATGTCACCGGTAACATTATAGCAGGCCACCTATTTATTCATTTAATTGGTAGTGCAACCCTGGTCCTTATTTCAGTTAGTACCCCAACAGCCTCAATTATGTTTACTATTCTTTTTCTCATAACAATTTTAGAGCTTGCTGTAGCACTTATTCAAGCTTATGTATTTACTCTCTTAGCCTTTACTTACATGACAACTCCTAATGACCCACCAAACTCATGCATACCTTATAGTTAATCCTAGCCCATGACCTCTAACCAGTGCTTTATCAGCCTTCCTGTTGACTTCTGGATTAGTTATATGATTCCACTTTAATTCAAATTTTCTTCTAATCATTGGCCTATTTACTAATCTCCTACAAATAGACTAATGATGACGAGACATCATCCAAGAAGGAACATTCCAAGGCTATCACACTCCTGTAGTTCAAAAAGGCCTATTATTATTATTATGGAATAATTCTATTCATCATTTCTGAAATCTTTTTTTTTTTTTTTTGCAGGCTTTTTCTGAGCCTTCTATCACTCCAGTTTAGCCCCAACACATGAACTAGGAGAACTTTGACCAGCAGCAGTAATTATTCCCCTTAATCCGTTTGAAGTTCCCCTCCTTAATACAGCAGTTCTTTGCACATCAGGTGTGACAATCATGGGGGCCTACCACAGCCTAATAGAAGGCCACCACTCAAATATAAACCATGTCCTCTTTCTTACTGTCCTCTTAGGTCTTTACTATCCTCCAGGGATTGGAGTGCTATGAAACTCCTTCTACAATTTCTGATGGGATTTATGGCTCAACTTTTTTTTATAGCAAAAGGATTTCATGGGCTTCATGTAATTATTGGAACCATCTTTCTTCTAACGTGTCTCTTTTGACAACTAAAATTTCACTTTACTTCAAATCAGCATTTTGGCTTTGAAGCTGCAGCCTGATATTGACATTTTGTTGATGAAGTCTGAGATTTCCTTTATGTCTCGATCTATTGATGAGGCTCTTATCTTTTTAGTATACTTAGTAATCCTGACTTCCAATCCGGTAGTTCTAGAAAACCCTAGGAAAGGATAATGAACTTTATTGTTGCTCTACCAATCTCTTCATGGCTTTTATCCCAATTATCATAGTCTTTTGACTCCCCCAGTTAAACCTATATACAGAAAAAGCCCCTATGGATGTGGCTTTGATCCTCTGGGTTCTGCTCACCTACCATTTTCACTAAAGTTTTTTCTTGTAGCTATTACTTTCCTTCTTTTTGATCCAGAAATTGCACTCTTACTCCCTATCCCCTGAGCTCTTCAGTCGGTAACCTCGTCTCTACTATTATCATCGAATTAATTCTCATTATCATCCTAGCTCTAGGCCTACTCTATGAATGACTTAACAAAGGTTCAGTCAGAGTGGGCTGATTAGTTTGGTAGTTAGTTTAAAAAAAACAAATGATTTCAACTCATTAAATTATGGTTTAACCCATGAGTACCATGTGTCCCCAACTTTCCTAAGCCTGGTCCTAGCCTTTTCCCTTTCCCTTTTAGGAACCTTAATTTTTTGCTCACATATAATAGCTACGCTTTTATATTTGGAAGGCATAATACTCTCCTTATTCCTTATAATTTCTCTCTTAACCCTCAATTCGTACTCTCCTTTATTGTTCCTATCATTATTTTTGTATTTGCAGCCTGCAAAGCTGCCATCGGACTTGCTCTTTCAGTTATAGTTTCTTTTTTTCTTCTTTTTTTTTTTTTTTTTTTTTTTTTTTTTTTTTTTTTTGGTCTTTTCGAGACAGGATTCTCCTGTAGCCCCAGCGAAGCCTGGAACGTTCACCTTCTGTGAGACCAGGCTGGCCTTGAACTCAGAGATCCACCTGCCTCTGCCTGCCAAATGCTAGGATTAAAGGCATGCGCCACTACACCCAGCAGTTATAGTTTCTAATACATATGGAACAGACTATGTTCAAAACTTGAATCTCTTTCAATGCTAAAAATTATTTTATTTTACCATCACTTATACTACTCCCATTAACCTGATTTTCAAAAAATAACTTCATCTGAATCAATACAACCTCTTATAGCTTCTTGATCACCTTAATTTCCTTTTATACCATTAACGTTAATGATATCTCAGTCATCAATCAAAACTCCTCTGACTTACATTTGTACTAGCATTTTTAGTAAAAACACCACTATATGGGACTCACCTCTGACTACCCATGTAGAAGCCCCCATTGCTGGGTCAATAATCTTAGCTGCCATTCTCTTAAAATTAGAGGGCTATGGCATGATACACATCTCAATTTTGCTTGATCCAATTAAAAATATGGCTTACCCCTTTATTCTCCTATCCCTCTGAGGGATACGCATAACTAGCTCCATCTGCCTTCTACAAACCAACCTAAAATCACTAATCGCCTACTCCTCAGTAAGTCACATAGCCATAATAATCATTGCAATCATAACTCAATCACCTTGAAGTTATATAGGGGCTACAGTGCTTATAATTGCCCAAGGATTGACTTCTTCCCTTCTATTTTATTTAGATAATACAAACTAAGAACGAATTCACAGTCACACTCTTGTTTTAGCTCAAGGCCTACACATTATTCTTCCCCTTATAGGAGTGTGATGAATATTAGGAAGTCTAGTGAACCTAGCCCTACCTCCAACAATCAACTTAATTGGTGAACTCATTATCTCATCTTTTTTCTCATGGTCTAACTTAACCATCTTTTTTATAGGGATAAATGTTCTAATAATAGCCCTCTACTTTTTTATGCCAATTACTTCAAAACAAGGTAAATTTACTTCTCATATTAACTTCATACCTCCAACCTTTATATGAGAAGCCACAATCATATCGCTTCACAGCTTGCCTATTCCAAACTCATTCTTGGCCTCCCCTACTGTAAATAGAGTTTATGAAAAACATTAGATTGTGAATCTAATAACAGAAGATTACCTTTCTTATTTACCAGGAAAGTAGCAAGAACTGCTAATTCATGCATCTGTAAATAAAACTATGGCTTTCTTAACTTTCCTAAAATAGAAATAATCCATTGGTCTTAGGAACCAAAACAATTGGTGCAACTTCAAACGAAAGTAATCAACACAGCTCAGCCGATTAATGTTCTTATTTTACGTATCCTCACCTTTCCACTTATTATCTCACTTCTCCAACCCCCACATTTCTCTGACCTCCTAAAATATGTAATTTATTCAATTAAACTTTCACTATTTTTTAGCTTAATCCTTCTTATATATTTTTTCTCTAATAATGAATCTTTTCTTTAATAACGAATCCATCATCTGTAATTGACACTGAGTAACTTTTAATTCCATTAAACTCTCCCTAAGTTTCAAATTTGACTATTTCTCCATTTTTTCTTACCCCTGTAGCCCTTTTTGTTACATGATCAATTGCAGAATTCTCATTATGATACATACACTCAGACCCAAATCTGAATTGATTCATAAAATATCTCCTTATATTCCTTCTAACTATAATTATCCTGGTTTCCGCCAACAACATTATACAACTTTTCATTGGTTAAGAAGGTGTTGGAATTACTTCCTTCCTAGTGATTGCCTGATGATTTGGTCGAACAGATGCAAACATAGCATCCCTTCAAGAAATTCTTTATAACTGCATTGGTGATATTGGATTCATTCTTGCATTAGCCTGATTTTGCATTCATTCAAACTCATGAGATCTTCAATAATTTTTTTTTAAACTACAACTCTTTTCCCCATTTACTTCCTCTTCTTGGCCTTCTTTTAGCTGCTATTGATAAATCAGCCCAACTTGGGCTTCTCCCATGACTCCTATCAGCAATAGAAGGCCCTACACCTGTCTCAGCTCTCCTCCACTCAAGCACAATAGTAGTTGCTGGGATCTTTTTTCTAATTCACTTTTTCCCTCTCATCAGCAACAGCCCAACCATCCTTTCCCTTATACTCTGCTTCGGAGCCCTCATTACCCTATTTACAGCTATCTGTGCCCTAACCCAAAATGATGTTAAAAAAATTGTAGCATTTTCCACATCTAGCCAACTAGGTCTAATAATAGTAATACTAGGGATTAACCAACCATACCTTGCTTTCCTTCATATGTGCACCCATGCTTTCTTCAAGTTATACCTTTTCTCTCTTCTGGCCCAATTACTCCACAGTTTAAATGATGAACAAGATATTCAAATAATAGGAGGCCTAGCCAAATCAATACCATTTACTTCCTCATGTTTAACCATTGGAACTTTAGCATTTACTGGAATACATTTTCTCACAGGGTTTTTTTTTTTTTTTTTTTTATAGGGGAGACTCCGTCTCAAACAAGACAAAAAAAAAAAAAAAAAAAAAACAAAAACTGGTGGAAAAGTTATTCCACAAAGTAAAGCTAGAGTGTTACCAATGGTTAAGCATGAGGAATGTAAATGGTATCTTTGAGCTAGGCCCCTCCCTATTTATTTATATACTACTTTGTTTCATCATTTTAAAACTTTGGAGAGTAATGTGGGCCAAAAGAGAGAAAAGGTATAACTTGAAAAAGAAAGCATGGGTGCCACATATAAGAAAGCAAGGTATGGTTGGTTTAAATAATAATATCCCTAGTATAAACATTACTATTATATTATATGTACCCTAGTTTTGTGCTGATGTGGGAAAATGCTACAATTTTTTTTTAAAAAATCAACACTTTTTTTATCGAATTGGGTTAGTGGGCACCAGACTTAGCTTTAAATATGGTTAAGAGGTGCTCTAAGACGCAGAGTATAAGGTGAAAAGGCTGGTTGGCGTTTGGCTTTGCTGATGAGAGGGAAAAGTCAAGGAATAGAAAAAAAAAGACCAGCAACTCCTCTTATGCTTGAGTGGAGAAGGGCTGAGACAGGTGTAGGGCCTTCTATTGCTGATAGGAGTCATGGTTGAAGCCCAGGTTGGGCTGATTTATCAATAGCAGCTAAAAGAAGGCCAAGAAGAGGAAGTAAATGGGGAAAAGAGTTGGGTTTAGTTAAAAAAAAAATATTGAAGATCTCATGAGTTTGAATGAATGCAAAATCAGGCTAATGCAAGAATGAATCCAATATCACCAATGCAATTATAAAGAATTTCTTGAAGGGATGCTGTGTTTGCATCTGTTCGACCAAATCATCAGGCAATCACTAGGAAGGAAGTAATTCCAACACCTTCTTAACCAATGAAAAGTTGTATAATATTGTTGGCGGAAACCAGGATAATCTATTAGTTAGCCGGAATATCAGGAGATATTTTATGAATCAATTCAGATTTGGGTCTGAGTGTATATACCATAATGAAAATTCTGCAATGATCAGTAAACAACAAGGGCACAGAGAGAAAGAAACAAAATGGAGAAATAGTCAAATTTGAAACTTAGGGAGAGTTTAATGGAATTAAAAGTTACTCAGTGTCAATTACAGATGATGGATTCGTTATTAAAGAAAAGATTCATTATTAGAGAAAAAATATATAAGAAGGATTAAGCTAAAAAATAGTGAAAGTTTAATTGAATAAATTACATTATTTTAGGAGGTTTCAGAGAAGAGAATGTGGGGGTTGGAGAAGTGAGATAATAAGTGGAAAGGTGAGGATACGTAAAATAAGAACATTAATCGGCTGAGCTGTGTTGATTACTTTCGTTTGAAGTTGCACCAATTGTTTTGGTTCCTACGATCAATGGATTAGTTCTATTTTAGGAAAGTTAAAGAAAGCCCATAGTTTTTATTTACAGATGCCTGACATTAGCAGAGTCTCTTGCTCTTTCCTTGGTAAACTAAGAAAGGTAATCTTCTGTTATTAGATTCACAATCTAATGTTTTTCATAAACTCTATTTACAGTAGGGGAGGCCAAGAATGAGTTTGGAATAGGCAAGCTGTGAAGCGATATGATTGTGGCTTCTCATATAAAGGTTGGAGGTATGAAGTTAATATGAGAAGTAAATTTACCTTGTTTTGAAGTAATTGGCATAAAAAAGTAGAGGGCTATTATTAGAACATTTATCCCTATAAAAAAGATGGTTAAGTTAGACCATGAGAAAAAAGAGGAGATTAAGAGTTCACCAATTAAGTGATGGTTGGATTGTCTTAGGGCTAGGTTAGCTAGACTTCCTAATATTCATCACACTCCTATAAGGGGAAGAATAATGTGTAGGCCTTGAGCTAAAACAAGAGTGTGACTGTGAATTCGTTCTTAGTTTGTATTATCTAAATAAAATAGAAGGGAAGAAGTCAATCCTTGGGCAATTATAAGCACTGTAGCCCCTATATAACTTCAAGGTGATTGAGTTATGATTGCAATGATTATTATGGCTATGTGACTTACTGAGGAGTAGGCGATTAGTGATTTTAGGTTGGTTTGTAGAAGGCAGATGGAGCTAGTTATGCGTATCCCTCAGAGGGATAGGAGAATAAAGGGGTAAGCCATATTTTTAATTGGATCAAGCAAAATTGAGATGTGTATCATGCCATAGCCCTCTAATTTTAAGAGAATGGCAGCTAAGATTATTGACCCAGCAATGGGGGCTTCTACATGGGTAGTCAGAGGTGAGTCCCATATAGTGGTGTTTTTACTAAAAATGCTAGTACAAATGTAAGTCAGAGGAGTTTTGATTGATGACTGAGATATCATTAACGTTAATGGTATAAAAGGATAATTTAAGGTGATTCAAGACGCCTAAGAGGTTGTATTGATTAGATGAAGTATTTTTGAAAACAGGTTAATGGGAGTCCGTATAAAGTGTGGTTTAAAATAAAATAATTTTAGGCATTGAAAGAGATTCAGTTTTGACATAGTATGTTCCATATGTATTAGAAAACCATCTATAAACTGCTGGGTTTAGTGCATGCCTTAATCCTAGCATTTGGCAGGCAGAGGCTAGGATTGCGATCTCTGAGTTTAAGGCCCAGCCTGGTCTCACAGAAGGTGAACGTTCCAGGCTTCGCTGGGGCTACAGGAGAATCCTGTCTCGAAAAGACCAAAAAAAAAAAAAAACAAAAAAAAAAAAAAAAAAAAAAGAGAAAGAAGGAGAAAAAAAAAGAAACTATAACAAAGAGCAAGGTTCGATGGCAGCTTTGCAGGCTGCAAATACAAAAATAATGATAGGAACAATAAAGGAGAGTACGAATTGAGGGTAAGAGAGAAAAATTTTTTTTTTTTTTTTATAAGGAATAAGGAGTTATTATGCCTTCCCAACTATAAAAGCGTTAGCTATTATATGTGAGCACAAAAAAATTAAGGGTTCCTAAACGGGAAAAGGGGAAACGGCTCGTAGGACCAGGTTTATGAAAGTGGGGACACATGGTTACTCATGGGTTAAACCTTAATTTAATGAGTCGAAATCATTTCGTTTTTTTTTCCACAAAACTACCCCAACTAATCAGCCCACTCTGACTGAACCTTTGTTAAGTCATTCATAGAGTAGGCCTAGAGCTAGGATGATAATGAGAATTAATTCGATGATAATAGTAGAGACGAGGTTACCGACTGAAGAGCTCAGGGGATAGGGAGTAAGAGTGCAATTTCTGGATCAAAAAGAAGGAAAGTAATAGCTACAAGAAAAAACTTTAGTGAAAATGGTAGGTGAGCAGAACCCAGAGGATCAAAGCCACATCCATAGGGGCTTTTTCTGTATATAGGTTTAACTGGGGGAGTCAAAAGACTATGATAATTGGGATAAAAGCCATGAAGAGATTGGTAGAGCAACAATAAAGTTCATTATCCTTTCCTAGGGTTTTCTAGAACTACCGGATTGGAAGTCAGGATTACTAAGTATACTAAAAAGATAAGAGCCTCATCAATAGAAAGATACATAAAGGAAAAGTCAAACTACATCTACGAAATGTCAATATCAGGCTGCAGCTTCAAAGCCAAAATGATATATTGAAGTAAAATGGAATTTTAGTTGTCAAAAGAGACACGTTAGAAGAAAGGTAGTTCCAATAATTATGTGAAGTCCATGGAATCCTGTTGCTATAAAAAAAGTTGAGCCATAAATCCCATCAGAAATTGTAGAAGGAGTTTCATAGCACTCCAATCCCTGGAGGATAGTAAAGACCTAAGAGGACAGTAAGAAAGAGGACATGGTTTATATTTGAGTGGTGGCCTTCTATTAGGCTGTGGTAGGCCCCCATGATTGTCACACCTGATGTGCAAAGAACTGCTGTATTAAGGAGGGGAACTTCAAACGGATTAAGGGGAATAATTCCTGCTGCTGGTCAAAGTCCTCCTAGTTCATGTGTTGGGGCTAAACTGGAGTGATAGAAGGCTCAGAAAAAGCCTGCAAAAAAAAATAAAAAAAGATTTTTTTTTTTTTTTTTTTTTTTTTAATAATAATAATAATAGGCCTTTTTGAACTACAGGAGTGTGATAGCCTTGGAATGTTCCTTCTTGGATGATGTCTCGTCATCATTAGTCTATTTGTAGGAGATTAGTAAATAGGCCAATGATTAGAAGAAAATTTGAATTAAAGTGGAATCATATAACTAATCCAGAAGTCAACAGGAAGGCTGATAAAGCACTGGTTAGAGGTCATGGGCTAGGATTAACTATAAGGTATGCATGAGTTTGGTGGGTCATTAGGAGTTGTCATGTAAGTAAAGACTAACAAGAAGTGTGAAAACATAAGCTTGAATAAGTGCTACAGCAAGCTCTAAAATTGTTATGAGAAAAAGAATAGTAAACATAATTGAGGCTGTTGGGGTACTAACTGAAATAAGGACCAGGGTTGCACTACCAATTAAATGAATAAATAGGTGGCCTGCTATAATGTTACCGGTGAGATGGACAGCCAGGGCTACTGGTTTAATAAAAAGGCTAATGGTTTCAATAATAATAAGTACAGGGATTAATACAGTTGGAGTTCCTGGGGGTAGAAAGTGGGCTAAAGATGCTTTTGTTTTATGTTGGAAGCCTAAAATCACTGCTCCTGCTTGTAGAGGGATTGCTATTCCTAAGTTTATGGAAAGTTGTGTAATAGGGGTGAATGTGTGGGGCAGCAGGCCTAGAAGATTCGTGGAAGCAATAAAGATAGAGACACAAGTAAAAGAGTTCATGAGCCACCTTTTGGTGAGTATCACTTGTTTTTTGATTAGTTGAATGAGTCAAAGTTGGAAGGATGTTGATAGATTGCTAATTAGATGGCTAGGTTTGAATAAGAAAATGCTTGGAAGTAAAATAATAAAATAACGATAGGAAGACCTATTAGCATAGGGGTAGCAAAAGAGGTAAATAAATTTTCATCATTTAGAAGTTCAGGGGTAAGGGGGATTTGGTAAACCCACAGGCTTTAAAGAAGGCAGAGGGGGAAAGTTAAAATTTGAGTAGTTTTAGTTGTATTAACAGAAAATTAAAGGTGGGTGGGCTGGAGAGATCCTAGCAGTAGCAGCGCCAACTGCCCTTTCCGAGGACCCGGGGTCGATCCCCAGCACCCCATGGCTCCAAGAACCATTCTGAAACTCCAATTCCACGGGAACTCCAATTCCAGGGGAACTCCAGTTCCCGGGGAATCTGACACCCCTCTTCTGACCTTCCTCAGCATTGCATGACAAAGGTACACAAAACCTGCATGCAGGTAGTACATTCTTACACATACGAAATAAATAAAATTTTAAAATTTAAAAATTAAAAAAATAAAGAAAAATAAGGTGATTAAGGAGAAGAAAATAAGTTTTCATATTTAGGAAGTATCCAGTCTCAACTTTTGGGGCATATCATTGTGGAGAATTGGAATTGCTCTATCTTTAACTTAAAAGGTTGATGCTAAAAGCTTCACAATGAATTAAATTATTGTAAGGGACCAGTTTTCAAACTGTTTTAGAGGGACCGTTTCTAAAACAATAGGTATAAAACTGTGATTTGAGCAGCAAATTTCTGAGCATTGGCCATAGAAAAGTCCTGGGCAAGTGAATGTCAAAGTTGCTTGGTTAAATTGCCCTGGGATGGTGTCTGTTTTTAGCCCAAGAGATGGAACTTCTCAAGAGTGGAGAATGTCTTCATGAAATTAGTATACCGAATGGGGAAAGTTTATTGGGAGAACAACTCGGTTATCTACTTCTATAAGTCATAGTTCTCCTGGTTTTAGCTTGGTTGTTGGAATCATGTAGGAGTCAAAATTAAGATCTTCGTAATCTGTGTACTCATAGCTTCAGTACCACTGATGACCCATAGTCTTAACTGATAATGCTGGGTTATAACGGGCATCTATCAGAATAGAATTTGAAGTGAAAGGATTCAGAGCATCTTAAGGACTAGAATTGCAGCAGGTCAAATAGTTCAAATAGTCTCCACTTCTTGTATGCCTAAGTTTTGTGCTCAGCATAGCGAAAATTACATAAAGAACTAAAAGACTGATGAGAAAGACAATTATAAGTGTATGGTCATGAAAATGTAGAAGTTCTTCTATAATTGGCAAAGTGGCATCCTGGACACCATATTGAAGTGGATAGGCCATTAAGATAGAATGCCTATAATTTAACTTTGACAAAGTTATGTAATTGTTTTACTAATATTTCATAAATAAAGACATAGAGTGTTATGATGTTGCGTGAAACCAAAACTGGGGGGGTTCTATTCCTCCTTTCTTAATTTACTTTAACAAAAGTAGGTTCTTCAAATGTGTGATAAGGAGGACACCCATGAAGTCATTCTAGGTTAGTTGAAGTAGAGTCTACTGAAGCTACCTTTAGCTTTAATGTGAAGGCCTCTTGGATTATAAGTACTATAATTAGGACAGCTGTAAGAGACATGAAAGAATCTATTGATGAGATGATGTTTCATGCAGTATAAGCATCAGGGTAATCAGAATAACGTCAAGATATACCTGATAATCCTAAGAAATGTTGAGGGAAGAATGTCAGGTTAACTCCTACAAACACTACGGCGAAGTGGACTTTGGCCCAGGTGTCGTTGAGAGTATACCCTGAAAATAATGGAAATCAATTAATAAATCCTGCTATAATAGCAAACATAGGACATAGTGGACATGAGCTACTACATAATATGTGTCATGAAGAACAATGTCTAAAGAGGAGTTAGAGAGTACAATTCTGTTAGCCCACCAATAGTAAGTAAAAAGATGAAGCCTAAAGCTCATAGTATCGCAGGCAATCATTTGATATTCTCCCCTGGAGCATTGCTAGTCAACTGAAAACTTTAACTCCAGTAGGAATAGCAATAATTATAGTGGCTGATGTAAATTAAGCTCGGGTGTCAACATCTAGGCCTACAGTAAATATGTGATGGCCTCAAATGATAAAGCCTAAAAATCCAATAGATATTATAGCTCAGACTATTCCTATATAACCAAATGGTTCTTTTTTTCCAGAATAAAAGGTGACAATATGTGAAATAACTCCGAACCCTGGGAGAATAAGGCTATATATAGACTTCTGGGTGACCAAAAAATCAGAACAGGTATTGGTAAAGGATTGGATCACCACCCCCCCCCCGCCACGTGGTGCTCAAAAAGAAAGTTGCATTCAGATTTTGTTCTGTAAGGAGCATAGTAATTCCTGCAGCTAGTCCCATGATAGAAGAAATAGAATGGCTGTGATTAGAACAGATCAAATAAGGGGGTTTGATACTGAGTCAAAGCTGGTGGTTTTATATTAATGATAGTTGTAATAAAGTTGATCGCTCCTAAAGTTATGACACTCCTGCTATGAAAGAAAGAAAGAACAAGAAGAAAATAGGTAAGTTATATGACAGCTCCTGCATGGGCTAAATTTCCTGCTAAGGGAGGATAAACTGTTCAACCTGTACCTGCCCCTGCTTCAACTATAGAGGAGACAGGTAGCAGAAGAAATGAGAGAGAAGAAGTCAAAAACTTATGTTATCTAATCAATTATTGTTGGTATTACCATTAAAAAATTATAATAATTCTCACGGGCTTTGACACTACATTATCAATTTGATCATCTCCAAGGAGGGCTCCTGGTTGTCCAAGTTCTGTTCAGATTAGAATGCTTAGGGCTGTTCCTACTATTCCTGTTCAGGCCCCAAATATTAAATACAATGTCCCAATATCTTTATGGTTAGTTGAGAATAGTCAGCATGTAATGAACATAGGTAAAAATGGATGAGAAAAAAGGCACTATAGACTGTAAATCTAATTATTAGAGGTTTACCCTCTTTTTACCAAAAAGGTCCTGAGGTAGAAATCATGTTGAATTAAAAATTCAACATAAGCAGCCAGGACTTTTCCTGCCTTTTGTGTTTGTGGGGTGGGGTGGGGAGCATAATAGATTGAGGCCAGTGTTTGGGGACATGCATTCAGCTGTTTACTGAACTTTCCTAAGTTTGAGTCTTACCAATCTAGGAGGATTTAGCTTAAATAAAGGGTTGATTTGTGTTCAGATTATGTTGAGACGGTTTTTGCAATCTTAAACAGACAGTAAATAATGAAATATTTCTTAGAGCTTTGAAGGCTCTTAGACTGATTATCCTAAACTTTTAATGGAGACCCGTTAGAATGGGTGAGATGGGCAGGGCAAGAACTGAAAGAATGATAAGTGGGGCTGATGGAACACAGTATTTGTGTTTGTTCCAATGGGCTGGAGATTGGGCACTATTGGCAGATGGAAACACTGCTATAGAGGATGCATAAATTAGGCAAATGTAAAAGAAAAGCTTGAGGAGAACTATGAGTGCTATAGAGAGGGCTATAAAAATAGAATTTTTTTTTGGTATTTAAATGATTATTCATTTGTAGAAAACGTTATAGTAGGGGAATCCCCCTAAAGATATAAAATAATAAGGGATTTGTAAACATTATGAGTGTATTGTAGGGATTCCGTTTGGCATAATCACTTAGGGAGTCAGCAAGCCACCTCCAGCCTGGACTCCTGCTTGCCTATGAAAAACTGCCTGGCACCAATTTTCTTTGATGCTTTGGGCAAAGCATTGTCATTTTCTGTAGTGATCTGGAGTATTTGGTGTGAAGTCCTGTATTCCCCAAACCCCACAAGGTCCAGAATAAATACCCCAGATTACAGCAATAAAACTGAGTTATTCCCTTGTGAAATTGTTCCCAGTCTCATTCTGAGTCTGTTCTCTCTTTTATTTCTCTCTTCTCTCTCTCTCTTCTCTCTCTCTCTCTCCACACTCTCTCCCTCGGGCTCGCCTGCCAATCTTCCCCTTCCCTTCCAGGGCTTAGGCCCAGATTGTTAACCGCCTGGCCAGGAACAATCTCGGGGCTTGCTGTCCCACGGAACTGTGGGCCCTGGTCCAGAGAGGAAGAACACCTCATTCACATGTGCAATACATCAACTGCTACAAGTAGGGATTTATCTCATGTTTTTGAAAATAGTGAGATTGATTGTGGGTTGAGGTAGGATGGGAGCAGTTAAAAGAAAAGGAAGTCGTAAGAAAATATGTAGAAATGAGGGTAAGGAGTATTTCTTGTAGCATTACAAATTGAGATTGCAATTATTCATCCTATATGAGCGATAGAGGAGTATGCTAGGATTTTTCGTATTTGTGTTTGATTTAAGCCTCCTCAACTGACTATCAAGGACTGAGAGCATTGCGATTAGAGAAATATAGTAAGGTTACTTATATAAGAAATGTTAAACAAGATAGCTAGGGGGGCAACTTTTTGTCAGGTGAGGAGGAGGCCATTAAGGATTGGGATTGCTTGGGTAACTTCAGGGACTGAGAAGTGAAATGGGGCTAAGCCTAGTTTTTATTATGAGGGCAATTAGAATGAGGAAGAAAACGTAATGTTGAATGTAGGAATCTGTCATGGTTCTTTTCTCCACTCTCCTGCTCAGTGTAGGAATCTGTCATGGATCTTTTCTCCGTTCTCCTGCTGAGAGTAGGAATCTGTCATGGTTCTTTTCTCCATTCTCCTGCTGAGTGTGGGAATCTGTCATGGTTCTTTTCTCCATTCTCCTGCCGAGTGTGGGAATCTGTCATGGTTCTTTTCTCCGTTCTCCTGCTGAGTGTGGGAATCTGTCATGGTTCTTTTCTCCGTTCTCCTGCTGAGTGTGGGAATCTGTCATGGTTCTTTTCTCCGTTCTCCTGCTGAGTGTGGGAATCTGTCATGGTTCTTTTCTCCGTTCTCCTGCTGAGTGTGGGAATCTGTTGTGGTTCTTTTCTCTGTTCTCCTGCTGAGTGTAGGAATATGTCATGGTTCTTTTCTCCACTCTCCTGCTGAGTGTAGGAATCTGTCATGATTCTTTTCTCCGTTCTCCTGCTGAGTGTGGGAATCTGTCATGGTTCTTTTCTCCGTTCTCCTGCTGAGTGTGGGAATCTGTCATGGTTCTTTTCTCCACTCTCCTGCTGAGTGTAGGAATATGTCATGGTTCTTTTCTCCATTCTCCTGCTGAGTGTAGGAATCTGTCATGGTTCTTTTCTCCATTCTCCTGCTGAGTGTAGGAATCTGTCATGGTTCTTTTCTCCATTTTCCTGCTGAGTGTAGGAATCTGTCATGGTTCTTTTCTCCATTCTCCTGCTGAGTGTGGGAATATCGGTTGCGGGGTTCATTCATGTCCTCCCCAACAGGTCCTCACTCATCCCAAATACCCCAAACCCCCACCCCCACCCGGGGTGCTTGGTCCCATTTGTCTTTTTGTCCTGTTGTTATTTTTCTCCATTCTCCTGCTGAGTGTAGGAATCTGTCCTGACTCTTTTCTCCGTTCTCCTGCTGAGTGTGGGAATCTGTCCTGGCTCTTTTCTCTGTTCTCCTGCTGAGTGTAGGAATCTGTCCTGGCTCTTTTCTCCACTCTCCTGCTGAGTGTAGGAATATGTCATGGTTCTTTTCTCCATTTCTGCTGCAGTGTGGGGATGTGTTCATGGTTCTTTTATTCCGTTTCTCATTGGCTGAGCTGAGGAATTGTTCCACCTGGGTTCTTTTCTCCCTTCTCCTGCTGAGTGTGGGAATCTGTCATGGTTCTTTTCTCCGTTCTCCTGCTGAGTGTGGGAATCCGTCCTGGCTCTTTTCTCTGTTCTCCTGCTGAGTGTAGGAATATGTCATGGTTCTTTTCTCCATTCTCCTGCTGAGTGTGGGAATCTGTCATGGTTCTTTTCTCCGTTCTCCTGCTGAGTGTAGGAATCTGTCATGGTTCTTTTCTCCGTTCTCCTGCTGAGTGTGGGAATCTGTTGTGGTTCTTTTCTCTGTTCTCCTGCTGAGTGTAGGAATATGTCATGGTTCTTTTCTCCATTTTCCTGCTGAGTGTAGGAATCTGTCCTGGCTCTTTTCTCCATTCTCCTGCTGCGTGTAGGCATTGCATTCAGTGTCTTTTCTCCCTTTCTCCTGCTGTGAGTGTGGGAATCTGTTGCTGGTTCTTTTCTCTGTTCTCCTGCTGAGAGTAGAAATCTGTCCTGGCTCTTTTCTCCGTTCTCCTGCTGAGAGTAGGAATCTGTCATGGTTCTTTTCTCCCTTCTCCTGCTGAGTGTGGGAATCTGTCATGGTTCTTTTCTCCATTCTCCTGCTGAGTGTAGGAATCTGTCCTGACTCTTTTCTCCGTTCTCCTGCTGAGTGTGGGAATCTGTCCTGGCTCTTTTCTCTGTTCTCCTGCTGAGTGTAGGAATATGTCATGGTTCTTTTCTCCATTCTCCTGCTGAGTGTAGGAATCTGTCATGGTTCTTTTCTCCATTCCTCCTGACTGAAGTGTCGTAATTCTGTCATGGTTCTTTTCTCCACTCTCCTCAACCTTTGGATTGCTTCCTGACACTAGTAGTTTTCACTACATAGTTTAGAAAATAATGTAATATTCTAGGCATACAACATCTATGCTGGGAAACCATCATGGTTCGTAACAGGGCTGCCCATAGACATTGCCAAGAAGGGACTAGGGATGAGGCACAATTTATAGTCTTTCTAGCACATGGAGGACCTGGATTCAATTTCTAGCATTCCATTAGAATTGGGCATAGCAATGCAAGCTTGTCATACCAGGACTTGGGCAGTCAGGCCAGGAGCATCAGAGCCTGACGGGTCATCCTCAGATACATATGGAGCTTATAGGGAGCTGGGAGGCCAGCCTGGGCTACAGGCGAACCCTGTTTCTAAAACAAGCAACCGCCAAGATTGCAGTCTACCTTTCTTTACTAATGCACAAGAGACATCTATAATTACTTCTGTAGTGACCATTAACTCAGAGATACTGAGTAGAGAATGGTAGATAGTCTTCCAAAGTGCCCTATTTTTCACTTAATTTCTCAATTTATTTGGTCCACTTTCAAGGAAAAAAACATTAATTTTTTCCTATTAAGATATTAAAAATACACAGACTATCGCTGGGCATGGTGGCCCTTGCCTTAATCCCAGCACTTGGGAGGCAGAAGCAGGTGGATCTCTGTGAGTGCAGGCCACCCTGGTCTACATAGTGAAAAACTACAGGCCAGCTGGGGACTAATGGGGAGACCCGTCTCAAAAAGACAAATATAAAAAAAAAAAAAAAAAAAAAAAAAAAAAGAGAGAGAGACTATCAAAACATGTTGTACAAGAGAGTAAATTTTGAAAATATGAAAAAACTACAAAGGACACAGTAAAAATAATTTTTGGGATCCAGCTCAAGTGTGACTTGGCTCTTTCTGGTGAACACTGAACCATGTGGATGAACAGCCACATGATTTTGGTCACTATGACAAAACCAAACCCCCTTCTTCAGAGGAGTGAGGCCTCAGCTCATATGAGCGATGATAAACTGGCTTGCAGTAATAGGAAAAAAACTCTGCCTTCTGAGGACACTGGTTGTTTCCTGTTTTAAAAGTATTTCTAATCATATATATCCCCTTTCCTCCCCGTTTCTCTCTCTTTCTCTCTCTCTTCTCTCTCTCGATAATCTCTCCTCTCTCTCTGGTGTATGTCTGTGTGCACATAAAGTACAGGTACATGTGGAGAATAGAAGCTGCTGTTTGGATGTCTTCCCTGATCGTTTCTCCATCTTAGTTTTTATATAACTTTTATTAAATTTTATTCTTGCAATGTCATGTCATATCATCCATCTGTTACTCTCTATCTTATTTTTATATAACTTTTATGAATGTTATTCATTGGCAATGTCATGTCACATCATCCCTCTGTTACTTTTTATTAATTTTATTCATTGGCAATGTCATATATCATCCCTCTGTTACTTTCTATATTAATGTTATTCATTGGCAGTGTCATATCATATCATCCCTCTGTTACTCTCTATATTAATGTTATTCACTTGCAATGTCATGTCATATCATCCCACTGTTACTCTCTATATTAATATTATTCACTGGCAATGTCATGTCACATCATCCCTCTGTTACTCTCTATATTAATGTTATTCACTTGCAATGTCATGTCATATCATCCTTCTGTTACTCTCTATATTAATGCTATTCACTGGCAATGTCATGTCACATCATCCCTCTGTTACTCTCTATATTAATGCTATTCACTGGCAATGTCATGTCATATCATCCTCTGTTACTCTCTATATCTATATCGATATTCACTGGCAATGTCATGTCATATCATCCCTCTGTTACTCTCTATATAAATGTTATTCACTGGCAATGTCATGTCATATCATCCCTCTGTTACTCTCTATATTAATGTTATTCACTGGCAATGTCATGTCATATCATCCCTCTGTTACTCTCTCTATTATTATTAATATTATTTCACTGGGCAATGTCATGTCATATCGTCCCCCTGTTACTCTCTATATTAATATTATTCACTGGCAATGTCATGTCATATCATCCATCTGTTACTCTCTATATTATTTGATATTCACTGGAACTGTCATGTAATATCGTCAATCTGTTAATATCTATATAAATGATAATTCACTGGCAATGTCATGTCACATCATCCCTCTGTTACTCTCTATATTAATGTTATTCACTGGCAATGTCATGTCATATCATCCATCTGTTACTCTCTATATTACTGTTATTCAACTGGCAATTGTCATGTCATATCCATCCCTTGTTACTCTCTATATAATCTATTCACTGGCAATGTCAGTCATATCTGGTTCCCCCTGTTACTCGCGATTATTAATGTATTCACTGGCAATGGCATTGTTCATATTGCCATCCCCTCTGTTAACTCTCATATTTCAATGCTTTATTTCCACTCTGGCAATGTCATGTCATATCATCCCTCTATTACTCTCTATATTAATGTTATTCACTTGCAATGTCATGTCATATCATCCTTCTGTTACTCTCTATATTAATGTTATTCACTTGCAATGTCATGTCATATCATCCTTCTGTTACTCTCTATATTAATGTTATTCACTTGCAATGTCATGTCATATCATCCTTCTGTTACTCTCTATATTAATGTTATTCACTTGCAATGTCATGTCATATCATCCTTCTGTTACTCTCTATATTAATGTTATTCACTTGCAATGTCATGTCATATCATCCCACTGTTACTCTCTATATTAATGCTATTCACTGGCAATGTCATGTCATATCATCCTTCTGTTACTCTCTATATTAATGTTGTTCACTGGCAATGTCATGTCATATTGTCCCTCTGTTACTCTCTATATTAATATTATTCACTGGCAATGTCATGTCATATCATCCATCTGTTACTCTCTATATTAAGGTTACTTTCACTGGCAATGTGTCATATCATATCATCCCTCTGTTACTCTCTATATTAATGTTGTTCACTGGCAATGTCATGTCATATCATCCATCTGTTACTCTCTATATTATTTTTATTCCACTGGCAATGTCAGGTCATATCGTCCCTCTGTACTCTCTATTATTACTGGCTATTCATTGGCAATGTCATGTCATATCGTCCCCCTGTTACTCTCTATATTAATGTTACTCATTGGCAATGTCATGTCATATCATCCCTCTGTTACTCTTTCTTTCTCTTTTTTTTCTTATCTTTTTAATCCTTTCTTTTGCTCCTGCCCCGTCAACCCTCCATCTTTCATGCAAGTCCTTTTCTCGCATTCATTTCTTTTTTATTTTCTAACACAGGACTTTTAACCAAGGTCTTCTGTGTGACCATGGGTTTTGAACTATCCTTTGGATTCTGGTGACCTTAGCTGCTCCACTCTCGTTTTTGAGATGGGGTCTCCAGTGATGATAGAACCTCATGTTTTGGGCTAGTGTGGCTGGTCAGTGTAGATCTGGATCCGTCTGTTCTCCCAGCTTTAGGAGTGGGAACTAGGAATGCAACATCTCTGTCCCTGTGTTGCTCAGCATGCACTTGTGCCCCCTCTGAGCTATCTCCCCAGCTTTATGAGTGGGCACTAGGAATGCACGCTCATGTCCCTGTGCTTGCTCAGCATGCATTGTGCCCCCTGAGCTATCTTCCCCAGCTTTATGAGTGGGCACTAGGAATGCACACTCATGTCCCTGTGCTTGCTCAGCGCCATGCATTGTGCACCTGAGCTATCTCCCCAGCTTTAGGAGTGGGCACTAGGAATGCACACTCATGTCCTTGTGCTTGCTCAGCATGCATTTGCCCCCTGAGCTATCTCCCAGCTCCCATTCCTTCTTTTCTGGCTGGGCTCCCAGTCCTCTAAGGTTTCCAGCTTAGGAGAACTCGGATCACTGAGTTCACTGATTGTGGGCTCCAGGCTGCCTTTTCTTGGAGTGCTTGCTTGAGGAAGCTTGGGGTGGTAGACGCCCTTCCTGCCCTTGAGAGTAATCTCCTAGGATTGAGAATTCCTTCTCCTTCCTCTTTCCTTTTTTTCTTTTTGCCTCTTTTGACCAGGTACCACTAATACTAGGCTGCCCTCCTTCGTCTTTGTGTCCTACATTCGGAGTCCTGCGATGACAGCCACATGCCATCATACCCAGCTTGACTTCCTACTGCTGTTTGTGGCTTTCCTATGCCCATATGCTTTTCTTTTTTTTTTTTTTTTTTTTTTTGTCTTTTTTGAGACCGGGTCTCCCTGTAGTCTGGTGTCCTGGACTTCACTCTGTCGACCAGGCTGGCCTCGATACTCACAGAGATCCGCGTGCCTTCTGACTCCCAAGGGCTAGGATTAAAGGCTGCGCCCACCCACGCCCGGCCCACCATCTGCTTTTCGTTAAATGATGTCTCAGTCCAATTTCCAGGACCAGGCCCTCTGTTTTGTTTCTACATCTGCTTTTCCACCAGGATCCCAGATCTCAGAAGAGGCCATCGTCATTCCCACAGGACCTTCCACCATTTTTGTGTTTCTGTTTTTGTTTGGAAGGTTTCACCTAACCAGGCTGACCCTGGCACTCCCCTGCGCCGCGGCTGCCCTTGCCACTCCTGATTCTGCCCCCACTCCCCCTCTTCCTCTTCCCCCCCATGCCTGGCTCCCTGGCGCCATTCTTGACTCTCATCATCGGCTCTCTCACTCTCAGTATCTAATCTATTCACAAATGTCCTCTCTCTTCACACACGGCAGTCTGGAATCTCTTCCTTCTCTCTCTGTTGCCAGCTCCAGGATTGCCACATGGACATTCTTCTGTCCTTGCTGCTGTCACACGTTAGGTAGCAACCCTTTTCAAAGTCTGAGTGTGATTGTAACTGACACTCAGTACCTGCTTTTCCAACAGCAGCTAGCTGTGGTGAAGTTGGCTTTCCCCGGGTGCAGCCTGAAAGACTGTAGTAGTCAAAGGCAACAGCAGATGGCGATCTAAGGAAAGGATGCATATTATGTTAGAAACAAAACTGAGACTGAAGCTGCCACTAGTTTTGTAAAATCTAAAGACCATATGACATTGTCACCACCCTGTTCTGACACTCCCCTTCAACTGCAGAAAGTTCTTTTGAGAACGAGATACTGCCAGCCATTCTATCTCCCATGATCACATCACAGGCCTGGGAGACCATTGGTATGACCCTGCAGAACCTCTGTGATTGTGGACACTGTGACAAAACACCTTCTTAATGGAGGTGTTTGTATCATGCATTCAGTTTTTTATATTAAATTTTTTATTTTTTTTTATGTGTATGAAATGTCATGTCTGTCATGTAGGTTTGTGCACCGTGTCGTGCAAATGCCACGGAGGTTAAGAAGAGGGCTTGGATTCCCTGGAACTGCATTGGCAGGGTTGGAGTAAAGGACCGTTTTTTCCTTTCTCAGCCGCCCTGGGGGTGCTGGGGATCGACCGGGTCCTCTGCAAGAACAGTCTGCATTCTTCACTGCTTAGCCATCTCTCCCATCCCANGCCCCAGCTGTCCTGGAACTCACTCTGTAGACCAGGCTGGCTTTGAACTCACAAAGATCCGCCTGCCTCTGCCTCCCAAGTGCTAGGATTAAAGGCGTGTGCTACCACGCCTGGCTTCTCACAGGGTTTTACTCAAAAGACCTAATCATTGAAGCCACAAACACGTTGAATACCAATGCCTGAGCCCTTTTTGTTATACTCGTTGCCACCTCCCTTACAGCTGCATACAGCACATGCATTATCTTTAAAAAATTTTTTTATTTAGTATTTTTTATGTGTATGAATGTACTGTCTGCATGTAGGTTGGTGCACCCATGTCGTGCAGTGCTGCGGAGGTCAGAAGAGGGTGTCAGATTCCCCTGGCACTGGAATTAAAGATGGTTCTTAGCCACCATGTGGGTGATGGGAATTGAATCTGGGTCCTCTGCAAGAGCAGTTGATGTTCTTACCACTGAGCCATCTCTCCAGCTCTATCTTTTTTGTAGTCATATCAAAACCCCTCTATCACCTATTAACAAAATAACCTTAAATTGATAAACCGTATTCTATGCCTAGCTATAGGAAGTCTAGTTGCAGGGTTTCTCTTTTCCATCTCAATCCCACCTATAAATCTCCCTATCATAACCATACCATAATACCTAAAACTCACTGCCCTAATCATCACTATTTTAGGCTTCTCGATTGCAATAGAACTCTATAACTTCTCATTTTTCCTCTTACCTAAACTCTCATCCCCTAGCCACAACTTTCCATCCATTCTAGGCTACTTCCCTCTAATTTTTCACCATTTATTCCCCTCAACAAATCTAAAACTAAGCCAAAACATTGCAACTAATGCCCTCAACTTAATCTGACTAGAAAAAACTCTCCTTAAAGTTATTGCCTCTATCCACATTTCAGCCTCCACTGCAACATCAAATCAAAAAGGCCTGATTAAACTTTATTTTCTTTCTTCTCTCATCACCCTAGTTGTCTCTTCCCTCCTTTTCTCCTAGCTCCCCCGCCCGCGAGTTACCCCTAGAATGATAAACATACTCGCAAGAAAAGTTCGACCAGCAACTAAAACTACCCAGCCTCCATTTTCAAATATTGCTGACACACCTAGACCATCTTCCCCTGCTAACTCAACTTCTTCAACCTCAGTTGCCAATCACCGCCCTATTTCATCTGCCTCAACCTGTGCTTCTAACTGAACTTGTTTTAAATGACTAAAATGGTCTATTAATAACTCTATAACAGGTCCCACAGTATACGCAATTAAAATAAGTCCACTTGGCCCTCAAGTCTCAGGAATTCTTCTGAGGCCATTGCAGTGAACAGTAAGTGCAGCATAACTGCTCTGCTGGGGTTCAAATTTCTAAGCACCAACTCCAGGGAAGGCTGGTTTTGGAGTGACCCGGTAGACCAAGCCTGTGTCCCTTTCAAATGTTTGACCAGGTGTGTTCTTGGAGACAACGCCCTTTCTCGGGGTGAGGGCAGGGTCTGCCACCTTTTCTCAACTGCAGCAATAGCCAAAGGAGGGCTTTAGTCAGTTCCTTACCTGGGTTACTGCAGCAATAGAAGGGAAGGTCTGCTAGGGGAAACCTACAAGACCTTCATTAAGGAGCTGGTGTATGAGGGCTCCAATGCTGATCATAAAACAGTCATCTTGCCAGTTCACTCTAAACCACACAAGAAGTGTATAACAGCTACTTAAAATGTTGGTACGAGAGCTTCTGATATGGCAGCTTTGGCACAGGCCTTTGTCTCTGCCCTGCACCCCCCAGGAGATGGTCTCAAATGTTGGGAGTGTGGCCAAATGGGTCATTTGTGAGTGGCCAGCCCTTTTGCAACTACAGCCCCACCCAGGAGCACCAAGCAATCCTCCTCACCTTGTCCAAAGTGCTGGAGCAGATTCCACTGGGCCTGGGATTGTTGCACTGAATATACTAAGAACAGCACCCCATTAATGAAGATTTAAACTCTGCCTGGGGCAGCTCTGAGCCTGGCCAGAAAGGGGGCCAGGGCCCTGCCAGTCAAGCTAAATGGAACAGAAGGACCAGGGATCTTTTGGATGGTCCCCCCTGGAGGAGACCTATGAACCCTGAATGCACATTTACATAGGGGATAAGCTTTTTTTTTTTTTTGTATGTGTATGAGTGTACTGTCTGCATGCAGGTTTATGCACCCGTGTCGTGCAATGCCACGGAGGTCAGAAGAGGGTCTTGGATTCCCTTGGAACTGGAGTTCTCCTGGAATTGGAGTTACAGACGGTTCCCGGCCGCCATGTGGGTGCTGGGGATCGAACCCGGGTCCTCTGCAAGAGCAGTTGGTGCTCTTAACCGCTAGGCTATCTCTCCAGCCCGCTTATTGGATACTGGAGCAGGCAGAATCATCATTAGGGAGGAGGAGGTCCAGAAAGAATGGAAACTAACTGAAGGGCCTTTGGTCCAGGGTGTTGGGGGAAATGTGGCACCCAACCTATGGTGTGGCGAGACCTAGATAGGGGGACAGGGGACCATTAAGCCCCTAATGTTGTCTGGGCTGCCTCATAACTTGTTAGGCAGGGACTTCCTTGATGCCTTGGGGGTGATCCTAACTATAGACAATAAAGTCTTTTATAATTCAGCAGTGGACTTCTAAGTCTGAGACCAAGGCTCCCAGTACTCCCAATTCTAAGAGCCATTGTTCTGTCATCACCTATTTAGCTAGAATGGATGACTTCAACACCCGTGTGGGTGGAACAGTGGATGCTTGCCTCATCTGAACTCACAGCTTTGGAGTCCTTAGTTGCTGAACAACTAAGTGCAGGGCATAGTGAGACTTCCATTAGTCCCTGGAACACCCTTGTCTTTGTAATTCAAAAGAAACAGCAGGGCAAGTTTCCTGTGCTCCCTGATCTTAGGGCTATTAATATTACAATGAAAAAAAATGGGAGCAGCCCAATCTGGACTCCCTTGGCTCTCAGCTAAACCAGCGGGCAAACACATTGCCATTCTTGATATAAAAGATTGCTTCTGGGGCTGGAGAGATGGCCTAGTGGTTAAGAGTGACTACTGCTCTTGCAGAGGACCGGGGTTTGATCCCCAGCACCCACATGGTGGCTGAGAACCGTCTTTGACTCCAGTTCCAGGGGGAGTCCGATGACCTCTTCTGACCTCCACAGCATTGCACGACATGGGTGCACAAACCTACATGCAGATAGTACATTCATTCACATACAAAAATAAATAAAAAAATATAAAAAAGATTGCTTCTGGGGCTAGAGAGATGGCTCAGTGGTTAAGAGCACTGACTACTCTTGCAGAGGACCCCAGTTCTATTCCCAGCACCCACATGGCAGCTAAGAACAATCTTTGAGCCAGGCTTGGTGGTGCACACCTTTAATCCTATCACTCAGGAGGCAAAGGCAGGTGGATCTCTGTGAGTTCCAGGCCAGCCTGGTCTACAGAGTGAGTTCCAGGGCAGCTGGGGCTATAGGGAGACCCTGTCTGAAAACAAATATGCTTCTTTTCTATTCCCCTGCACCCTGAGGATGGACCTCGCTTTGCAGTTATTGTCCCTTACAGGAACCACTCCTCTACTGTGCAGTGATATCAATGGAGAGTCCTGCCAGAGGGCATGAAAAATAGCCCCACATTCTGTTGGTTATGTTCTAAAAAGGGTTTCTTGGCATTACTGATAATCACTTGCCTGCCCATCAGCTCTCGGCCAGCTTCCAGGAGTCATCGCTAATGTCCCTCTTATCTTAGTATCCCAGGCCATCCCTGGGGTCCACCTCAAATTCACTGATGCTGCCAATGAAGGAGCTGTGCTGGTGTCCATTGGGCCAGACTCCTCCTCCAAAATCCAGCATTTCTGGCTCTGCACAAAGGCTCGGAACAGCTTAAAGAACTCCTTGCCATCTACCAGGGCTGTGGGATGTTCCCCTCTGAACCTATTAATCTCTTTACTGATAGCAAATACTGTGCTTCTGTGATACCTTTGTTGACTTATGTTATGTGTAAATTGGGCCTTTCCAAGCTGCTTGACACCTGTATTAGTCACTTTTCTGTTGCTGTGATAAAACACCATGACCAAAGGAACTTATAAAAGGAAGAGTTTATTTGAGCTTATGATTGACAGTTCCAGGAAATTAGAGTCCATTGTGGCGGGAGGCATGGCGGCTGGAGCTGGAGCAGCAAGCCAAGGGTCACATCTCTCAATGAGCACAGGAAGCAGAGAAAGCAACTGGATACCGCAAGGCTTGTTATACTCACTAAGCCCGCTCCCAGTGACATACTTCCTCTAGCACGGCCACACCTTCTAAGACCTCCAAGAACAGTGCCACCAACTGGAGACAAAATGTCTGAATACTTAAAGCCTATGGGGGACACTCATTCAAACCACCACAACACCCTCATCTTTCTCTCAAAGGAAGCACTTGAGGCACAATCAGCCCCTTTTTGTCCAGCATATCTGATCTCACTCTGGGCCACTGGCCACTCTCAATAATGAAGCAGACAGGCTGGCTGCAGAGGGCCTGCCTTCCTGCTACTCTGTTCATTCATAAGCTACTTGCTTGCACTCACAATTCCATCAATCAGCCCACAGTCTACATCAGATATTTCCCTCCTTGATGGTGGGCCAAATGCAAACAACTGGTCTATAGTTGCAAGAACTGTTCCCCATTTCTGCCTTTGGGCCCTCTTCAGCCCTTGGAGTTAACCCTAAAGATTAATGCTCTTTGGCAGATGGACATTACTCATTATTCCCCCTTTGGTCATCTCAAATACTTACATGTTACTGTGGATACCTATTCCCACTATGTAATAGCTACTCCTATGATAGGAGAATCTGTGTCTAAAATTTGCCATCATCCACTTCACTGCATATTATTATAGGTGTCCCACATCAATTAAAAACTGATAATTTTGTGGCATATACCAGTGTGCAGTTTAAACACTTCTGAATTTTCAGAAATATCTCTCACATAAGTGGTATTCCTTATAATCCTCAGGGCTAAGGCATTGTTGAAAGAATTAGTAAAACTTTAAAAGAACAATTACTAAAACAGAAGGGGAGGTCTATACTTCCTACACCATATGCAGTGTGCAGAGCACTCTTTACTATAAACTTTCTGTCAATTTTGAAACCAGACGTGATAACTCCAGTCCGCAAGCATTGGAGCCCTTTGACAGGGCATAATGAGGAGCCATTGATATTTTGGTGAGATCCAGTGTTGGAACAATGGAAGGTCCATGTTGGCTTCCTCTGTGTTGTAAGGTTCCTGCCTCCCAGGCCACCAGCCTTGCAACCCTAGGTATGGCAGTCATGCCTGGCTATGGTTCGACTGCTGGGGACAACAAGGAGGGAAGTGGGAGGGATCAGAGCAGTCCCCAAGATGGTGATAAACCCTAACAGATCCAAAGAAAGATCTGGGAGTTGTGTCAATGAACAAAATTAATTGATTGTAGGGGTTTTAGCACTTACATACTTTTGTTGGGTTCTTTGACAGGAAGTGGGTGGGACAGAGGAGAAGCCTATGTGTATTCTGCAATGGCTAAGTTTTACAGCAAGAAAACCATAGCACTCCCCCTCCACCAGATAAGCTTATGGCTTGTGCCATTTGCCTCCAGAGGACAGGGAGGACATGCCTCAGGAGGGATAAGGCTTGGGAATACTAGTCTTCAAGCTACTCTCCCCTGGGGATTGGGCTACCAATACCTGATGTCCAATATGGCGAGTGGGAGCAGCTCTCATCTCCTGCCAGCCTTGTAGGTTATTATGACTACGACACAGCTCTCCTATACTCAGCCATAATGGATTCATGTGGCCCTACAGGTCCAGACCCTCTGCGTTAAACAATGGGAAGAGGGTTTGCTGTGTCTTTCCACAGGTGGAAACCCACCCCATTTGTGTTCCAGCTAGAAGCATTCATCCTTGCGCTGCAAGAGATAGATCAGGAGCCAACAGAGAGGCTGGCCCATCTGAACATCCAGGAGAAGGCCGCTCCACCAGAGGGTGACATGGGGGCACATCAAGGCACTGGAGTCACAGGAGCAGAGCCTGAGGCCTCCAGGGATGGTGCCAGATGTGCCCAGCCCAGTTTCTGGTGGTATCCTCTATTGCCTTGCCTCTGATTTTGGGCAATGAATCTTCCCTTAATCCAACCACGTGTCCTCACCTTACAATCAATTTGTCCTAATGAGAGTACTTAACTCCAATCAAACTGTTTACTGATATGAGGGAGGTTTCACCCCTCCTCTCTGATGAGGAGTCAATTATTGTGATAATGGCTCCCTATCAGGCTTGCCTAATGGTTCCTTTTGTGTTCCTTCTAACTAACTCCTCTCCTGAACTGATGGAACAAGGGAATTACCATAGTCATATTTCTAATTGTATTACAGCCCACAATGCTACTGACTTTTTTTTATATCCTTAAGACCCCAGCGATCATACTGATTGAATCTGACCATGCCTTGGGAAGGGCGGACAAAACTTTTATTTAGTCAGCATGTTTATGTATGCAAATCTCTCCAACTAGACTTGAGGACCCTGGGTTGTACAAGAATTGGATACAGATGCTTGCTTGCTAATTGGGTCTTGTGGACATTGCTTATATTTATTGCTTATGATTACTAATCATTTTACCCCTTACTTGGTTTTCATTTGGGCATTGATCATTGGAGCTCTTATTTACGAAATAGTCATGGCCATTTCGGCCAGGCCAAGGCAAACTTACCACCACTACTATCACACTCTCTGAGCTTGTGGAGGCAAAAACGACAGGAGGAGATGTGGGATGGCAATCCTGGACTCAAACATATCTTGAGCATATGCAGGCTACCAATCTGCTTAGCACACTAGGTGGAGCAAAAGTTGCATGGCATGTTCTATTTTCTGCTAGCATGTGCTCAGAAGCACTAGTCAGCTTGCTTGTCAGCAGGCCCCTCCTCTGAATATACCCCACAAGCTGGGATGATGTGTGATGGTGTGGAGGTCTAAGATTGGCCACTGGAAGGTCATGTCACATGATGTAGCACTGCCAATCCCAAACCCATACAAGCTGCCTGTTATATAGAATAAGTGGATTTCATGGATTTGTACCACCCGACATGGTCCCAGGGCTGTTACTGCACATATGCTTGATTTGGGGGCTAACAACCCCACAGATGGTTCTTCAGCTCATTTGCCAGTGGGAGCCAGGAGCCCCACGACCACATGTTTGGTCCTGAGACTATCAGTCCCGCAGCTGCGTGTTTGTCCCATAGCTCCATGTTTGGCCCTGAGACCATCAGTCACACAGCTGTGTGTTTGGTTGTGGGACCATCAGTCCTGCAGCTGTGCATTTGGCTGCAGGGCCATAAGCCCCATGTGCATGCAATCTTCAGTCTGTCTAACTGTGGGGTCAGCAGCCCCATACCCATGTCATGCAGTGCCTGTGGAAGCCAGAAGAAGATGTCAGATCCCCTGAAATTGGAGTTACAGATAGTTGTTAGCCACCACGTGGGTGCTGGGAACTGAAGTCCTCTATAAGAGTAGGCAATCGGGCTGGAGGGATAGCCCAGCCATTAAAGGCTGAGGCTAAGAAGTGCAAAAAAAAAAAAAGAGTAGCCAATGCTCTTAACTGCTGAGCCATCTCTCCAGACCCCTGTTTTCCACTTTGGTGGGACAATGCCTTGCAGCTACGTGGCTCTGTCACAAAGCATCAATTAAGTTTCATTTTAGTTATATAAATTATATATTATAATATTGACTCATGCAAAAATGAATGCCTTATGAGATGACCTGCATCCCACACACAAGAGGTGAGACTGTCAACTAACTCAGGAGTGTGGTTTGTTCACGCAAAACCATAAGCTGAAGTGGGAACTAAATAAAAATACTTCCCAAACTCATATAACATAGAGCAGAAAGTGTTCTTCCATGCAGAGCCTGCTTCACATAGCCTGAAGAACAAAACTGTATCTCAGTGCTGCCAGAAGCTTAGGAAATTCCTCTCTTTCCTACAAAATGCGTGGCTTGCACGTGCATGCGTGCGCGCACACACACACACACACACGCACACACACACACGATGACCACTTAATAAACAAAAAATTGGGACAGAGGAGTTGGCTCTGTGGGTAAAGTGCTTGCTGCACAAGCATGAGGACCTGTGGTTGATCCCTCGCACCCACATAAACAGCTAGGAGTGCATACCTGTGATCCCAGAACACATGACACAGGGCTCATTGGACAGCCAGCCTAACCAAATCAGTGAGCTCCAGGTTCAGCAAGAGACCCTTAGAAAACAAGATGGAGAAGGATGGGGGGAGACACCAGCATCAACCTCTGACTTCCACATATATGTCCAATGTGTTCTCTCTGACACATACATGCACACACATGAACATAACATGTATACATATATACTCTATACAGATGCATGCAAATTAATTAGATAAACGTTGAGATCTAGCCAGGCATATGCATGCACACCATACTCCCAGCATTTGGGAAGTGTAAGCAAGAGGATCGCAAGTTCAAGGCCAACCTAGGCCACACAGCAAGCTTGAGACCAGCTGTATGACCCCCTATTAAAACTATAATAAAGTCTAAAGTTAAACATCTAGTAAGTATTGAGTCAGGTGTGGTGACACACATGTTTAATCTCAGCACTGAGGAGGCAGAGGCAGGCAGATCTCTGTGAGGTCAAAGTTAGCCTGCTCTACCAAGCAAGTTCCAGGTTAGCTGGGGCCACAGGGAGATCCTATCACAAAAACAAACAATAACAAACAAAAAACCTCAACAAAACAAAACACCCCCAAACCACAACTCCCTACTCCCTCCTAGAAAAACCACAACCCATTTGTTATTGTTAGGTAGTTGGGATGATTGTCATAAAATTTTGGTCTTGGACGAGACACTTAATAAAGGTACTTGTTGCCAACCCTAATGACCTGAATTCAATACCCAGGATACACGTGGTGGAAAGAGAGCCCTAACTCCCGTAAGTTGTCTTCTGACATTCACCTTTGCACCATGGTACATGTGCTTGTAAGCACACAGTAAATAAATACAACAAAATTTTGGCCTTGCATGACAGACCCCAAGTCAGCATACAGATTTCCCACATGCATTCTGTTATTTTATGTTCACAATCAGACAAAATATCCTTGAACTGTCCCTAGTTATATTTAAGTCTGAAATAATAAATTTCATTGTGAAAGGAAAGCAAGACAAATGCCATAAAATGCCCTATAAAATGATGATGAATTAATGTTTTAATGTGAAGAGTTTGCAGGGGAGTTGATGACATTTTCATGAGACATCTTCATATAGGATTTTGTAAAACTTCATGTGATTGGCCATTAGGCCATGCCTAGGAGACAATTTTCAGAGTAAAGGAAGTGAAAACTGTGTTCACAACTAGGACCTCTCTGAACCTTGTCATTTTGACGTTTTTATGGGGACTTCATTGCATGAACGTGATTGGTGAAATCACTGGCCCTGTTTGAAGATTTCACCTTCTCCCTCTGTGGAAGTAGAGGTCAGGAAGGCTGAGAGATTCAGCCCTCCGGATCCTGTCCTGTCCCCATCCCGATCCATCCAGGAGCCAGCCCTCAGCAGTCTTACCAGCATACAAAAATACACTTATTTTGGGGATTTCAAGGCATTTAGCTGCTGCCTGATAGGAATCAGCAATAAAGACCAAACACATACTTCTTATTGAAAAATCACAGTATCACAATGAGTGTGGGGCCCAGAAACTGTTGTCCTATAGCCCTGTCCTTGGAGTCATCTGCATCACATATATACTGATATGTGCTTTGAAAACAGTTTCTGTTGTTTCCTTTCTTTATTTTAATTTTATGTGTCCAAGTGTTTTACCTGCATATGTGTAAATATATCTGTCCATGTGCTCAATGTCCATGGAGGCCAGAAGAAGGTGTTGGATCCCCTGGAACTGGAGTTATGGATGGCTGCCATGTGGGTCCTGGGAACTGACTTGGGTTTTCTGCAAGAGCAAACAGTGCTCTTAAGTGCTGAGCCATTTCTCCAGCCCTTCTGTTATTATTATTTTTTTAAAGGTGTGGTGTCAAATAGCTCAGGCTGTTCTTGAACTCACTATGTAGTGAAGCTGGTCTCGAACTAACTGTCCTTCTGACTCAATTTCCCAAGTGCTGGGATTATAAGTGTATGCTGTCTCACCTGGCTATGTTCTATTTAGAGATTAGAAACATTTATGAAAATTCCGAAGTACAGGGTTAAAGGAGTGTGTTCCTGGAGATCTGGACAATTTTTTTGGCCCTTAGCCAAGGTACCTTAAGGATAGGATTCTTTCCATCAAAGTACCTTCTCAAAGAATAAAATAGAATCCAAGGAAAGGATAATGGAGTGCATTTAAGCGTGTGTATGTGTGTTTGTGTGTGTGTGTGTGTGTGTGTTTGGGGGTGTCTGTGTATATATACATACATGTGTGGGGTTCTGCATGCACACATGTATATGCATGTAGAAGCCAAGGGTTGATATCTTCTATATTTTTCTGTCTCTCTTCATTTTAATTTTTGAGACAATGTCTCTTACTGAACCTGGCGCACACTAATTCAGCTAGAGAGGACAGCCCAACAAGGCTCACAGATCTTTCTGTCTCAGCCACTGCAGCTTCCAGCACAGGGATCACAGGTGTGTACTGCCTGTCTTTTACATGGGCGGCAGAGATCCTCATGCTTGTGCAACGAGCACTTTACTGAGACATTTTCCCTGTACCAATTGCAGATTTTAGTGAAGTAAAAGTAGAAAGCTACAACTTGTAAAGTGAGTACATGGGTAAAGATGAAGAAGCAGATCCCCCCCTTAGTCTTTGTCTGTTGAGATGTTTGAGGTGAGCATGAAATTCAGACTCTGCCCAGGATAATGCTGAGCCTTGGGGGTGGAAACTGTACTCCACATTTTTGGGCCTACCAAGGAAGAAACAATTAACACATTGTTTTAATTACAGAGTTTAACTTTTGGTCAGATAAAGGGTATTCTACGAGACCCAAACCTTAAGATGGATGTTTGAGACAGGAGATAGCTAACCACATTTATTACCACATGTCTACCTCATAGCTTTGGTTAGCTTTAGGCCAGGAAGGAATATCTAATTTCATTTGTCATCATTAGTTTACTCTTTAGCCTTGCTGCTAATTTAGGTCCCCAAGGTTGATTTCTAAGCAGTGACAAAGCAGTTTAAAGCTACTTGCTAAAATGTTAGAATTTAATGTCCTTGCCATTTAAACCTAGTCATTTTCCTTGTTGCCGTGAGCAGGCAATCTGTATCACAAGAGGCAACTTAAGGAGCACTTTCCTTTCTTCACTGCTCGAGGCCATCATGGCAGAGAAGAAATGGCACTGGGAGTGGTCCCTAGCTTTGGTGGCGGCAGCAAGGCTCCACACTGCTTGATCAAATCCAAGTAAACCAGGAAGTAGAGACAGGAATGCTAGCACCTAGCTGGCTTTCTTCCCTCAGCCTGTTTTCAGTTCAGGAGTCAGCTGTCAGGATGGTGCCATATTTTGGGTGGGTCTTTTCCTCACAAGTCCATCCTTTGTTAACTTGACATCAAATCACGTTACTTTAATGCATAACACTTTGGCGGGCTGGTGAGTTGTCTCACTTGGTTACATGCTTAATGTACAGGCCTGAAGACTTGAGTTTGGATCTCCAGCACCCACATAGAAGTTGTGTGGCAGTGATGTTTGCAATCCCAGCAGAGACAAGTGGATCTCTCCAGCTCATTGGCTAGTCAGCCTAACTGAATCAATAATCTCCAGGCTTAGTGAGAGACCATGTCTCAAAATTATGGTGGAGAGATATTGCAGAAGACCCCTGACTGTTGACCTCTGGCCACGCACACACACATCATTATACATGTCACACACATATTGGTGGAAGAACTTAATGTAAAACTGAGAAACATTGGATATTCCCTCCTTCCCCTCCTTCCCCTCCTTATAGCCCCCAGCTGTGATCCAAACAGAGTTCTCATATAACAGACTGAACACCAAATAAACCAACCAGAAGGCACTCATGTCCAAAGGAAACCTTTTGGATGGCTGAAAATTCCAGCATCTCCTGACAGTTGACACTGCAGCCCTGGAATGTCAAAGCCACACAGACAGTGAAGTATATACCAGGAGAATGAGAACATTCCATCCCACCACCAGATGACCCACTCACACCTGTGCACTATAACAGGCTCTTTTTCCAGGGCAAGGAGCATCCAAACAGGCCCCTCCAGGCCTAGTAATAGTTCTTTGGAGACACTAGTCCTTCTTCTAGGAAATGGAACACCTGGTTGGACATACTGAAGTCAGCATGCCAAGTACAGCTGGCACCTAGGGGGAAGTTTTATTGCACTCCTCTAGAAGAACAGTCTGAAAGGCCCTTAGGAGGCTCTTTGTTTGCTAGTTGACCTCTGGTGGTCCAGGGGCTTCCAGGCAATGGGCTCTCCATTAAGCCCCCCAGTGATTCTATTAGTCTAATGAAGATGGACAGGCGGGTCAACCCCACACCAAGAAGATAGAGGTTCAACATGTACTTCATGGCTGCCACGCCCAGCTCCTCTGCAGACCAGTAGAGCCGTCTTCTGTTTCTGGATCTTTGAGGCTGGGTGGGCCGGAAGATGTCTGCTGCTATCGCAGCAGGTTATGCAGGCACCAAGAGGAAGCTGCAGCACAGCACAGTACAGCACAGCACAGCACAGCACAGCACAGCAGCCTGTGGAGGTCTTTAATGTATTTGGTCAGGTTCATTCCGAGATACTTTTTTTTTTTAGGCTACTGTAAATGGAAGCGTTTCCATATACTCCTCCAGTTCCTTGTTGGCTCACAGGAAGGCTCCTGATTTTTGTAGATTAATTTTGTAACCTGCAGCTTTACTGAAACTGTTAATCATTTCTTTCCCAGTTAGTACTCCTTTAATTTCCTTCTCTTCTCTTATTGCTCTAGCAAGAGTTTTAAGCACTATATTGAAAAGGAGTGGAGATAGCGGGCAGACTTGTTGGGTTCCTGACTTTAAGGGGCATACTTTTAGTTTTTCTCCATTTAGTTTTATGTTGGCTGTGGGTTTGTTGTATATAGCTTTAGATATGTTGAGGAATGTTCCATTCAGTCCAATTCCCTTTAGGACTTTAAACATAAAGGGATGTTGTACTATATCAAAGGCCTTTTCTGCATCAATTTATATGACCATGTGGTTTTTATCTTTGAGTCCATTTATATAATTTATGACATTTATTGGTTTACATATGTTGAATCATCCCTTCATCTCTGGAATAAAACCAACTTGATCATGTACCTGTATGCAGTTTGCAAGAATTTTGTTGAGATTTTTTGCATCGATATTTATCAAGGATATGGGTCTATAATCTTCTATTTTGGTTGAATCTTTGCCTGATTTTGGTATTAAAGTGATACTGGCTTCATAGCAAGAATTTGGGAGATTTCCCTCTGCTTCTACCTTTTTGAATAACTTAAGTAATATTGGTTGTAGGCCCTCTTTAAATGTCTGATAGAATTCTACTATAAATACATTGGGGCTTGGGCCTTTTTTTAATTGGGAGGTTTTATATTACTGTTTTAATTTCCTCATATGTTATGGGTCTGTAGAAACTGTTGATATCTTCTTGGTTAAGCTTTGGTGAGCCCCATGATTTCAGATATTCATCTATTTCTTTTAGGTTTACAAATTTATTAGAGGTTACTGATTTTTAAAAGCATTCCAACATAATGTTCTGGATCTTTTTATTATCTGTTATAATGTTTTCTCTTTCATTTCTAATTTTACTGATTTGGAGTTGCTCTTTCTTTCTTTTGATTAGTTGGGCTAAGGGTCTGTCAATCTTGTTTATCCTTTCCAAGAACCAGCTTTTGGACTCTGATTCTTTGTATTGCTTTCTTTGTTTCTATTTCACTAATCTCTGCTCTGATTTTTGTTATTTCTTCTTGTCTGTTGGGTTTGGGATTCACTACTGTTGTCTTTCAAGTGTTTTGTGTTGCAACATTAAGTCATTTATTTGTTATCTTTTTTTAAATGTAGGCACTTAGAGCTATACATTTCTCTCTCAGGACTGCTTTCAAACTGTCTCAGAGGTTTTGTTGTGCTGCATCATTAACCTAATTGGGTTCCTGCCTGCTGATCCAGGCAGGTGCAAAAGATTTCTGCCTGTAAGCTCTCTCTATTTACTATCATTTCTCTCCCTTTCCATCCTAAATAAATCTGCACACACACACACACATACACACATGCACCAGCTAGACTCAGACCAAGAGAACAAAGGCCATGCCCAATAATGGTGTGGTGCCAGCAAGGTAGCTAGGGGGGATGGAGCTGTGGCCTGTCAAGTCTGGAGCAGTGTACCAGGGAAGTTCAAAACAATGGCTCAGGAAAGAGAAATGCAGCTTGGGCCGCCCACCACAGACCATTGCCAGGTCCACCTCCCAGCAGCATGGGACCGCACACACCAGGAGACTACAAACCCCAGAATCCTTTGAGCCCATCACAGCCATGTTAACTTCCTTTTTTTTTTTTAACATTCCAAGCCAGCTGACTATGATTCCCAGAATGCTTCAGGCCTGCTGCTGCTGGCTGGAGAAAAACTTCAAATGATTTGTGTTCTTTCCCAAACAGGTCTCCCAAAAATACACAGAGAAAATGTACCTTCAAATCTTACTGTGTTCTTTCTTATGGTACTTATTCAAAATTGAGTTTAATTGTACTGTTCCTTGCATATCAATTTTTATCTCAAGATAATATTTCTATAATATTGCTAGTCAAATTCTGTTAAGTTAAATTCCATCTCAAGCATGCTTATTAAGATATTAAATTTCTAAATCTAATACATGGGTACCCAAAACATCTTTGAATAAATTGTGCGCAATTAATCAATTAATTAAGAAGTCTTAGGCAATTCTAAGTCAATTAATTAAAAGTATCATAGACAATTCTAAAGTCAATTAATTAGAAAGGTCCTAGACAGTTTTGGAGTTTATCAGATTTGTTTTCACCTTTTAAAATTCACAAGCTTGTGGACCATGTGGCTTGTAATCTAGCTGAAATAACAAATCATCCTAATTCATGTTTGTCTTTAACTATCTAAAATTAACACCATTTTTCTATTTCAGCATCCTAAAAGCAAAACAGGCAGATTTGTATGGAGATTTTCATGTCAGCCAGGTCTGACAAAAGGCTTTAACAGTAATAAAATGTTCTTTAGCAACTATTGGTCATTTAACAAAACTCAGTTAAAAATATTCTAAAGTTTCAGTTAAAAATTAACTTGTTATAATTTTACTGCTTACAGAAATTTAGTGTCTAAATTCAGTAAAGGCTAAGTCTAGAACCAAGATTGACCTTTTGTTTCTCCCTATAACAGATAATAAAAAACTCAGGTCTATTAGTATATTTAAACAGCTAATAAATTAATTAATTTCTTAAGGGTAAATATAAATTTATACATGTGATAGTTCAAAGTTTTGTTGAGTATGTACTGTCATCTGCTGGTTATGATCCACCAACACCCAATATGGAGCTCTAAAACCCATTTATAAAATTTATACCTTAAAGTAATGTATCTAGGGGTTATAATATATAAAGGTTAAAATTTATACATAAACTTTATTTCTTCAGGATCAAATCTTAATCAGATAACTTAAAGATCACAATGTATGTTTAATCAAGGTTTATCTAACATTTACTTTCATCCAAAATTTATTCACACATAATGGTAAGCTAAATTACTTATGTTGTTTAAAAATTGGTCTAATACTATCAACATAAAAGATTGGTCACACTTAAATTTATGGACACTACAAGTTGTTATTACTCTTACTCCTAATTCATACTAGATTTCCAGGTGACAGCCTTGACATTGATGTATACCAGTGTTCCCATTGTCTCTCTTTGATGTTATCTGTAACATCCCTCCTTTTATTTACAAGATAGCTTAACTTTAAAAGACTGTATTTCACCTCTTCATCAATGATGGACCTCAAAACACCAGTTCCTGTATGGGTATGTATGTTGTACTATGATTTTCAAAAAGGGTAAATTCTCCTAAAATAAAGGTAAAAATTAATATAATGCCCCCCCCAATACAGCTTAACTTCTTTCTTCCTTTAAGAGACATAAGATCTCTTGGAGGGATAATATCTTTCTCAAAAAAATCTATTAAAAATGTATCAAAGCCAGATACTGTACTGGCTGGGGCTTTTCCCAACAGCCAATTGTATCAGTAAAAAAACATTACAGCTGTCTGTTATCAAACTAAAAATTAGGCACAATAAATCTACCAAGGCTAAAAGGCCATGGGTAAAGCCCCAAGTACTAAACTGATACATTATTTTGTTTTTCAAACTTAATGTTAAAGGGCTAAAATATATCTCATTCTTAAAAGAACTTTAATTAGCCTTCTCTACTAAGATGATAAACAAGGTATTTTTTATAAATACCCACAGTAACATAAAAGAATGGTATTTCTAACCACCTGTGCCATACCAACAGCACAACCTAGTATAATAAATAGTGTTTACTTAAGTGCCTATGCTTTTACTATTTATATTCCATCAGTAAATTGCAGAAAATACCCTCTGGAAGGGCTAAAATCCAGCTCAGCCCGAGGCCATCTGCTGGGCCTCTACCTTGCCCAAAGCCTTCTGCCCTCTGGCAAAGACTTGGAGCCAGAGCTGTGCTGTCAACTTCTTGCTGGGAAAAGGCTGGGACAGACTACAAGGCCCTAGGTGCTAACTTCAACAACAACGAATGGAATGCTCTGCTTCTCACCCACCCTTCCCCCCATTCCTCTTCAAGGCCTAGGAGCTGCTCACTAAAGAAAAAACCTGCCAGAGGCCAAAAGGACAGTTGTGGTCACTCATAGACTTGACTTTATTCCATCAATATAGTTACATGTACAGGTTTTCCAGCCAAACTTGAGACTTTGGGGGGTACAATTAAAATCACCATCTATGTTAAAAGGGGAATCAAATAATATGTGTATGTTTTGGGGGGAGAAAAATGTTGTCTTTATATATGGGAGAAAAAATGTTACTTTTAAAAGGAAAATGTCACTCACATACCTGTATATCTTGGAGGGAGAAAAAGTATTACTTTTACTTTGTCATTTTTTTTTTTATTTATGTGTATGAATGTACTGTCTGCATGCAAGTCTGTGCATCCATGTCGTGCAATGCCGCGGAGGTCAGAAGAGGGTGTCGGATTCCCCTGGAACTGGAGTTCTCCTGGATTTGGAGTTTCAGACGGTTTTCAGCCACCATGTGGGCGCTGGGGATCGAACCCGGGTCCTCTGCAAGAGCGGTCAGTGCTCTTAACTGCTAGGCCATCTCTCCATCCCCTACTTTGTTATTTTTTAAAGTTCCACCACTTGAGGGAGAAGGTGCATGCTCAGTTTCAAGTCTCTTCACATCCTTCACATGGTTGGTTTGCGATGCACTGGCACCAGTCTCTGTGTTTCCCTTGGTAGGTGGAGAAGTGTTTGAGGCTCTGGAAGCTTTGGCAGCTGCCTTGCAGCCTTTGCTGCCTCTGTGTTAAAAGAGGGGACGCAAGTGATGCCTATATGTCTTTATATTTGGGAGGAAAATGTTATCTTTATATATGGGTTGTTAACAAAGCCCTATTACCTGTAACCCAAGTCCCTCTAGGCCACCTAAATAATCCCTTTTGTTAAGACTAATCTCCACCTTAGGAGGTCGGCTTCCTGGTTTGTTTAAAGTCAATTTGGGGGTTACAACCCAGAGTGTCCTAGTTCAATATCAAGCCATTCCTGAAAGTTCTCTGGAAGAAGGATGGCAACACTGCTCCATTTTAATAAATTGGAGGAGAAGCTGTAGGACTGTGACTTTGTCTGGCTGGAAGCTGGGATCTGCAATCATTGTCCTGGTAGCCCCCTGGGGGTCAGGATATGCAGTACTCCTGCTTTGCCTAAGACAAAGCCCCAGACCCTGAAGGCTCTCTCTTTGATGTATGGAGCATAAGTCACTCTTCCGGCTTACTATACACACACCCAGTTTCTGTTGCTCCCAGTAGGGTGTGGAGAACCCTTAACTCAAAATGAGCTTACCACCTGACTCAGCCATACCACTTCTGGGTATATATCCATCAGACTCTTCCTACCACAGAGATACATGTATAGTCATGTTTACTGCAGCTCTCTTCACAATAGCAAAGAGCTGGAACCAATCCAAGTGCCCCACAATGGATAGAGAAAATGTGGTACATCTACACAATGGAGTTCTATGCAGCAGTAAAGAAAGATGACATCATGAACTTTGCAGGTGAATGGATGGAGCTAGAAGACATGGTGAGTGAAGTAACACAGTCCCAGAAAAACAAACAATGAATGGTATCCCTCATCTGTGGATGCTAGCACGAATTACCTAAACTGAGCAATATTAATGTGATCTAAAAACTGTGCTCTTATATTTTAGAATCTCTTAAAAAATAAACAATAAAAAATAAAAAAGAAAGATGACATCATGAAATTTGCAGCTAAATGGATGGAACTAGAAGATTTTATGCTAAGTGAAGTAACACAGTCCCAGAAAAATAGACAAATGATATCTCTCATCTGTGGATCCTAGTACCAAGTACCTAGGTGTAAAACAAGCTGAGCAACATTAATGCTATATTCCTCATGATCTGAAAACAACTGTGCTCTTATATTGTGAATTCCTAAACAGGTTCTAGAATTAACCTACCATTTATTTTCAGACCTTGGATTTTATATGATGGAGAGTATGAATGCATCTTTTAGAGTAATACAAAATTAAAATGGAAAAATGCTAATCAAGAAATATGATATGGAAATAACATACAGTTTGTTTCCAAAGGATACAATTTTAATATAGGTGCAATGTAACAAGCTGGTACAACTTAGCCTTTCTGGGTGCTTAATGACCATATTTAATGTCCATACCAATTTGGCTGAGGGACCTAAGGGGATAACTTTGTTCCTTGCCCTCAGAGGTCAACCGAGTCTTAGGGGAGTATGCATGAGTGCATCTCTTGAAATGTCCTGCAAATGTGGGTCACCAGTCTTCCTGTGTAGGGAGGTCTTAGAGATCCACTAATGGGACTTCAGCCAGTGTCCAGTCTATAGAGAGGAAAGTCTACTCATGCTTCAGAAAAGGAAGCCTGGTCTACCAAGTCCTGACTTTGTCCCTGGAGTGGATGGAGCTGGTAAATGAAAAGCTGAAAGGAACAAGGGGCTCCAGCCCTCCTCCACCCCAAAAGCCCTGAAAGATCCCTGAGGACCAGACCCTCAACTGACCTCAAGAAAACAAAAACCTTGGTTAATCTGGGCTAACTCTGTGGCATCCAAAAGGAAAGTAAAACCAGAAATAATCAGTAAGACCAGAGAAACTATGCTACAGGTATCAAACTTGAGATCATAGTAAAAAGACAAAAAGAAAAAAGAGAGAGCACTGTTGTTTGGCCTGTCTTCAATTGTTACTGGCAAGTGCATCTACTCTGTGGCTGCCACTGCTTTTGCTACTCCTCAAAGACATGACACACAGCTTTTTAACCTTCCAATATGGACTGAAGACTCATGTCTCTCTAAGAATCCTCCAAACCTTCAATTCTGGATGGGGACTACTGAGTAGTAATAGTACTGCTTGTAGACTAAGCAGCTAAGGGGATTTCAGCCTCGTCAGGGTATAGACTGCCATTATAGGACTACCCGGGCTGTATCATGGAGGCCAGTATAGGGGGTCAAGACAGGATGTGTGCTTACTGGACTTCATTTGGTGGGTCGTGGGAGGGAAAGACCCCAGGGTGGAGCACAAGGGCAGGATTGATGATTGTTTGGGCTTGCCAAAGAGGAACCTTTGAGCAATTCCTTAAGGAAAACATGACATCTTCTAGAAAAAAAATCCTCCAATTCAAGTGATATGGGTATGTATATATAAAACTATGGAGTAGATGGATAGAGAATACACAAGGTGAGATCTCCTGAGGCCAGCGGAAGGTACCCCCCCTCCACCAACTGGGATTACGAAGGCATCTGAAGGAGGCAAGGAAAGCAAGCCTTCAACATAGTGAAGAGGCATTTAGGACTCACATTGGAATACAGGCAAGGAGAAGCCCATATGCCAGGATCACGAAGAACAGACAACACTGGAAAGGGGCAGGATAATACACACACCAAGCTCTACCAACCAATGGAAGACTCCTGCAGTGGGATCTCTGGGGATGCCCCAGGACACAGATATCAGAAACACAATGGGGAACATACTTAAAGAACATACAGATATATAAGAACAAATCAAAGAACAAGAAAAGAGAATGAGAACTCAAGAAGGACCTAGAGAGAGAGAATGACAAGCTCTGGAAGGAAGTGAGACACTGAAAGAGATCCATGCTGAAAAAGAAAAGGAAACCAACCAGCAGAAGCAAAGAGCTACAGGAAAAGATTGATGAAGCTCCAAAAAGAATAGAAATACTAAAGAAATCAGAAGAGGAAATGAAAAAGGAAATCAACCACTCATCCATTCAAGAGGAAAGGAAAAAGCCTTCAGAAGCAGAATGAGGAAGCAGAACAAAGTATCAGAACCTGGAAGATAACACAGAACACTAAAAGGAATAAAATTTCATAATCAAGGAAAGAATTAAGAAAGTTAAAAATACACAAAGTGGAACAACCAGGAGCTGGTGGGACACATGAAAAGACAAACCTCCTCATCATGAGGAATAGAGGAAGAGAAGAATCCAAGAGAATGGTATTGATCCATTCTTCACAAAAAGAAGAATGAAAAACTTCCCCAAACTAAAAAAGGACAAACCAATACCATACAAGAAGCACTAGAATCCAAACAGACAAGATCAGAAAAGAAATTCTCCATTCTCCACACCAATCATAGTAAAATGCTAGACACCCAAAAAAAAGACAAAATCCTTAAAGCCAAAAGAGAAAAAACAACAGTGACCTATAAGGGAAACCTATCAGAATTACAACTGACTTCTCACGCGAAACTATGAAAGCAAGAAGAACCTGGAGCAAAGCATTCCCAGTGTAAGGGACAATAGATCCAACCCAGGTTACTATACCCGGCAAAAAGTGTCAATTATAGTTGAAGGAGAGAGAAAAAACCTTCCATGATATAAACAACTTGAAAGAATACATGTCCGGAAAACCAACCCCTTCCAAGAACCTTGAAGCCAATTCAAAGAAACAATAAGAAGACAACCAACCCCAGGCACCTAGAAAGAGAAATCAATAAAAGCATAACTGCAGAAGTAGAAACGACAACCAAACAACCACAATGGATAATAAGGCAAAAGGAAGCAACACAACCTATCAGTCAGAACCTTAAATATTAATGGACTAAATTCCCCAATCAAAGACATAGACTGGGAGATTGGATTAGGAAACAGAATCCATCGACGCTGTCTACAAGAAACACATCTTACCTTCAAGGACAGGCACCACCTTAAGTGAAGGGATGGAAAAAAATATTCCAAGCAAATGGTACCAAAAAGAAAAGGTGTTGCTAGATTTTAATATCAGACAACAAAATAGACGTTCAAGATAAAAGAAATCAGAAGAGACAAAGAAGCCATTAAATTTTTATCAAAGGAACAATTCACCAAGAAGACTTCACAATTATGAATATATATGCCCCAAATTCTGGTCGCACCAAACTTTTAAAGACAATTCTCCCAGGACCACAAGTCACACACTAACCCCAGTACACTAATAGTAGGAGATTTACATACCCCACTGAGTCTTTTGGATAGGTCAACAGGACAAAAATAAACAGAACTAAACATCTGAACTGACGATATGATAACACAAATGGACCTTATAGACCTGCTACTGAAGATTCCATCCCTATCAGGAATACACTTTCTGACTCAGCACACCACGGAACATTCTCCAAAATGACCACATACTGGAACACAGAAGAAACTCCACAAATACAAAAAGATTGAAATAATTTCATGCATTCTATCAGACCATAGTGCAATAAAGCTCAACATCAACACCAGACAAGCCTCCTGACTAGCAAAGAACACATGGAGATAAACAGCACACTCTGAATAACGGAATGGGTCAAGGAAGAGATAAAGAAAAGAAAATAAAACCATGCCTTGGACTGAATGACAATGACAATACAACCCAACAAAACCTATGGGATATCTTAAAAGCAGTCCTAAGATGGAAGTTTATAGCCCTGGGTTGCCTACATTAGAAAAACAGAAGGACACAAGTGAATGATCTAACACTACAGCGAAAAAGCACTTGAGAGGCAACAACAGATGCCCTCTAAACGCAAACAGACAGGAAGAATAACAAAATCAGAGCAGAAATCATGAAATAGAAACAAAGAAAAACATACAAAAAAATCAATGAAGCCAAAAGTTGGTTCTTGGACGAAAACAAGATAGAACAGACCTCTAGCCCAGTTAAGACAAAAGAAAGAGGAACAACCCAAGAAGTCAATGCAATCCATGATGAAAGGAAATATCACAAACAGACAAGGAAAAAGATCCAGAAAATCATATGGGAATATTACAAGAACCTATATTCTATCAAGTTTGAAAACTAAAGAAATGAATGAATATCTGAAATCCTGGGAATCACCAAACCTCACCAAGAAGAGATCAGCAGCTTAAACAGACCCATAACATATGAAGAAATAGAGGATGTTAGTAAAAGCTCCCAACTAAAAAAAGCCCAGGCCCAGACGGTTCAGCGGCAGAATTTCTATAAAACATTCAAAAAACCGACAACCGTTATTACTGAAACTGTTTAGAAGTAGTACAATCAGAGGGAATCTCCCAAAGTCCTCTGATGAAGCCAGCATCACTCTATTACCAAAACAGGCAAAGTCCAACTAAAAAGGAGAATATAGACCCATCTCCCTAATGAACACAAGTGCCAAATTCTAACAGGATACTGGCAAATCACATACAGCCCATACCACTCAAGAAGATCATCCATCATGACCAAGTTGGATTCATACCAGAGATCAGGGATGGTTAACATACAAAAATCAATTACATCATCAAACACATAAACAGAATCAAAGACAAAAACCACACCATCATCTCAATTGATGCTGAAAAAGCCTTTGACAAAATCCAGCATCCCTTCATGCTTAAAGTCCTAGAAGGAATTGGATTGGAGGGATCATTCCTCAATGTAATCAAAGCCATATACAGGAAACCCACAACCAATATCATCCTAAATGGGGAAATGACAGAAACATTCCCTTTAAAGGTAGGGACTCGGCAAGGCTGCCCCCTGTCACCACTCCTCTTCAATATAGTGCTGGAAACACTTGCTAGAGCAATAAGGCAAGAAAAGGAAATTAAAGTAGTACTAATTAGAAAAGAGGAAGTCAAGCTATCCCCATTTGCTGATGATATGATTGTTTACTTAAGGGATGATAAAAACTCCACCAGAAAACTCCTAGAAATGATTAACAGCTTCAGCAAAGTGGCAGGATACTCCAGTGTCAGTCACCTACTCCCTTCTCTTGCTCCTCTCTGAGACCTTGCCCCAGGTGGCATGGGTCCTGTGCCTGATGCTGACATTGCCACAAGTTCACATGGCAAAGCTTCTACTGCAAGCCACTGCTTCTCTACATTCACGCACCAGCCCTGGCTCTTACAATCTTTCTGCCTCTTCTTCTGCAATGATCCCTGGGCCATGGGTGGGTGAGATTTAAATAGGGGCTCCATCCAGAGATACACACCCTGGGGGTGCCCACTCTTTGAAGCTTGTCTAGTTGTGGCCTTCCATTTGCATCACACTCTATTATGTAAGGAAGATTTACTGGTGAGACTTGGTGTATGCAGTCATTTTCTCTCTCCCCCTCATTCTGTGTGTAGAGTTCAACTGCAGATGTGTCTCCTAGGAATGGGGATATTCAGATGTTATGCTCTGTGTCTGGCCAGTTGTGGGATTCTGCAGTGGCCTCTATCTGTTGCAAAGAGCAGCCTTTTTGATGAGTGGCATATGATATGCTTGTCTGTAAATATAAGATTCCATAGTTAGTATGTGTAAGAATTTTCATTTGTCTAGAGATATGACATTGATAGGCTTTTCTCTAGGCTCTATGTCTTCTCTAGCCCTGTGCTTTGGCTGAGTTTACAGTGGCTCTCATGGGTTCATTCCCACTGAGAGGATTCCAAGTCCAGTTAGATAGCTGTTGACCATCCCCCAGACAGCAGTGTCTCTGCTGCACTGATAGAGGTAGTTTTCTGGGCAGCTCTTCATGGTTTCTAGGCTTTGGGGCTGGACTGTACCATTGATTGATTTTCTCCCTTAGCATGTGCACATTGTCTAGCATTATGTGCACTTAACTTCAGGTAGAAGGCTTCCAGGTCAGTTCCTGTCTCATTCATCTAACTCCTATCCCTGAAGTGTGTCCTGTTCTGAACAGTAGGGTCTTAATTTCTATTTTGGGTGGATAATCAAGAGCTTTAGAGATAGCCTGCTTTGTTTTGAGTGTTACTTGGATCACTCTCACCAGCCATTCAAAGGGAGGTATCCACTGTGTTCCTTGGCACACAGCCCCTGGGTTGCACCACCCATGCACTAATGTTCAGACAGTGTATGTGAAGTTCTCATGGGGTCTCAGATGCATCACATTACACCCTGGGTTTCCTAGCATCCCAAGGTCCAATCATCTCTATTCCTTCTTCTTCCATTCCGACTCTACTCCTCCCTTCTGAGGCCCAGCACCCCATCATCCCCCTCCCTCTCCTGACCTCCCCCACTTCCCAACATAACTCCCCATTTATCTCCCTCTCTTCCCTTCCCAAGTGAATCAAATTCTTAAGAAACAATTAGAGCTGGGCATAGTGGCACACACCTTTTATCCCAGCATTCAGGAAGCAGAGGCATCTGTGAGACATGGAGGCCAGCCTGGTCTACAGAGTGAGTTCCAGGCCAGAAGGGACTATAGTGAAACCCTGTCTGAAAACAAACAGGAAAATGCAATTAAACTTATACTTAAAACAAGATTATCCTAGACTGTTTACTTTTAGTTTAAGATTAAAATAACTTTAAGAAGGGATATGAACCTGTCTTCAAGTAAAATGTTGTATGGCTTAGTATATCTTTAAAAAATATTTCGGGAGTGCACAGAGCTTAGATAGGGGGTTTTCCAGGACCACCTGAAGCACAGGTAGGAGCCAGGCACTTCAGCCAGGTGGATTGTTGGATAATTCTATCTCTGGGTTGTTGGGTAATTGTCTCATTGGTTTGATTAAATCATTGTCTTGTGTGGCTGTGGAGGCAGAGTTGTCCTGCTAGCTGCTATAAAAGGTGGGCCTGTTGCCACTGTTAGACTTGAGTGCACAGAGCTTAAATCAGGGATTTCCCAGGACCATCTGAAGCACAGAGTACTGGGACACAGGCTAAACAGGCATACCTCCCCTCCAACAACTGGAATTGCTGAGGGAGTGTCCAAGTAGATTCTTTTGAGAACCTTCAGAACAGAAAGGGAAGAGTGAGTTAGACTGGACTTGGCAGCACATGCATCTGTAATCCCAGAACTGATGGTGAGACGGGAACCTGAGACAACAGCATCCCAGAAGCCTCACAGCCAGCTTGCCGGGAGCGGTCGATACTGAACAGCAAGAGTCTGTCTGAAATAGCATGGAAGGCAAGCAATGACGCCTGAGGTTGTCCTTACAACCTCCACCAGTAAGCTGTGATACACAGACACACAGACTCACTTGCGCACTCCCATGTAGGCACACACATCCAAGTTATTTTTCAACTGTAAACTTCTGCTGCCACCTGGAGGCTCAAATGTGGATGAACAAGTTCAAATTTCAGATCTTGGGAAAAGAGCAGCAGCTAATTTTTCAAGCTCAAAGTTCTGGGAGGTTCTACTTAGGGAAGAGAACTTTGTGGAATTTGGGTAACACAAGCTTTAATAAAATGTTCTTTCCAGTTTCTTGAACTCCAAAGATCACAGGTTGTGCATATTTTTAAGTATCTCTGTGTGCATATTGTTTCCATGTTAACCTGTATACATGTGTGTGTATATACAGTCCCACATATTAGAGAGGTCTATATTTTGTGGGGGGGTATATTCATACATTTATGTGTGTGTATGTATGTATGTATGTGTGTGCTTGTGTGTGTGTGTTTCTGTGGCTCCTGGGGAGCCGTATTTACTGCCTTAGAACCCCAGCTCAGGAGACCCCCAGAGGTCTTGGAGGAGGTGCAGGAGAAGCCCCAGAGACGGGAATCTTGAAGTTACATGTGTGATGTCATCTGGCCAAGGCTTTCCGAGCAACGGAGAAAACCCATCGAAAGACCTGGCATGCTTTGCACACTCTGGGGACCTGTCCGTGGTCCACCGGAGCCAAGCACTGTGCTCTGTAACAGGGGCCAGGGAAGTCTTTGTCTGTGCACACCCAGGTGGTTAAAATCTAGTGCTCCAACTGCTCCCTCTGAATGAGGCCAAATCCCAACAGAACTTCATTGAAGGACTGAAAATTGTGAGTTTCATGCAGTTTTCACTTGATATGAAATACTCGTCTCTAAAATATTGTTTGTTCACTAAGACAATCTAGAAACAGGACTGGGGAGATAGGTCTATCGGTAAAGTGCTTGCCATGAACGAATGGGGGCCCCAGCCCCTGTATAGAGCTGGGCGTGGTGGCACATGTCCGTCAGCCCAGCACTAGGGAAGATACTGACAGGCAGACCCCTGGGGCTCCATGGTCAGCCAGCCTGGATGAATCGGGGAGCTCCAGGCTAGTAAGAGACCCTGTCTCAGAAAACAAGGCCGGCAGTGCCTGATGAACATCACCCATGGCTTATCTCGGGCCCCTGTATACTTGTGTGCTCACATACACACATTCATCACATATACACATGTGTGCACACATGTGCACACACACAGGAGGCGGGCCCACCTTTGGGCTGGAAACTGCTGTTTGTCTCACTGCACTTCCATCTCTGACTCTGGGTCAGTTCATGTGTAATATTGTTTTCTTCTGGGCACGAGTTCACAGGTTTCTGCCATCTTGTAGCCGTAGCTTTGAGTGTGCACCAGATCCATTCTGTTAGCACAGTGAATGAGCAGGTGTTTATTTTTCTACCAGGGAGGGTGGTGAGGAGCACTGACAGGGGTGACTTCTGCCTTGGTCTCCTCTGATGACCCCATCCACAACTCACAGCTGGACATCCAGACAGCATCATCCTTTAATGAGTATTCAAAGAGGGGATTAGAGCGGCATTTTGGAAATGGATTACTTGTGGTCAAGGGTGCTTTTTCTTTTGTTTTGTAGTAGGGCTGAGAATTCTTGCTTATGTTTGATATTTAAGGATGGTGTTTCCTTAGGTGTTCTCCCCCCTCCCTGTCCCACTGCTGTTAAATGTATCCATTTGAGATTCTCCAATGATGACAGTTAACTGCACATTTCATATGAACAACTCAAAACCATGGAAACAAACACATCTATTAAACAGCTTTCACAATGATCTTTGACCAGTTCTGAGTTTTTTTTTTAATTTGAAATTTCTTTTTTTTATTAATTTTATTTATTTCTGTATGTGTATGAATGTACTGTCTGCATGCAAGTTTGTGCACCCGTGTTGTGCAATGCCGCGGAGGTCAGAAGAGGGTGTCGGATTCCCCTGGAACTGGAGTTCCTCAGAAGAGGGTGTCGGATTCCCCTGGAACTGGAGTTCTCCTGGAATTGGAGTTTCAGACGGTTTTTGGCTGCCATGTGGGTGCTGGGGATCGAACCCCGTTCCTCTGCAAGAGCGATCGGCGCTCTTAACCGCTAGGCCATCTCTCTAGTTTAGAGGCACCTGGGTGTGGTGGCACATGCCTTCAATCGTATCACTTGGGAGGCAGTGTCAGGCAGATTTCTGTGAGTTCAAGGCCAGCCTGGTCTACATAGCAAGTTACATAGAGAGTTCTAGGACAGCCAGAGCTACAGGGAGACCCTGTCTCAAAAAGACTAAAATAATATAAGATTAGAGGCACAACCTCCCGTCCATTGCCTGTGCACTTTGCTGGTTATATGTGTGCTCCTCTGGGTGGGGAGGTGGTGTAGTCAAGTGCAAACCTTGAGTTTTGATGAGAAGTCATTGATCTTATGTGGGTTCCTCTGTGTGTGATGAGTCCCTTCTTTCTAGCTGTTTGCAAGACTCTGTCTTTTCTTAGTATGATTATGGTGTATCTAGGTGGGACTCTCTGGGTGTTAACTCTACCCAGAGTTCATTAAGCTGCTTGGATATGTAGGTTAATAATTTTCATCAGACTTGGGGAGTTTTCAGCCATTTATCTTGACTTTCACTGTTTATGTTACCATTGCTGTAAGTTCATATGAATAACTTTCCAGCTGTCTGGAAAACTCTGTTTCCTTGTGGTCATTTACCACCCCTGGATCTTACAATCCTTCCACCCTCCCTCTTCCTCCATGGTCCCTAAGCCTTGGGTGGCAGAGGTTTGACATAGGTGTCCTATTCAGGGCTAGTTCTCTGTAGTCTCTTATTCCTTGCACTTTGGCCTGTTGTGGCTTTCTAGGTTATCATTGTTGCATGAGGAAGCTTTGGTGAGAGTTGAGAGTTTCATTAATATTCTTTCCACCCCATGTTCTACTAGGTTGTCTGAGCCTTAAGTATAGAGGTTGGATTATAGCTGTGTCATTTAGGGGTGGGAACCTCACAGACACTTATTCTCCACATAATAGTCTCCATCTGTTGCAAAAGGGAGCTTCTTTGATGAGTGGTGTCTGTAAATATAAGGATACATATTTAGAATACAGAAATTAGGTTGGTCTAGATGGGTGAGAAAAGTGGGTTAGTATCTATGGCCTCTCCAGCCACGTGTATTTGGATGTTTACTGTACCACATGTGTTTTCTCCCAGTGAGTGTGTTTTAAGTCCAGTTAGACAGCTGTTGATTGCCACCAAGGTAAAGTGCCACACCACAGCAGTAGAGATTATTTACTGGGCTGGTTTTTGTTGTGGTTCATAGACTTTACAACCACTGTCTGGATCTGTAGAAATATTATACACTTCAAATAGCTTACTAGAGATGAGCGTTCTGCTGTGTGTGTGTGTGTGTGTGTGTGTGTGTTTCCATGTTTTTTGAGTGTGCATACCTTTGTGTGCATCTGTGTTCACATCATGTGACACTGGCTGTCAAGCTCAATAGTTCTTCACCTTATTTTTTGAGCCTGTTGCTCACCAAGCATGGAGCTCATGGCTTGGCTAGAATGGCTGGCCAGCAACCCCCAGGAACCCTCCTGTCTTGTCCCTGCCCCCAGCATTGGGGTTACTGTCGAGCACGACCACACCAGTTTTCACATGATGTGGGGCTATGGCTGAGTATAAGGGAGCTGGCTTTTTCCGGATAACCTAGAAGGTAGATTTCACACCAAAAACCTAGAAGGCCGGCAGGAGATGGGAGCCACTTCCACCTGCCATACTGGACATCAGGCACCTGAAGTCCAACCCCCAGGGGAGTGTAGCCTGAAGTTTAGCATTCCTAAGCTTATCCCTCCCGAGGCATGACCTCCCTGTCCTCTGGAGGCAAATGGTGCAAGCCATAAGCTTATCTGGGGTGGGGAGGAACAACTTCTATGGTATTCCTGCAATAAAAACTTAGCCCTTGCAGAAGGCATGAAGGCTTCTCTGTCCCGCCCACTTCCTGGTCAAAGAGCCCAACAAAACTAAGTGCTTAAAACCCCTGCAATAAATGAATTTTGCTCACTGACACAACTCCCAGATCTTTCTTTGGATATGTTTGGGTTCTTTTGCCATTCCGGGGACTGTCCTTTGCTCCCTCCCACTTCCCTCCTTGTGGACCCCAGCAGTCACACTATGGCCAGGCACAACTGCCATACCTAGGGCTGTGAGGCTGGTGACCTGGGAGGCAGGTACCTCATGACAGGGAGGAAACCAACAGCCGGCGCCCAACATCTGGTCCTCTGGTGGGACCCCAACAGCCCACTTGAGTGTCAGCAAAAACCTATCTTAATATCTCTTTACTCTCAAACTAACTGGTTACTCATCCACCAGTAAAAGAAGATAGGGCGGTCCGCAGTTTCTCAAATTTGAGTGGAGGCTTGCAACAGTGCTCCACGCCGAATCCTCCATTGGCCTTTGGGAATGTTCTCTTGGGGCGTAAGCGTTTCTTTCCTTCTATCATGGGCAATAACCACACACATTAAAGGGGCCACAGTTTAGGAGGCTGAGAGATTAAGGCACTCCTTTCATCCACCCCCAGTGAGCCCCAGGCTACAAAACTTTTCCAGAGCTGCTCATCCTTAGAGATAGTGCTTTGGGCTTTCCCCTTCTCACCAAACAGACAGGAGATTCACAAACCTGTGTGAAACCAGCACTCGTTAGATGCAAAATACAGGTCAGACGCAGGACTAGACACACAATCCCATTCCCTTGTCCTCAACCCTTTCCCTGCACCCTTCCAGGAGTGCGGTGCTGCTGAAAGCCAGCTTTGGGCCATTTTCTTTTTCCTGTTCGATGCAGAATGTAGGTCAAATGCAGGACTAGACGCTCAGTCCCAGCCTTGTCCCCAACCCTTTCCCTGCACCCTTCTAGGAGTGTGGCACTGCTGGAAGCCAGCTTTGGGCCATTTTCTTTTCCCAGCCGAAAGCTGGAGACGTCTTAAGTTTGCAAGTAAACTTAATTCAACCAGAGACCAAAGACAAAAAGCAGAAAGGCAAATGTGTGTACGGCTCCCATCATCACAGCCCCCCCCACCCCCAGTGCTAATACCCACTACCCCCCAGTTACACTGTCCTTGTCTCCTTAAACCCTTCCTGCTATAATTCTTTATCCGCCCTGGGAGACTCACCTGGGAATTTTCCCTTTATCAGCAACTAAGAAATTGGTTTAGCAGTTAAGTAAACAGACTTGCTCTCAAAAGGCCTATGGTTCAGATCCCAATTTGTAAAAAAAATTGGTTCAGGTTCACCAATTTGTAAATTCTTTTCCAAAACTTCAGAATTTAACTTCTCTTTGTTTTTCAGAATTCTAGCTCTGCTCCAAGAAGAAAAGCTCCCTTCTTACCATGTTCAAACAAACCTCTAATAACTTATCTCTCAATGCTAAGAAGTTCCTTTACTTAATTGCCTGTTAAAACATATGAGATTTGTTTTTCACTTTTGATTGCTTATAGGTAATTTTTTCCATTCAGGTTTTTAAAATATTTAAACATTTTTTTATTTATGTGTATGAATGTACTGTCTGCATGTAGGTTTGTGGCTGCGGAGGTCAGAAGAGGGTGTTAGATTCCCCTGGACCTGGAGTTCTCCTGGAGTTGGAGTTACGGATGGTTCTTAGCCGCCATGTGGGGGCTGGGGATAAAACCTGGGTCCTCTGCAAGAGCAATTGGCACTCTTTTAACCACTAGGCCATCTCTCCAACCCCTTTCAGACTTCTGAGGATTTAATTCTAACCCTTCCATATCAAAGGTTTACTGACAAATGTCTTCTTTCTTAAACAGGCTTCCTAAAAATAGACAAATGTAATGTGTTCAAAATAACTACCTATAGATCTTATTGTGCCTATTCTAAATTGTCTTTGTTTTGTACTGTCTTCATATGTCAATTTTTGTCTCAAGATAATTTTAAAATATGGCCATTTAAAAAACATTCCCTTAATTTTGATAAAATATGTTCACTTAAATTCCATCTTGGCATGCTCAATTAAGATATAAAATTTTTAGTTAAAAAACATGGGTGCCCTGAAATATCTTCAAATAAAATGTGTACACAATTAATTAATTTTAATTAATTTTAAAAGTCCTAGGCATTACAACTCATTTTGGGTTTTTCAAATGTGTTTCACCTTAAAGGGTTTACTAACCTTAATCCATTTAAAAAATTACTGGGGAAAGGCTTTGTTCATAGGTTCCCAGACCACATGGCTTATGTTCTGACCCCACCAGCCTGCCTACTGTGTGCACACCAGGCACTGAGCTAAACATGGCTTCTTAGTAATGATTTATCCTAAATCATGTTTACTTTAGATTGCCTTTTAGAATCAACTTGAGATAACACCATCTTTTAATTTCAGCACTCTGGAGGCAGAGACAGGCAGATTTCTATGGGAATTTGGGCCAGCCTGGTCTGATAAAAGGCTGTAACTTCAATAAATTTTTCTTAATAACTCTTTGTTTATTGGTCAGAAACAAGCATTTTTCAGAGCAGAGGTAATTTGGTTAGCATGTCAAGCATTTTGCATGGAGCAGAGGTTGGCTAATCTCACCACACCTTAGGACTTTTCCTTAAGTGTAGGCCCTTAATCCTGTGGCCTGGGAACACTCCTGAGAATTCCCTGGGCCAGCTGGATGTGGTAGACCACACCTTTGTCCCCAGTGCCTTCAATCCCAGCACAGCAGAGATTTAGATTAAGGTCAGAGGCAGTGATTTCTGAAGGAAATGGAGTTTTTCTAGCCTACCTTATGGTCTAGCCCATCTCATTTTCCATCTCTTATCCAGTTAGGGATAGTCACTACATTTCTGAAAATGCTCTAAAATTTTGGTTTTTAAAATTAGTTTGTCATGACATTATTTTATGGGACTCCTTAAGTGTATAAATTCATGCTTAATACTAAGGACATACTGTTTAAATTCAGTAAAGGCTAACTCTAGGGTTAAAGCTGACTCTTTTCTCCCAAACGTGGGTCTGTTAATATAATCAAATAACTAACAGATAAATTAACTTATTAAGGGTAAGTAAAAATTACAAATACATAATAACAATTTGGAATTTTACTGGCTATATGCTGCCATCTACTGGTTATGCTCCTTCAACACCTGAGACAAATTCAAACAGATTTTCCTGTTGGAAGATAATAGAGTTTTTACACTTTAAAAATATATGTTAATTTAAGGCCTACTTTATAGAGTTTATCATTTGAGATAATATATTTAGGGGTTTGTAATAAATAAAAGTTAAAATTATATAATAAGCTTTTCTCTAGGGTCATAGTTCAATCGAGTAATTTTAAAAACACAATGTATGTCTAGTCAAGGTTTATTTAAAGAATGTTCAATTTTTGCCCAAGCTTTGTTCACACATTGTATAGTATTTAAAGGCTTAGTAAAAATGAAAATACGTATATTAAGTAAAATTGGTTAAATATTATTAATTTAAAATCAGTAATACATTTAAACTAATTGGGGATACAAATCATTATTGATTTTTTTACTCCTAATTTGTACTAGATTTCCAGTGACAACAGTTAATTTATGCAAGTTTTCTCTATATTTTTCTTCGTTGTATAATATTGCCTGTAACATTTCTTTTGTCTACCCTAAAAAAACTGGGTTTTACACCCTTAAGTCAGTAGTGTATAGTCAAGTAAGAACAGTTTAAATGGACTTAATGGACCTCTACAACTTGGTTCCTGTAAGGGTATGTAGTACAACTGTCTTGCAAAAATTATAGATAAAAATGTAAAAGTCTTACCCATTTTCCTAATACAAAAAGGGAGAGATTACTATGGCTCTCTCCAGGATACCGTTAATAGAAAACTCTCTACTCTAAACCTTTGGTCAATTTCTCAATTTTATAATAAAAAATAAAAACCCCAATCCTTTACCGACTATAAAAAATGGATTGACCCATCTAGACATAAAAAAGGAAGATGTCTGAGAAAATATCACTTTGCAGGGAACCAACACACAGGGTGATACATAGATGTTCCTGCTGGCATCTCTCTGAGTTAGGAGTCAATTATTATGACAGTGACTCCTTATCAGATATGCTTGACTTCTTCCTTTGACTAATAGACAGGTGATCTCTTAGAAGGATATTCTTTATTCCCCCCAAACAATAATTAAAAAGTATCAGAGTCAGCTACTGTACTAAAAGCCTCAAAAAGGGCTTTGGAACCTGGAGAACAGTTCACAAATAGTGTACTAAAGGTAAGAACTGTTCAAGAATTGGGGATGAACCACCCAAGCTAAACAAAATTCCTTTCTTTACTGAAAAAATTTTTACTAAAAATAGAAAAGGTTTTACCTGGATGGGGCCTTACCCCAGAAGCCAACTGGTGTTGGTAAATAAAAAAAAAACAGGTCTTTTGACCACAGCCAGAAGTCAGACCCAATGAGTCTATCTAGGCTAGAGAAATATAAAAGGTCCATGGGGAAAAAACCCAAATACCAAATGAGCCTCTAAACTAATGCACCTCATTCATGCTTTGGTGTATTATTTTACCTTTTGGATTTGACATCAAAGGGCTCAGATATTTTATTCTTAAAAAGAACATTAATTAGCCTTCATCCCTGACCTCCTGAATGTGGGAGACCTAGACATCCTGAGTGTGGCAGACCCTGACCTCTTGACCCAGCATGGATAGGGGAGGTGGGCAAGAAGCCCCAGCTCTAGGTGAGGATCTATAGCAACTGGTAGCTTCTGGGATAGGGAGACTCAGTTTTCTTTACTGGTGTGATGTCTAGTAGGTTGGCCAGACTCCAAGTGACCCATACCCAAGAGCATTGACACTATAGGCCATAAAAAGACAAATAATAATAGAGGACATGCAGTTAGGGGAGGGTAATGAGATGGGGTGGAGATGGGAAAGGATGTCTAAATGTGATCTAAATACACTGTGTAAAATTCTCTAAGAATCAATAAAAATCTTAAAAACTGAAATTTGAAAACAACCATCCTGAGCAAGGTAACCCAGACTCAGAAAAACAACACTACCTGTTCTCTCTTGTAGCTAGCTTTGAAATCTTAGATATTTTCAAATTTCCAATTTGAAAATTCAGAAAGGTCAAGAAACTAATAAATAGACATAGGCACTGGAAGGAGCCTCCTGGGAGGGGGAGGTAGAGTACAGTGACATGAAAGGGGAAATGGGAACATTAGGCTAGGAAGGGCTAAAGGGGTTGGGTACTAGGGGGCAGGGATGAGAACGTAGTATGGGGAGAGATAAATAACACTAAAAGCCTTTAGAAAAAGCCATATGGAAACCTACCACTATAGAAGCTTCTTAAAATACATCATAGGGGATGGAGAGATAGCCTAGTGGTTAAGAGCACTGACTGCTCTTTTTTTTTTTTTTTTGGTCTTTTTGAGACAAGGTCTCCCTGTAGCCCCAGCTGTCTTGGAGCTCACTCTGTAGACCAGGCTAGCCTTGAACTCACAAAGATCCTCCTGCCTATGCCTCCCAAGTGCTAGGATTAAAAGGCGTGCACCACCATGCCCAGCTGAGCACTGACTGCTCTTGCAGAGGACCCATGTTCAATCCCTAGCACCCACATGGTGGCTGAGAACCGTCTTTAACTCCAGTTCCAGGGGAATCTGACACCCTCTTCTGACCTCCGTGGCATTGCACTACACGGGTGCAGCAACCTACATGCAGACAGTACACTCACACATAGAAAATAAATAAATAAAAATAAATAAAAAGACCTCAGCCTCAAAAAAAAGTCATAAAAAGATAGTAAAAGGAGTTATCCTATAACAGGGAGACATTGCCCTTTCTAGACATCATAAGCTGATGAGAAAAGTAAACTACCCCCAATGCCAGGAATGGATTCCCTCTCGAGAAGCTGTTGATCAGGGGTCCCATAGACCCTCAAACAGTACTGGCCATTGCTCCTGCTTTGGGTACCCACCAGAACTTGGTGGTAAGACCCTATTGCTGAAGATACTACATGTCTGAGCTGTAGAACAAACAAGGAGAAACTGAGCTGGTGCTGACTTCAGAGCCTCATCTCTTCCAGGTGGCATTCAAGTGCTGGAAAGTGCTATGCAATCTACCAGAAGGAAAAAGTAATCATCAACTCTGCCCAGCTGTGAATTTTGTGAACTACCATAGCAAGATATGCTCACTGGTGCAATAGTAGCACAAATATCATAAGAGCAACCAACCACTCTTTAATTGGATTTAAGGTCTACTTCCTAGGATGGATCCATACATGACATTTACATCAGGATTAGGACTCTGAAGCTAAATAGGTCAGAGAACACAGGGGAGAACCCAATATTAGTTTCTACTAAATATTTGTATTAAACTGACTCTTTTTAAATTTTTTTATGCGTATGAGTGTATTGTCTGCATGTGTGTGGACATCTGTGTCCTGCAAATGCCAGTGGAGGTCAGAAGAAGGTATCATTGGATCCCTTGGAATTGGAGTTAGACATGGTTATTAGCCACCATGTGGGTGCTGGGAATTGAAACCAGCTCCTCTGCAAGAGCAGTCAGCTGGCCTTAAGCATCTCTCCAGATGCTTATGGTTATACCCATAGATTAATGCATCCTTTGACTCTCACCAGAGAAGTTTCCTCATGCAACAGATGGTAAAACAGAAACCCACAACTGGCCAACATGTAGAGAGCAAGAGGCTGCAGAGTTCTGATCTGTGAATAGGACACTTATATCAAACTGAGTCTTCCAAGACTCGGGAAGAGGGGACAGAAATATTGTAAGTCTTAGAGGTGGTGGATGACCACAAGGAAAGAGTTTACAGACAATTTGTCAGTTACTAATATAAACCCACAGCAATGGTGTCAGTGTGCACAAGTCCCATGCAAGCTCAAGCCAGGAAATAATCCCGGCATAAAAGAAATAAGGGAGTGGGTAAGAAGCTCCAATCCCACCTAAGGAAATTGTGGCAACAGATGGCAGCTTGGAGGGCCAGAGACAGTCTCAAGCATGAGACACTTGGTAGATTAACCAGGCTCCAGTGCATGGACTCATGCTGAAGGACATTTGGGGACACAGATTATTTGCAAGTATATGCTAGGAGTAATAGAAAAATGACAGGACATTTTCTTATCTCCAGATGTTCCTGGTTTCCTTAATATTTTGAAATCAATAGAAATAAAGGCAGCAAGCTCTCTTGATTCAGTACTTTCCTGATACTGTTATGACTATTGTTTAGTTTAAAGAAGTAGCTTTGTTTGAGAGAGTAGGGCTGGAGAGACGGCCTAGCGGTTAAGAGCGCCGACCACTCTTACAGAGGACCTGGGTTAGATCCCCAGCACCCACATGGCGGCCAAGAACCATCTGAAACTCCAATTCCAGGGGAATTCCAGTTCCAGAAGAATCTGACACCCTCTTCTGACCTCCGCGGCATTGCATGACACGGGTGCACAAACTTGCATGCAGACAGTACATTCATACACATACGGAAATAAATAAAATAAAAAAATTAAAACAAATTATACAGGAACTGGTAGAAATATTTATATTGAAATATCTTTTTTCCTTTGTTTTTTATTTTTAATTTTTTAATATATTTTGTACAGATTATCAAATCTAGACCCGTGTCCCCCACCCTA